>JALIZH010020216.1:9002500-9520000 GCA_030522465.1 Rhipicephalus appendiculatus
TATGTCTATTTTTTTGTGTTGTATGCTAGATCCACTCAATAGCTAAAGAGTAGGCGGCGCCTTATTTGTTCGCCAACATCTCCTTTTACAGCATATCAATAATAAAAAATAATACTCACCGCCAAGGGCCGCTATAGTAACGAACATTAAGGAGCAAAGTGTGCAGGCACGATGACAGAAGCTCAAGTCATTATCTACGCGTGCGCACAAATAAAAACTTCACCGACGATGACGATACTGCCTAATGCGAATTCTGAGCGCAGCTTCGTGTTGGGGCAACGCCAACTGTGTTTGTAGTCTTGGCTATCCGCAGTTGTAGCAATGTGACATTCGTCACATAATGCCACAGAAACTGCCAGCGCTTGAGTGCTACGCGCACCCCTCTGTGCATTGCAGACGTTGCGAACCAAGCGAAACGCCGACAGCCCCGTTACGACAAGTGAAGCCAGCCACAGTGCACGCGCCAGCCCTGCATGCTCACGAGCTCCGACCGAGGGGCCAGCGCGCGTGACGGAGGAAGAAAGCTAGGTTAGAGGCCAGTGGCTGGTGATATCGACAGACTCCGCGTTCTCTCTCTCTTTCATCCTCGTTCGCTATATCGGTTACGGCGACGCCGACAACGTCAACGGCGACGCCACTCAACGTGCTAATAGACGGGTCACTAATGCACTCACTCGGTTATTCTGGTAATAAAGAAAAAGCCTTCTAGTATCAGTAGTGCTCGGAAAATTTATCTCCATTCTAAGCTACACTTTTGTTGCGTAAGGCCCCAGCCGTGGTATCTTCGCACGCAGAGTGTTGCGCTGTTAAGCTCGAGGGCGCGGGTTCGATTCCCAGCCACAGGCGGCCGCATTTTCGATGGGGGCGAAATGCAAAGAGCACCCGCGTATTTAGATTAGGATGCACGTCAAAGAACCCCAGGTAGTCGAAGTTTCCGGAGCCTCCCCACTACGTTGTCTCTCATAATCATATCGTGGTTTTGGGACGTAAAACCTCAACATTATATTATTGATGCATAAGTAAAAAAGTAACGCTTCTTATGCTTTGTCATGGAGGTCTGCCTACATTATACCGCGGTAGTAAATATATTTTGTGAACGATACAGTTGCATAGCCCGGAGAACATGACGAGTTCCGCAATCAAATATTACGCCTCTACGGAAACAGGTCACCTGTCATATCTTCGCTTCTAACCGCAATGTTTCAGGCGAATATAATTATGCGATCACCGTGACGCTGGTACTCTCCGTAGTTCATCTTAACATACGTATAAAATGTAACTCACGTAACATCCAGACCACCGCTGTAGGCACCGTTCCGCGCGAAAGTGGAGCCCAGCGTCACCGTCCTGTCGCCAGCTTCGAAAGAGCACACGACGCGAATGTTGCGGTCGGTGTCGGTCATTATGATCGGATGTTGCTGGACGACTACTTCGTTGGCGTAGCGACCATCACCCTGCGTAAAAAATAATACAGAAACAGAGCCAATATAGACTGCTGTTTATGTGTGTGCGAAAGCATATAGACTGCAACACATAACACGGTAGACACAATTTTTGATTAAGGCGAAAGCATTAGATGCCTCATCAAACGGGAAAAAATGGCTCAAAGCTTGCACTGATCGGTATCATGCTTATTTATTGCTGTATCTAGGCAGAACCTGGCTGTAGCGAAGTTGAAGTTGGCTTGAGCTTGGCTGTAGCCAGATTGAACTTGGCTTGAACTTTTCTGTAGCGAAGTTGAACTTGGCTTGATCTTGGCTGTAACGTGATAACGACACCTTTGGCAGGAATGTGTCACGTGAGCAGTGGCGCCACCTTTTGTCCTGGCGGGAACATGTCACGTGACTATTTGTGACGTCACATTACATTTTTCGGCGGGAACATGTGACGCGACTTTGGTTCTCTTTCTTTTTTTCTCTTTCTTCCTGTCTCTTTGCACTCGTTACCTTGCCCATCCGAGCTGTTGCATCCTACGCCGGGCAAAGTGGCGCACTCGTTCTGAGAACCAAGCAGAAGGTGAAGATGACGAAGAGAGGGAGTGCCGCCGGAGTTATTGCGCTCATGATGATGATAGTTTTTTACACGACCGACGCAGTTTCTCCTCGCGGAGAAATTTGATTTCGTTTTCACTCGGTAGTGGGGCTTCCCAATTCCTGTGGCGCATACCCGACCGAGCTTTTTGGTACAGAAGAGCTTGTGTGGGGGCTAGTTGGTTTGCCTGCTAGTTGGTTTGCCTGCTGTGTGGGGGGCTTGTTGCGGGGGCTTGTTGGTGTGGGGACTTGTTGGTGTAGGGACTAGTTGGTTTTTGGTTCGTCGGACAACGAATGACTTCATAACAGCTTCGCTGTTAAAAGTTACCGTGGGCGTCGGCATCGGTGGCCCGATGGATGCAAGAAATCATCATTATGTGATGACGTGACGTTAAGTGACGTCACATGATGACGTCATCACATGACATCGTCGCTTGGTCAAAGGTGGGCTGCACTACAGTGCTTATTTGTGCCGGTTGGCACATATTAAGGAAAAGGGAGACAGCGCGAAACACAGGACAATGAGAGAGACGGCGCTTGGTTCGTCTCTGTCACTGTCCTGTGTTTCATGCTGTTTTCCGTTTTCTGAAAGGTGGGCCGATCACGGAGGCACTCCAAACCATGTGAGATGCAGAAAGCTTCCGATTCCTCCGATCTCGGAGGCAGTGTAAAACCAAATTGGGTGCGGAAAGTTTTCAGGCAGGATCAATAAAACTGACTGAAGAAAAAAAAAAAAGATTGTTTTCGCCTTCTATCGTCTTAGGGAAATGCATAAGGGATGGTGTGACCTTTTTTTTTATTTTAGGCTCCCCATTTTTAACACTCATCACTTGAAGAAACTGGTGACGAATAGTGAAATATGAGATGTTAGTAAAAGATTGCAACTCCATATAAAATTGGCGGACAGCTCAATCATTTGATTAAAATTCAGTGAAGACAACCTTACTGTTATGACATCGGATAACCCAAATTTGTCAATAATAGGCACACGTTTGCGATAATTTAGCCGTATTTAGCCGAGGTTTGCTATCGTTTAGACCACAGTAGCCGACATCCACTGTCACTTAGCCAAAAACAGCCCAGCTTAACCAGTTCTGCAAAGTTCTTGCAGTCAGCGAGTAAGTATACGACGGGACAGGTTCACTGCCGTTCAGCGTTCTCTGTTCACCGGTCATTCACAAATCGCCAGGGAAGCAAGGGGGGGGGGGGGGGAATCCCTGAGATATTCTGTCGCACATAGAATAGAGAGAGATAAACAGATAATTTAAGCGCTTCAGTTTTCATAATTTCCCTCGTAATGTCAATCAAAACGCGTAGGCCTCCATTCCCACGCATCCGCCTAATCCGCGAATGCCAGGGGCGTTAGGGCGAGCCAACAGCGTGGCATACAGGACATCGATCGTGAGAAAAAGCCCAAGTTTCGGCCGGACGACATGTAAAATAGTTAGCGTTTGGATATTTATGCAACCATCCGAGCGCGAAGTTTCCGCTGGCGGAGCGAGAAACCGAAAGCATTTCCCGCTAACTTTCGCTCGCATAGCCTCTACCGACATTCAAGGATTTCGTGCGTGGTTTATGACGCCCCGTAACTGCTTTATGTAGAAATATTTGCTTTTTTTGGTACTTTATATCTACGGCCGGCTGCCGTGAACGTGAACTCCACCCATTTACGCCTAGTAAAAGCATCCGGCTGTCCATGTGCGTCTAGTTTTCCATAAGGAATTCGCTCACGCACAGATTCCGCTGCCAGGTCTTGTGGGGAGAGAGCGTCGTTGTAACATCGCTAACATTTCCTTGTTAGTCTAGACTGAAAGCGTGCTTACTAATGAGCCCTTTAACGCAGCATGTTTAACATATAAAGCAGCACAAATACAAAAAGTGTTTCGGTCCCATATGCATTTGCCTAAGATGACTCGAACGCGAAAGCCATCGTCTTCTTTTTATTCTGATTCGATTGTATTAATAATAATATCTGGGGTTTTACGTCCCAAAACCACGGTATGATTATGAGTGACGCCGTAGTGGAGGGCTCCGGAAACTTAGACCAACTGGTGTTCTCTAACGTGCACTAGTAATGTTGCGTGCACTGACATCGCACAGTACACGGGCCTCTACCACTTCGCCTCCATCGAAATGCGACCGCCACGGCCGGGATCGAACCCGTGACTTTCGGGTCAGCAGTACAGACACCAGTTTCCTGGCCCACCGAGAGAGAACGAAGCAAATTAGGCATTCAGCATGCGGTAGTTGTAGTTAAACTATTATGCTTTCTCAGTATGATTTATGCAACATGTGTATCCCTCAAGTGAACATATAGACCCGACGCAAAAAATTACAATTTATGCTGCCGTAGTGGCATGCAAGCTCGCCTCACGGAAACTTTACATGACATGAGAATGTACTGTGTAATATCTTTTTTCCAATAGTTGGTTCAAGTACTCGGCTTGGTTGAGTGGGATTCGATCCGTCGCGTATTTTGTTGTTCTTCGTACATACCTACTGTCGTCAGTATTGCAGTGGTTCAGTAAAGCAGTAAAGTTGCAAGGCGGGCTTGTTGGTACGGCATACCTACTTGAATAAAACTGGTAGCGTAAAGAAACGGGACAAAAGAATAAACACGGAGACACACAGAAGCGCTGTGTGTGCGTCTCCGTGTTTCTTCTTTTGTCCCGTTTCTTTGCGCTACCAGTTTTATTTTCAGTAAAGCAGGCTTTTCTGCACATATACCTCAACCGTGGTGAAGCCAGCTTTAACGGGCGCTTTCGAGCAACTTGCGAACGTACACAGGGTCAGTCCATGTTCTAACAGCGAAGCTGCTCTAGCTAGCCGTAATTTCGACAGTGTCGAAAAATCCCCGCTGCGCCGTCGCCATAGCAACCGGCGACGCCACAGCTGCGAGAACACCTGGCCAACGCCTCCTCTATTTTATTCAATGCCAGTGCAAACGCTCGCCCCTCAATGGGAGCCGCCGGTCCGCCTTAGTTCAGGGAGTGGTCGTGATGCGACGCCACATGTTGGGTAGGGCTGCTTGCGTCACACGTGCGTCCGAGTACTTTCGCACGGAGATGCGATAGACGCGTTTTCCCTCTCCAATATCATGCGTCTGTCCGATTTGTTCCTTCGTGCTCCTTCTTTGTAGCTCGAAGCAATGCCGCCGCCGCCTCACAGCGCTCGTGAGGCACCTCTTACAGCGCATGCACTGCAGCGTCGCAGTGACGCGTCCCCATTGGTTGCCCGCATAGCGCCACGAACGGAGACGCGCTATCTCAAAAGACCGTGTCTCTTACAGAGCCAGCGTGACAGCCAACATAGTGAACACGAGGGATGCAAGACGCCGCCCCACGGATCTGCACACAACTGAACAAAAAATTACTTCAAATGATTTCCGTCGTGAGGCACTGCATGGCGGGTGCTCTCCCCATGAACGCAAAGCACACGCGAAGGCTAGGCGATGGGTGAGAGTAGGAAAGGGCTAGAGGAGAGGGTGGTGAACGGCTGGAACGGGCGCATTTGGCTGGCATTGATAAAATAGAGGAGGCGTTGACCTGGCATTAACTCGCGACCGCTGCAGTGACGTCACGCCTAGCCGCGCATGCGCAGGAGCAACCGCCACGCATGCGCTGTAGCAGCCGCCGCGCATACGCGGTAACTACCAAGCGATCGCGGCGCCGCGCTCACTCAGTAGATATCGTGGCCTGACCGAGGATAGTTCGTACTGCCGAAGAAGAGGCCGCGCTTCGCGAAGCAAGGCTTGCTGCTAAGCGGGAGAGGCAGTGGCAACGCCAAGCCGACCCTGCATACACAGGAAGGATGGTTGAGAACAAGGGTTTGTAATCATAGGTGCCCATCGGCTTCACGGTCTCTTTACCATTTCACCTCCAGTGCAAGCGACGCTAATTTTCAACACGAAAGTGTTTTATGCCGGGGTCCACCACGGTTCCACTGACGTATTTCCGTCAAGGATATGACGTTGCAAAATGTACACTAACAGATGGCAAAGAAAAAACTTACAAGAAAAAGTTCCGTCACCGGAAGTCGAACCTCCGACCTCACGCTCCGCAGCGCGCGGCGCGAAACGATTCGGCCACAGACTGTATGTTCTTCGGTGTACTAACGGCGCGCTATTTTGAGAAGACCTAGTGTTCAACGGACATGCATCAGCTTCTAAACAGTGCTGACGATTTATAAACGTTACTTCCAATAAGAAAGTGCGTCCAAGAAATCCTATCCACCCTGACTTTGTCGTTTACCCACGGGTATTATTCCGTTATACGCGCATGACACTTACGATCTGTGCTAAATTTTACGACGCATTTTTTGCTGCTAAGCGACAACGAGCAGCGCGTGCCACCTACAGTGGCATCACATCATTTCAATGATAACAATTTAAAAAAAAATAAAATGGCCTCGAAGAAGGGCTGTAATGTTCGATGAAGCGGATAGCGAATTTTCGCTCCTGAACTGCTTAAGATGCGCAGGGTAATAGAATTATAGAATTTCACCACTAACCGGTAAGCGCAGCAGAACAAGTACATCGAAAATGAACGCTTGTGATCGTTTTCCTTGTCTAGGTACACTAACCGGTTTCAATATGTACCAACTAGCTCGGACCCAGACCCGAGATCATCACTAAACTGCGGAATGACGTGAAGTTGGCTTTTCCTCATTAAGCGTATTATTGCGGTGAAGCGCGCTTCGAAAAAATTCGCGAGGTCCTTCAAGCATTCCACTAAGAAGACTCGAGGGCGACAGCCACTTTCTTCCTTTCTTCGGAGTCGGTTGTACTGAATCCTCCCCCTCCGCCCTTTCGAAAGCTTTCTGTACCTTACGTGGTTTTTCACTGCAAACGGCATCGCAGGCACTGTAAGCTTCCTGCACCTCACTGTTTTTTTTTTCATTTATATATGAAAAATATGGGAAGGTAGGCTACGTAAGAGCCGGCTATCCCAACATAATGGTAGTGATATACAAGATACACACAGAGATAAGAAAATAAAAACAATAAAAGAAGAAAATTAATCAGAAGCACTATGTACATATATACAATATAGGGCGTATAACGCGTGACAGTCTATGGGCATAGTCCAGTTCATACAGCTTGTTAACATCGCGGATAGAGCCCGTACAGAAATTTTGTGGACTTGACAATTTGTTATGCACTATGATTATACACTTGCATCTTCACTATGATATGTTCATTAATGTCTCAACACTATGGCAAGGAGCAATAAGAACTATAGACAGTTCACTAAATTTGTGTCTATTAAAAAATCACGAAGAGCGCTCACTGCGCGCCTTTGTTTATCAGGATGTGGCCATGGTCCAAGCACTTTGCCAATTGTAAGCGGTCGTCTGTCGAGGCAGTTCAATCGGTCATTCAGTTGAGCGCGTTGTTCATCATATTGCGGACATTGTATAATAATGTGCTCCACTAACGCATCGGGATGATCGCAGTGGTCGCAGTGCGGGGACGTTCTTCTTTTGACTTGGCACCTCACTGTGTTCTGTGAGAGAGAGTTATATTTTAATGAAGAGCTGGAGATGTTTGCCTGGCTTTACGCCTGACATGCTACTCCAGGTGCTGGGTGATGATTATGATATGTACACTGATAAACACATAACACGTACAGCCACACACACGTAGACTACACTACACTGTGTTCTGTGGTGCCTCAGGGATCAGTCCACCTTTGACTAAACGACGACGTCATGCGATGACGTCACAAATTTTGCTATCTTAACGTCATGATGATGTCATATGGTGACGTGATCACGTGATGTTTTGCATCACTCGTGTTGACACCGGCGGTCACTTTTTCTTTCTACCCGACAGGGCAGTCTAGTGCTTACGGTGCTCGACTGCTGACCCGAAGGTCGCGGGGTCGAATCCCGGCCGCGGCGGCCGCATTTAGATGAAGGCACAATGCTTGAGGCCTGTGTACTTGGATTTAGGTGCACGTTAACGAACTCCAGATGGTCAAGATCTCCGGAGCCCTCCACTACGGCGTCCCTCATAACTATATCGTGGTTTTGGAACTTAAAACCCCAACAATTATAGTTATACGGTTCACTTTTTCGAGCTTGATGAAGCATCTGTGGCACTCGCCTTGAAAGTTCACAGATATCGATGCGACAAAAAGCGTACCTCGGTCAGCGTGCCGCAGCGAGTGCCGAGCGAGACGGCGAACTGGAGCGTGTTCTGGCCGTTGCCCACCACGAAGCACTGGGAGGGGTTGCCCTTGGCGTAGACGCGGCCGTGGAACGGCGTGTCGAAGTTCATCGCCAGCAGCATGTCCTGCTGGTTGCACTGCACGCTCACTGCAAAAAAAAAGAAAAAAAAGAGACGGCACAAAAATGCGAACTGTATTTAAAAGATAGGTTGAAGAAAGCTTTCGCAGCACTTGCACAAATTATTATGTGATCCATGGGCATCCACTGTTTACGACCAACATTTCCCTTAGGCTAAGCATGCAGCCTCGCTGTAATCAAGGCAAATAGATGTGGTGACGTTCCCCGGTAATACGGTAACCCGCAAACAAGGAGACGTTTGAGGACTCACTAAATGTCTGTATTGATTTATTGGTCAGTAGACCAATGGGTCAAGTTCAAAACTCAAATTCTTTATTTTTCCAAATACATTTGGAATTGTTTTTAGGGCTTAAAGCGGCGGTCTTCAGCTTGACAGAGGCCCGGACACCGAAAACACAAGGTAGGGCTTGACTTCACGGCACACGTAGCACCCGACCTTGATGTAGATGCTAAACGATGAACAGAAATGTGCCATTAGACAAAAGAGCATTCAAGTAATAAGGGTCATCAAAATAGTTACAAGGTTATCAGAACAAGGTGTTGACACAAACCTTGTTCGCACGTGCCCTTCTCGCTGTAGACGGAGTATCGGCGGTGCACGAGCGCGGCCGCTCCCAGCGGCGTGCTCTGGGCGTCCTCGCTGCTCAGCGCGCAGTCGCGGTGCACCGTCTCGAAGTTCACGGCACGGCAGCTGAACAGGCGTTCCAGGTCGCACTGGCGCTGACACTCGGCCAGGCTGAACGCGTGGCCCAGCCGGTCGATGATGGGCAGGAACCGATCCACGTGCTCGCGGTACTGGCACGTCGACGGCTCTGCGAGAACGAGGCGCATAAGAAAGGTCCTAAATCCGGATATTCAGCACTGCTAATTACGTGCGGATGTCTTAGCTTGATTTGATTTATTCATTTCCATTTACACACGCATGTACAACACAGTGGTACATGGAGGTGGATGGAGTGGTACACAGTGGTACATGGAGTGGTACATGGAGGCGGATGAGGGAAAAAGAGTTGCACAAACGCGGCTTGAGGGAAACCTCACTCCCTTTAGTACAGTATGGCTGCATGGTGAAGCACATATTACACTTTGTATAATATACTGATGCAGTGTTGTGCGGGGAGAACTACTGCGACTCTACAACAAATCGTGGCAAAAGGGCAACGTTCCTGACGAATGGAAACAAGCCGATTGGTACCACTCCTGAAGCAAGGCAAGTCCCCACTTGAATTTGCCTCGTACCGCTCTATTGCACTGACCAGCTGCGTGGGAAAGGTAATGGAACGAATTATCTATGGCCACCAGGAGTGGTATCTTGAACATTACAATGTCTATCCGAACTCCATGGCTAATTTATGACGTGACTGTTCATGCACATACAATGTCCTTGACCTCGTTACGTGTGTAACGCGACTATCTGCAGCGTTGTTCTTGGATGTGAAGGACACACATGATAGCGTTCAGCACGAGGCCACTCTCACTGCACATGAGGTGGCTGGACTTGGGGGGTCGATTTTTTGGATGGATTGGTAGCTACCCGACTGCAGGATCACTCTTTGTGTAGACCGACGACGGCCCAACCATACGACACTATGCCTGCCAAGGCGTACTCAAGACGGAGTACTAAGCCCCATACTATTCAATTTCGCCCTCATTCAACTCGTCGAATACCTGCCAAGTATGATCGAGATAGCCATATACGCAGAAAACATATGTGTCTGGACCTCAGCCATTACGCGACCTCAAATACGTGCGAGACTTCAAAAGGCTGCAACTTCGGCAGCGAGCTACCTCAGAAACATGGTCAGTTAACAGGTAGGATTGCGCTATGAGAAGAAAGAAAGAAAGAAAGAAAGAAAGAAAGAAAGAAAGAAAGAAAGAAAGAAAGAAAGAAAGAAAGAAAGAAAGAAAGAAAGAAAGAAAGAAAGAAAGAAAGAAAGAAAGAAAGAAAGAGAAAGAAAGAAAGAAAGAAAGAAAGAAAGAAAGAAAGAAAGAAAGAAAGAAAGAAAGAAAGAAAGAAAGAAAGAAAGAAAGAAAGAAAGAAAGAAAGAAAGAAAGAAAGAAAGAAAGAAAGAAAGAAAGAAAGAAAGAAAGAGCAAGGGCTCGAAGTTTCTTCCGTCATGTTTACTCAAATGAGGTTTAACTAAAGCAGGTATATTCTTCGAATATTACTTAATGCTCATATCTGTTTCGATATAAGAGCGCTATATGCGTTCGCCAATGCAGCCGCTATATACTCACCCGGGGCGCACATATTCTCCAAGGTAGTCGATGTCCTCGGCGGTGCGCGCGTACAGCGCCGGCCGGGTGCGCCTGTTCTCGGCGTGCAGCCGGCACAGCAGCCGCGACTGCTGGTAGGTGGCCGAGCGGCACACGAACGTCCGTTCGCGCAGGCACAGGTCCTCGCATTGGGCGCGTCGCAGGACGCCCGGTACCTCGCGGTCCGCGTCACCACCCAACGTGTGGCCCACGGTCCGCTCAAAGGACCACATCTTGCCGCACGTGCGTTCTGCGTGCACAAAGCCACGATAAGGACAGGAGTAACAGGAGAGTGACAGATGGATTGTCTAAGATATATGATTTGCGGAATACATGCCATGATCAGTAGCGTAGCCAGATTTTTCTTTTTTTTTTTTTGAGTGGGGGAGTAGGGGGGGGGGGGGGGCTTAGCCACGCTTTACGCGTATTCGTGAGTGCATTTGTATATGCGCGTGTATATATACAAATGCAAAATTGAAAAATTTCGCAAAGGCAAGGTTTCAGCCCCCCCCCCCAACCCGCCACCCTGGCTGCGCCAGTGGATATCTTTGGGAATGGCGCGGTGTCCCTCACATACATACATACATACATACATACATACATACATACATACATACATACATACATACATACATACATACATACATACATACATACATACATACATACATACATACATACATACATACATACATACATACATACATACATACATACATACATACATACATACATACATACATACATACATACATACATACATACATACATACATACATACATACATACATACATACATACATACATACATACATACATACATACATACATACATACATACATACATACATACATACATACATACATACATACATACATACATACATACATACATACATACATACATACATACATACATACATACATACATACATACATACATACATACATACATACATACATACATACATACATACATACACACATACATACATACATACATACATACATACATACATACATACATACATACATACATACATACATACATACATACATACATACATACATACATACATACATACATACATACATACATACATACATACATACATAGGAGGCGAAATGGTAGAGGCCCGTGTACTGTGTGATGTCAGTGCACGTTAAAGAACACCAGATGGTCGAAATTTCCGGAGCCCTCCACTACGGCGTCTCTCATAATCATATGGTGGTTTTGGGACGTTAAACCCCAGATATTATTATTATTATTATTATTATTATTATTATTATACATACATACATACATACATACATACACATACATACATACATACATACATACATACATACATACATACATACATACATACATACATACATACATACATACATACATACATATACCATGAATATCCTAGAATGCGTGCACGTTGGACTGCTTACTCGATTTTTGCCGTATATGTTTATCCATATGTATGTATATGTATGTGTCTTATACCTCCGAGACTATTGGAAGGCATAAGTGTGTTACAGCACAGTGTCTTGATAGCACTGAAGCTGTCTTAAAATTTCATATAGCCCGTCATTCTTCTTTTCAAAAATTCCTTCCTATGTGGGATATACAGCAAGCAGTTGATTCCAAGAACAGTAAATTCAGAAAGTGTTCTCAATGACGGAAAGCTATTCGCCCTCAGCTTCAGCTCTTGAGAAACATAGACTTCCGTGACCGATGGCAGTGCTTCAGTAACTGCAGTACTCTCCCTCTCTCTTCTCTCCCTATTGTACTATTTCTAATCCCAATTTCGTTACAAACGATGTAGGATAGCTAACCGGGCGCTAATACGGTTGACTTCCCCGTTATTTTGCTCTTGGCTTTCTTTTCCAAGGACTCCTTTTGTGTGAAAACATATCGCAACAGATGTGTATTTTTTTCCATGTCCCACAAAGCTCACATAGCTAATAGCCTGTATCTGTGGTTTACATTGCTTGTTTTCCTAGTGTCTCAAATAAGTTTTGCGAAGTGCGTATCAACCAAGCGGCCGCCTCGTGCTTTGGTGCCGTCTACTTCGTGGAAAATGAGACAGTTGGACAACCTTGTACGACAATTTATGCACGGGCTCAGGTAACACTCTCATTATCACAGAATTTTCGAAAAAGCTGTCACCTCTTATGTCCCCGCATTATAGAAGCGAACAGAAATAATAATTCACTTCCAACTACACATGATAAGGAGTGGTCAAAAGTTCCCAGGCCGCGCTGCCATAAGGTTACTTGGGATGGCTGCCTAGGAAATTTTGAACTCCCATGTACGTTCCCCATTGGCAATGATTTCCAGTTTCTTCGTCGCCTTGGAGGCCTTCCTCCTTTATATATTTATTTCGAGCTTTTCTTACGCAGCCTAAGCCACTGTGTCGAACAGTCTATCTTTCTCTCTCTCTCTTTTTTTTAAATGTTTACTAGTAATTCGTGGGGGTTCTTTCTTTCGTTCTTTTTTTTATCTTGGCGCGTAAACAAGCAAGCGTATATCGTAAAATACGACGAATCCCGGCAAATTGTGCCCGAAAGGGCTGACGTTGACAGTTCGAGTAGCAGACCACGCTGTACAACATGCCGGGAGCGCACCCCCCCCCCCCCCACACACACACACACGCACAAACACACACGAATGAACGAACGAACGAACACACTGACGCGCTTATTTTCGGCATCCACGCTGTGACGCAGCGTCAGCTTTATACACCCAGAGAACCCAGAACTGCTCGTTCCGCTGCCTACGCGCCGTCCCAAGCGGCTCACCCTCTTTTTTTTTTATGTCATTTTCCAAATCCTTCCTTTCTTTTTACACTCCCCTTCCTGTTTCCAAAACTCGACATCCGCAACTATGGACTGCGTCGTTCGCGGCAACAAACTCGCTTGTTTGCAATTCCGCCCGCCCGCCGGCCATCCGCGGCGCCAATCTTCAAAGCGCGTTCAATTTTCTTTGTTCGAGCATTTTTACGTCTCTCTCTCTTTCGCCCCCCTCCCTCTCTGCCTCTTACTCGCTCTCCACCTTTTTATTCGTCATTATTACTTTTTGCTTCGACTGCGCGAAGCACGGTCTTCCTGCACGCATCCTCGCCTGCCTCCGGTCGTGGCCGGGTGTATAAACGCGCCCGTCTAGCTCGTCGCGTGGGTCATTATGCGCGTGGCGGTTAATGAACTTACCGCCCCAACACACACACGCCGCACACTCTCGCTATCCAACGCGCCTTGCTCGCTTCGAGAGCTCTCGCTTCGCCTTTGTGTGGCACATCGGGCGCCGGACACATCGGCGACGCAAAGCTATAGTCCGGTCTTCTCGCACGAAAGGCCGCGCCGAGCTTGCTTCAGCCATCGTTCATTACCGTATTCGTTACTTTATTCTTCATTCATTCATTCTTTCTTTCTTTTTTTTTATTTCCTTATCCACTTTCGTCCCCTCGGGCGTCAGAGCGTGCCCAACAAAGCAGATTGGTCGGTGTTTCGGAGGCGCCTATCACTTGATGTATCTTTACTGCAAGTGCGACAGCGGATATTGAACGCCTAATCACACCAGCTCCTCTTGATCTTTTGTTGTTGTTCAAACGTGACAAAATATGCATATATATTGCTCCTACGACGCGACTAGATGTGCGCGTCAAGTGTGTGAACGATCGGGATTGACTCACCGGTGTTGAGGAAGCGCGTCGTGGGTGCTTCTTTTTTTACGATCAAGGATAACAAACTGTACCCTTACGTCCTTTTAGCCTACCTGTATGTCCGCCTGTCTTCTCGTTTAATTAAGCGGGTGATAATGGCGAAATCTCGTCGGCGCACGTCAGCTTAATGTATACGGAGTGTGACGGCGGGTGTTCATCATCAGGCAATCCGTGATGCATGCAGAAAAAAACCGCTTTGAAGCTATAAGCGTGAATCTAGTCTTGCCGGAAGGATCGCGCGTCGCACGAGACGAGGTAGCGTTCCGTTGTCTTATCGTATATCTATCTATAGTAGAGTTTGAAGTGATAGACTAATTCCAGCGTGTAATGAACCGATATTGTTCAGGTGGAGGAAATTTCATCCCTCAAAAGTTACCGTTGCCGTATCTGCATCTTTTTTTTACTTTAATCTCAGCACGTAGTCCGTGATGTTACGATATGATGCATTTTTGTCGTCAACACGGAGCTTTCTGTACACTCGAAGTTATACTAAACTTATTGTTATACGACGCACCACCCACGTTAAACATTGTTGTCCGGGCGTTGTATTGGCGTCTAGGTTACGGAAGTGAAATGCAGGGCCAGCAATAAGAAAGTGAAAACCGTTGTTTATTGAAAGCTGTTAATAAACTGTTGTAAAGAGAGTAGAAAAACAAGTATGTGCTGTGATAAAGACGGGAATGTTGGCTTGGCATCTATTATTGATTATTGCTATCGATTATTATTGATGTTATTATTTATTATTATTGATGTACACATATGACCGTACATAGGGTGCGCAAAAAAAGCGCACACGTGGCAATTGGACACGTACGTGCCTCATGCGACCAACAATGTCGACGGGAAAGCAGCCGCCGCCATAGCACAACTGGAAGTTATTATACGAGTAATGCGGAGGTTGTGGGTTCAGATACGACTGGCTACAAGCTTTCTTTCTCGTCCACTTTCGTTTTAATGGTGCATATGTTCTACACCTGCAACTTAAAATCTACATGCGATTTCCGGCATCCTTTATTGCTTTGCATTCATTGTATTCATTGTATTTTTTTTTAATTCACTGACGCGTGCGAGACTATACCACAAGTCAGAAACGTTCGCACAAGCCCTCAGAAAGCAGAAGAGTGCCTTCACTGCCTTCTGGGCCGACGAGAGATGGGGACGGTGTTCTAGGAGCGCCTCTCTTCCCCACCCTTTCTCTCTTTCTCTGTCTCTTTCTCTGTCTGTCTGTCTCTCTCTCTCTCATCTTTTTATTTCCTCTTCCCCTGTCGTCCGTATAGAGTAGCCAACCTGAAACTTCCTCTTGTTAACCTCCCTACTTTCTGCTTTTCTCTTTCCTTCATTATCTGTTGCGTTCATGTAACGCACCTCCTGCCTCCTGATGCGATTCGTCCAGACCACTAAGGAATCAATGAATGAAATGAAAGTTCTTTGCTGGACCCGTACCCTGGAGGCATATCTTTTCGAAGTAGGCCATGACGGGGTTGGCGGCCAGCAGCTGCCGGTTGTCCTCGGCGGCGGTGGAGAGCCACGATGCCGACTGGAAGTTTCCGTACTCGATGGTGAAGGCACGACACCGGTCTCCCAGCCGCTGGCACTCGGTGTACGCGTCACGCACCACGCCCACTGCTGAGCGCGTAGGTATGCGCTCCCTCGGCGCGTACCTGTGACGGGTGACACAAGATTAAGTGACGTCAGAGAAAAACTGAAGGAGAGCTCAACTTGTTATTAATTAGTTGTTAATAATGATACTAATTATTAACCAAGGAAAGAAGCGGGAATTTTAAGGGCTCGTTTTTCTTTGTTAGACACAATATTAATGAGTACTCGAAGGTCGCAGGTTCGGTTAATGCCCGCGGCAAGTTACCTTTTCGTCCACTTTTCTTTCTTCACATTTACATTACAATTACTACGAAAAAACATCTCCTATATTTTCCTTGGCATTTCTGTCTGTTAGTTCTAATTAATTATTAACCATTATCACATAAATAAATAGCCAATTAACGTTAGATTAATAGGGTACTCGGATGTTAAATGGTTGTTGTTAATTAGTTACAGTGCATTGGTGGTTGAACGCCACAGTTGTCTACATCGCATGCTTTTTCTCGGCTTCCTTTGTCTGCTAGGCTTCGTGTAGCTACAACTGATTGCATGCGTACACGGCACGTGCGATCTTTCTGCGAGCTAGGTTGAAGGCGCAAACTTTCAAGGCACTGCAGTCTGCACGGAGTTCAAGCCAAACAACAATCAAGCCAATTTAACACTCTATAAAACACAATTTAACACTCTATAAAAAGAATTAAATGTGTTCAGCACGCAGAGCCTGCCAGTTAAAAATGACAACAGAACTTGTCCAAGGGGACAAAAAAATTCTGTTACAAGATTTCTCTGTAATAACCTGCAGAATCCTGATGCTACGACAGACGTTTTTGATTGTGCAGCAGCCCATTTTTGTTGTGACAACAGAAATTAATTCTGTGGCATGTGTGTTGCTGCAATAGAGAGCTTCAGTAATACAACAAATGTTTGTAGTACCGCAAAAACATCTGTCGTCGCAACAAGGCACCGAAATGTCACAACACAAATTGTCACACGAGATTGTCACAACAGATTTGTTGTAGCACTGCAGAAGCCTGCTGACACATTAGCGTTACAGCAGAGGCCTCTCTGTAGACAAAAGGGTAACCAGACCATGCCATGTCCCAAAATACATCAGACTTTTCTGTCGTCGTATTCTGTTATATTCTTCAACTTGGTAGAGCTACGTCAGCTTTATAAGAGTGAAGGTTGTCGTTTGGCTTAGCATGATATGCTATCTAGGAAGCTTACCAGACCAGGAAGCTTACATAAGCAGATCAGGAAGCTTACAAATGAATAGTTAAGTAAGGAAATGAATTGCGCGGATTTCTCCGTATGCAATGATACTGCTCACTAATTGAAAACAACCTGTAGAGATGTGATATTGCCGAAAGCACTCGCATTATACCTCATTTCTTTCTGCTCCAGATAACGGTTGCAGTTGAGAAAGTCAGTGACGCCGTTGTGTTGAACGTACATCCTAACGCCTTGTTGAACGATTATTACATTCCCGTGTGTGTGTCTTTTGAGTTTCGAGTCCCTTCCCTCTCACATTCCTCTCTCTTACTTTTCTGTTTTCCCTTACCCATTCCCCAGTGCAGGGTAGTAAACCGCATATTTATCTTCCTGCCAACATCCCTTCCTGTCTCAAATGTCATTCTCTCTCTCTCTCTCTATCTCTCAGTGTAGCTCTCTCTCAACGTTCATTCTGCCGTTATTAAATGGACAAGGATAAAGTCAAGTGCCAATGCTTGGCATTCTCTCTCACGGCAGTCGCTCTCGCACCTCATGTCGTGGCCGATGGTCTTCTCGTAGGTGTACTGCTCGTACGTGCAGAAACCGTGGAGGCGGGTACGGGCTGTAGTCCGTGGGAGGCCTCGGTGGGTACGGTGTTGGTGCCGAGCCACCCGGCGGAGGATGCTGCGAGGGTGGCGAAGACCCCGGATGTGGTGGAGGCGGAGGAGGAGGGGGCGGGTACGGCCTGTGCGCAGAGAAGGAAGGAGAAATTGAAAAATTCTTGCCAGTTCCATGCAGTAAAAATAATCTAAATGTAAACATATTTGACAGAGATCTGTCTGGCTGGGTAAAAATTATACAAAAAAAAACTAACTCTCCAGCCACAATTCTTAATCTAAGTTTTTAAGATTAAGAATTGCGGCTGGAGAGTTTGTTTTTTCGAGTAAGCATAATACGACAGCTGCCGTCCTTGTCGTCAGGCATTACATTTTGCTCGTAAGTTTCGGCAATGTTATTCACTAAGAATTCCTTTGTCGTTTCATTGTTCTTCAGGTTTAGCCATGTGGATCTCGCGCGACGATATGCTTATTCACGGCCGGGCTGGAACGCTACGGTAGCGTTTCACTGCGGCCGTGGCCCATTCCACCAGCCCACTCGCTCAAAAAAGCGTATTACCATCACGGCTCCAAAGGAACGCAACAATGCAAACATCATCATCACCATCATTTAGCATCATAATTGTCCATTTCGGGCATCATGATCATCATCATCAACATTTCGCTTTATTCGTTCCTTTATTCACTCCCCCCCTGCGGTCACGGGACCTGCGTGACGACGCCTATTACTACTACTACTACTACTACTACTACTGCTAATACTACTACTACTACTACTACTACTACTGCTACTACTACTACTACTACTACTACTACTACTACTACTACTACTACTACTACTACTACTACTACTACTACTACGACAACGACACAGTGTAGACTCGGACAGCTTAGTTGTAAAAGTTCGATCTCTTTCCTCTCTCGATGTTGACTGAAATGCGAGTTCTGTAATCGCAGCATTGATAAAATTGAGCAAACTGCGTTGTTCTACCAAGACGTGCTTTAAGAAAGGGGAAGCCACAGTGGGAATATCAGGAGCGAAGCGACAAAGGTTACAGGGGAAAGCTCTGCATGAAGAGCCGCTGAATAGAGCGCTTGTTGCACTGTTTGCGGCCTGGGTTCCACCTTAATCTTCATCACAAACAGACACAAAAAACATGCGTTTGCAGGCTACTCCTGAATTACTTCTGTTAGGGAACACTATGTAGCTACCACACGGTGCTATACATTCACTGCATGCCGTAGAAAGAAGCAAGGCAACGAAATTCACAATATAACCCTGCAGAAGAGTACGATGTCCTAACTTCCGATGAAAAATATGGGCCCATCTTCAAACAGCACCGTCTGTCGGAGCGTCTCAACAAGTCACGTGACGTCAACTCCCTTATTAGGAAGCATATCGTGAGGACTCGCTAGCCCTGGCTAACGTTGGCTAAATTATGGCTAACATCGGGCACCTTTGGCTAATGACCGCTTATTTGGGCTGTAGATGGCTAAAGTTATTGCTTATGATCGCAAAAACCGGAATATCATTCTGTTGACTGAGTTGCCCGTTTTTTTGTTTTTTTGTCTTCATTCTACGAAGAAAAGAAAATAGTCATTTGACTCTCTTTTCTCGTGAGTCCCGACTTGCCGCGTATTACTCCCTTTAACGAGCCACGTTCAACTCTGTTTTGGGTTCCTCGAGTCTCCGAAGAGATCGAGTGTAATAATCTTCAAAGAGAGTTCAGGTGCCTCTTTAAAGAAAGTCATATAAGTGGCAAGTGAGGGATCACAAAAAAAAGAGTCAAATGACTCTTATTTTTTTCTTACAGTGTGGTTGTTCTTGCTGGTCATAATTTTTGGTCATAACGGAGACTACCTGTGCGGCGGACTCGGCGGTGTGTGCGGGTACGGGGGCGGGTGCGACGTGCCGCCGACGACTCCGTTGTTTCGGCTCTCGTCGTCCATGTGGCAGTCCTTCTCGGCGTACAGGGCCCGGCTGCGGTACTCGAGCACGATGGGCGACACTCCGGGCCGGCTGTCGGCCGACAGCAGGCACTGCGGAGGCCCCAGCGTGCCGTGCTCCACGTACGTGTACGAGCGGCAGTTGAAGTCCGGCTCGCGGTTGCACTCCATCTCGCAGTGGAAGGTCGAGCTGACGCCGTGCACCACGCGTGTTATGTGCGTCATGTACACGTCACGCTGGATCGGAGCGTACGGGCAGGGACTCGTGTCTGCGACAGAGAAGGCCGTAGTGAAGGTTGCGTTCCTGTGAAAGCTGAACGTTGTACTTCTGAAGGCACAGGAAAAAAAGTCAAGAACATTACATAAGTTGCTTGTTCAGAATATCCAAGTGCACTTAAGCATAATGCATTCCGCCAGTTTTGAGCATGTCAGTATAGAAATGCGTTCCGCTAATTCGGGCTCCGTTTTTCAGAGCAGTGGTCACCCTCCTTCCCGCCCTCCCCCCCCCCCCCCCTCTCGTTTTTTAATTGACGCTGGTGCATCGAAGTACGAAATGACTATGTACTTCATGTGAAAAAATCACAGGCAATAAAGCAAATAAATCTAACCAAACAAGCCATTTACCAACAAGATGAGATCTTTGTTTTTATTACATGACTTCCACGTGATGAAAAATTCGTGAACACGGGGTATTTCTAGAGCAGACGTTTCGACAAACTGACTCGTCTTTTTCAAGGCGGCATCTGAAGGCTGCAACAGTCTTCAAGGCTGCAGTTAGCCTTGAAGACTGTTGCAGCCTTTCAGTTGCAGCCTTGAAGAAGACAAGTCCGCTTCTCAAAATGTCGGCTCCAGAGACACCCCATGTGCACGAATTTTTCATCTCTTCAAGCTTCCATTTTCGCCAGAACGTCTGCCTTTTATTGCTTCCACGTGTGGCATGCGAAATTATAGCTGTCTTATTGATAAGGAACCTGAGTGAACGACCATTCTATTGGCTTCCATTAACTGTCCTTTGAGGCTCTACCTCTATTGCAGGCCTCTGCCCAATGACTTCTGAAAACTTAAAGCACCTAGAAACCAGCACTTCAGACACGTCGCTCTTTTTGTCCTGGCCTTTTGTCTGACTGTTTAAGCTGTCACCACCTGTGTGGGTGGCGTCCGGCTTGCTTCCGCAAACTGGGTTAGCGGTACTCACTGACGGTGCACTGGTTCTCGAGGTAGTAGACGCCCCGGCCGTAGATGAGCCTGGGCGAATCGCGAGTTTCGGTCGTCGGCGTACAGGCGGCACTCCTGGAGGTTGACGTCGTAGCTGGCCGACTTGCACGGGAAGCGACGTTCCTCGAAGCAGCGCCGCTCGCAGTCGTGCAGCGTGATGAACCGCGTCACCTCGCGAGGGCTCACGCCACGCAGTTCCTGGTCCACCATGCGCTCGAACGTCCACAGCCGCTGGCAGGCGACCGAGGCTGCACAAGCGTGAAGCATATCGTGAGCTTACGTGGAATCAATCAATCAGTCAATCAATCAATCAATCAATCAATCAATCAATCAATCAATCAATCAATCAATCAATCAATCAATCAATCAATCAATCTCAATTTTAGTGACAGATCATAAGAAATGTTTACGAACTATCTGGACCGTTAGCCTACATTGGTTAGTGGTCGGTCCATATCACATAAGGAACCCTCAAGCTTCAAGCATTCAGTTTCAGTATTCGTGCTCTCGCAGCAAATCTGCGCGAGATACTTTCAGAAGTGGCAACGGAGAGCCACGGAAGCTAACCAAAATTATCGCCATTCGCCTTCCCCCTCCCGGAAAGCTGGAACGCGTTTTTGGATGGGCAATGGTGCGATGATATACCCATAGCCGGTCACCTCGTTTCCACTGCGCCTCTACTCCTCGTCCCCAGAGCTGCCTCCGGTTTGGTAACCGCCTTTCCGGCCAACGCCACCTAGGGATACCGCCACCTCAAGTTACGCCATCTATGGGTGTATCGGGAAGCCGAAGCGACATACGGACGCTCATCTGTCACCAGGCCCAACCCTAGATAAGCTCCGCTGTTAAAAAACGAGTCAGTTCCACGCGCTGTTAGGAGACAGTGCACGCCAGGCGTGCCATACTAGTTCGGGCGCGCGCTTCCTTACCTGGTACGCAGATTCCCTCGAAGTACGTCTTTCCGGGACTGGGCCTGAGGTGAGCGGGCAGCGAGCCGGAGTAGTAACCGGCGATGTAGCACTCGTGGCGTCTGTAGTCGATGCTGAACGAGCGGCAGTCGTCCCGCTGCTCGCAGCGCAGTATGCACTCCTTGGTCATGCCGTCCGCCGGGGCCGTCAGCAGTATGGGACCGGGCCTCGAGGCCGACTCGTGGCCCGACACCCGGGCGAACGACAACTTCTCGCCGGCGCTGCAGTGCCGGACTGGGTGGATAGCAAGATAAGATTAGACAGGGATAGCAGGTATGGTGCGTTTAATGGAACCTGAAATGTGCAATGACACCGTGAACTTCTACCAAGGACGCAGTTATAAGTATGTGCACATTCACATTTCTTACAGGCAAGCGGCCACTCTTATGACTCATACACACCTGCGACTACAGCAGCGGTCGCGCGACCATTTTCGAATGGAGACCAGTAAGTGACTCAAGGGGACAGATGCCCACACCTGCGAGCGAAATATACCCGTCGCCCCACACAAATTCACGTCTGCTCGCATTGCCATTGCCCCGTAAAAGTAAGCTTACGTCCTGTCCCTGTGCATCGCATTGGTTCAGCGGTTTGCGACTGCAGTCGTGCGACTGAAAAATCGAGCAGCGATCGACTGAGCCACAGCAGCCGCTTTGCGACCAAAGCGGCTGTTGGCAACCAGTCGCTTCGCGAGTAATTTGGTCGAGCGAACGGTGCTATTGGGAGGTGTGAACGAGCATTTAGCGCTCAATAATCACAATATATCCAAAATTAGTAGAGCGAGTAGCTATAGTACTTCTATACTAAAGTAAATCTACAGTAACTACAGCTAGTGCTCGCCATACTTCAATAAGTCTTTCAGAAAAGGAATACGCTTATTTACCCTTCATGTGTGACGCAGGAGTCTCTATTGGTTCTTTACATGCGCGTGTGTATTTATAATGCCGTGATACAACTTCACCGAACGCGCAATAACAACAGCCTGATACACGTGCTCACGCTAAAGGATAATTACAAGGCCTCATTGAGATGCATCTACTTTAGGGTATTAGAAGGGTATCTCAAAATGTCAACTAAACGCTAAATGATATAACAAACATGTTGAGGCTCTAACGGCGCATGACTGGCAGGCACAAAGAAACTGCTGTGTTTTCCCGTACAAAGGCGAATAGATGAACAGATTCGATGCTGACATTTCAACAGTGAATGCATGAAGTGTTAATTTATATTTCGGTAAGATTTGAACTTTTCGCGTTTATTTGATTAGGTAATAATACGTTTCAACGAATGCACGCAGTTGTGGTTGTAAAGTATTAATAGCTTGGCGATTAAGAAACCTTTTTTTATGGTTCGTGTCAAAAGCTCATAGTCATAGTCATAGAGATCTGCGTCGCAATGAGTTGCAGTGTCGATCTACATGATTGACAGACCAGTGCCACGAACATAACTCCTGTCCAGGAATGCACTTTACACGCGCCATACTTAATCATTGTTTTCATAGTATGTAGAAATCTTTAGCTCCGTTTCTTTGGTCCTTGTCTCGCGATGTCAACCGAATATCTTGCGTTTGGTAGTTGTAATGAACTACACGATGCAACAAGATGCACCCACCCACCACGTCACAAATCACCAATCATGCAATCCATAAATAGACACGACTTGCACCTTCTGCATTTCCAGTGCCGTATCCGCACATACAAAGCAAGCAATACACGCTTCACGATGCAAGATCACAAGCACATTTTCACCCGTTCCGCCAAAGATGCAAGGTGTGCGCAAGAAAGAGCATTGTTGCAATCGTTAATATGTTTTGATCTAGAGCGCAGCAAAACTGATGCACTTCCGCAATTGTCGTTGAACATCGGGAAAGGTCGACGGTTCATACTTAGACCTCATAATCACTACTTTATATTTTGGGGGGCAGAGAGGGGGTTCCAAAGCCTTTTTGTATACGTTCGTGCGTGCGTTTTATGTGTGTGCGTACTATAAACACTTGGTTTGAAATTTCGAAGTGATGAGAGAAGGGGGGGAGGGACTGAACCCCTACAGCACTCCTGTGGCTCCACCACTGCGTACGAACTGGTACGAATAACCTTAATAGAATGCTTTGTTGGGCGCGCTAGTTCATTGTGGAATAGATTTGAGCACTCGTGTAGTCGTCTTCTCTTCTTGTGTCCCGTCCTTTTTTGCGCTCAAATCTATTCCAGAATAACCTCAAGCAGGCCCGGCTGCAGGGCTATTTCATTCCGACGGTCTCAAGGCATTAAAGGCCTTCATGTCCGTTCCTCCATGCTCTTTCTTCTGCGCACACCTTACGTCCACAGTATGCCCTCGGCACCAACATTCCGGCAGCTCGGGAAGAGCCGAGCCACCCCACCAACCAGTTTACCCAGTCCAGGCAGTCCAGCACCCAACCGCCATGCCACTCGCAGGCTTCGGCGAAATTTCGTAAATGAACGGCTTACACTGGTTCCCTTGGAGCTGTAACGAAGTTCGCGGCACGCTCTCGGCGTTACCTGTGGGCGGGAACAGCGTCGGCGTGTGCGGCGGCTGCGCCGTCGGAAAAGTGGGCGATGAACTGGTGGGGACCCGTGGACGAGGTGCCGCCACCGGCGGCCGTGGTACCCGAACCGCCGTCGGTCACCCCGACGCCGTCCTTGCACGAGCGCTCGTAGAACAGGATGCCGGGCCGGGAATTAGTGCTGGCCGGACCTGCGAGTCGGTCATTGAGCCACCTGACTGAGCGATGTGACGCGCAGGGACAGTCGCTCGTATTAGTCATACCGATTAATATGGATAAGACGAAGGGTCTCAAGGGTAGAACTTAGAATTGGTCAACAGTGGGGTCATAAAAATGGCCTCAACACTGAATCAAGCGTTTATAAAAGGACTCGTCTTCGTCAGAGTATATTGCGACCCTTACGAGTCTTCTGATTAGCCTTTTTGTCAAGACAATGGCGCCCCGCAGAGGTTTGTTGAGTTGAAACCATTCTTTGTCAACTGACAGTTGATGAATGATGATCATGATGTGTGTGTTTGTCGGTGTGTTTGTTGTGAATTGTGTTTGTCGTAATTTCAAAATTTTAAAGGGCCCCTAATGCACCCAGAGGTCGAAATTTAGTTGTGGTGTTGCACTTGTGCACGCGTCTTACGTAGCCGCGAGAATTTTTTGTAATGGTGCCGTAATAGCGGAGTTACACGCGTTTGATGATTCCAAAAAAGATCCTCGCTCGTTTAGCTCTTTCCTCCGCTACGCTCCGTTCGTCGGCTTGTCTCTCCTCCTCACCGAGTACTCCTCCTCACCGAGCGAGGAGGAAGAGCAGCCAGCGCGCGTACCTGTGAGGTGACAAACACGGTTGCTTTTGTGGATGGCATGACCAGACGCAAATGTTGGACGTCACGGCCAACGATGGGGAATTACCGAAAGGTCCGGAGAAGAGAAGGGAATCTTTCTTGTAATTTGTGGCACGCCCGCGGCTCGTAGCGCGGTGCCGCGTTTGGCATTGTTGACCGTGACGGTATTCTGAACTCGATGCTCGCGTTTACTTGAAATGTTAAAAAAATATTATCGTAGTTGGTTTGAGGCCCTTTTAACGCATTCCTCTGTTAAAAAAAACTCCTTATCTCGAGAAGGCTGTGAACTGCCGGACTCATTTTAAATAGAGTTCATTCATTCAACAGAGAGAGGGAGGTTGGCTGATAGTAGAACTTTTTGTTGGACTAGTTGGTGCATGCTTAACGGAAGGAATAAGGCGCAAACGAGAAGAACACAAGGCGTTTGTCCATGTCACTTCTTGTGTTCGTCTCGTTTGCGTCTTATTACTTCCGTTGGTTGATAATTTGACTTGGGATAGTATGCTCTGTACTGCTACTCTAGGGTGTAATTCTGAACCCTGTCAAATTTAGCCAATTCGTCAAGTTTCGTGAATGGCAGCAGTTTAAGCCAATCAGAGTTGACAAGTTAGAGAATTCGACGTAGCGGAATTCGACAGTGTCCTGAATAGCTCCCCTGCTCAAGGTAACTAAGCAAGGAAAAGCCAAGGGGCCCAATGACGTTACAGATATTCTCATTGATAATTGAGATATCCATCAAGCAATCGATTTCTCTCCCGATACTCACAACCGCCAACACACTTACCGGCGCTTATGCGATCGTCACCGCTTATGAAGCACTGTCCGTTGCTCGGGTAGTAGGCGAACGAACGGCAGTTGAAGTTCGGGTAGGTGGTGCAAAAGGACTCGCACGACTGCTCAGATATGATGCCGGTCATTTGCACCACGTCAGTGTACACCGGGTAGGCGTCGGCCTGTCTTCTCGTACGGGCACGTTGGTGACACTGAAGAGAACAGAGAATACTGTGCTTATGTGATAAGGTGGTGTGGCAAGAGAATAGGAGACAATTTTTTCTGACATATATCGTTAGAAGTTATATTGTCACGTCAATAAATTTCACTTAACTGTGCGTTTAATTTTAGCTATTGTTTTTAACTGCCAATGAGTGACAGTTAAGACGAACTGGCTATACTTGCCCAATACACAATCCGTGTATGAAACGTACGAAATATTCAATCAGAAGGCCTCTACCACTGTAAATTATAATACTAGCGCATTATTCACCTAGAAAACGTCAATGTACAATGGCAGAATTACCTTTTTTTTATGGCTTGAAGTGCAGCTTCTTCTTGGAGCACGCTGCTTGCAATTACGACGGTAGACATAGAAGCCGCGTGGCAGATATGCAGAATAAATGGCTACGTACACAATCTATATTGATGGCGATCTATTCGAAAAACAAAATCGGCCTTGTCAGCAATGCTGCTAAAGCTTCGCACCCAAGAAAATAAAGTTTAATTCTTTCTCTTCCAGGGCAAGGCCCTAGAGCCACAAGCAACTTCCACAGTGCATGCCTGTGTGCGTTGTGCGGGAGTTCATTATGCGCCTGCAACTTTATGCCTGCAATTTTATGCGTCGTCGGCGTCTCACAGAGCAACACGCTAGACGGACAGCCACGAAAACCACATGAAATCGCACATAAAATCATATATTTTATATCATGCTTCAAAGCCTAGTTCAAACACGAGCTCATATAACAGTAAACCACGAATAGCAAAGCTACTGTTTTGTTGTTAGAAACGAGGGACCGATGTCAAGAAATTTTTCGTTCGTAAGGCAACCATTGCTATTGAACCAGCGGCCGTCACTAATGTTTAAAGGGCCCCTAAACAACTTCTAAACATACAAAGAACGAGCGCGTTAGCCTTTACTGGCGTTTCCTGTCTTTTCGGCACAATTCGTGAAGCCAGAAGTCTGTTCACATGACGTCATGAAGAAATAAGGTCCCGATTGGTCCATATAGCAGGGACATCAGTTGTGAATTGTCTCCTACCGCAATTTGCCATGCAGTCGCATGCACGTTCTGTCCTTGTATCGCGTGGTTTTCGTGAGCGATCAACTGATTTCACTTCTTTTTCATGTTCTCGACTGCGCAAGCGGAGATAACAGCGTGCAATCAAAAGGGCGAATTCCTGATAGTCTCAACGCTTAGTGCTGACATCGGTCACGTGTTTTATGAATAAATGAGTAGCGAGGAGGAGACATCGCCTGTAGGAAGGGCAGTGAAGGCGAGAAATAAACTACTCTCTCGTATTTGAGCTCGGAGTGATTTAGAGGTGCTTCAACATGGCCATTGATTGGCTGCTCTTCTTGTCGACGGTTGTTTGCGTAAGAACTGTTTCGTAAACACGAGCCCCGATGTACCCTATAGTCGGTGACAGCCTAAGAATAAACATAGGCTCCGCCCACGAGGTCGCATTGCCCTTATTTTTCACGCTTCCACCGTGTTGCTGCTTCACTGTGCGGAAACGACGGAACGCGATAAAGCGTTGCAAAACACTCCGAGCAGCTGCCGCTTCGGTTGCACGTCGGAACGCAGCACAATCACAAACTTCAACTGCATCGAATGACGACCGGCGAGGATGATGCTGTGTACGTGCGGATAATAGTTCAATTTTTTTTATTCGTCCGTCCTAACCATTACGTCATAGCAAAGGGCAGCTCTGTAGTTGGACGCGCATAACACACACGGATAGTGGTGCACTTTACTTTTTATTCTTAGCTTGTCACCGACTATAGTTGTCTGAAAGGGGTGGTCACCTTCGAGGCACTGGTTCTCCAGATAGTTAATCCTGGGGTTCGAGCTCTTGATCACGCCGTCGGGCTGCGTCCTTCGGTCGTGGCGGCTGAGCCGGCACTCGGCCGTGTCGTCAAAGTACACGGCCGATCGGCAATCGAAGGTCTGCTCGTTGAGGCAGTACTCCTCGCAGTCGCGCCGGCTCTGGACGTGCGCGAACGACTTGTCGTACAGCGTGGGCACCAGCTCCAGGCCCAGCACCCGCTCGAAGGCCCACGCCTTGCCCTGACAGGCCGTGGCGAAATTGCCTGTCGACACCCGATGAAGAGTTAGCGATGCACGGCAGAACAAGCACAAAGACGCATTGAACGTATACGAGAACAGTGAGCACATGGGGACAGCCATAGGCGTGCGCAGGGTTCCCCTTCAAGGGGGGCGAAAGTTCGTCGTAGTGGCTCCTCTCCCTATTATGTCAATGTAGGGGGCTGAATTTGCGCCCCCCCCCCTCGAGTCCCAGCGCCCCCCCTCCCTATTATGTCAATGTATGGGGCTGATTTTGCGCCCCCCTCTCCTAGTGACTATGGGGGCGGTCGCCCCCTCACCCCCCCCCCCCCCCGCCCCCCCCCCCCTCCCCGTGCGCACGCCTATGGGGACAGCTATTCACGTGTCAGTGCTTCACCGTGAAGTGTGCATTTCACCCAGTAAGACGTAATTAACAATTGTTGTGGTTTTACGTCCTAAAATGACGATATGATTATGAGGGACGCCGTGGTGGAGGGCTGCGGAAATTTCGACCACCTGGGGTTCTTTAACGTGCACCTAAATATAAGCACACGGGCCTCTAGCATACTTCACTGAGATACAGTTCGATAGCTCGCTTTTTTTTTTTTTTTTTTTTTTTTTTTTTTTTTTTTTTTGTAGCGCGTTGGGTCTGAAGTATATGTTACGAAGGGATATTACGGCAGACGTGACCTGTACTGTATGAAAGAATGCTGTCCCATGTCAAGCGCGAATTATATGAAATATCCCTTAATGATCTATTTTTGCGGTACAGGGCGGGTGTCGACAAATTATCAGAATATAATACAGATTAAGTTACTGCTGCTCAAGTAGTTGCAACACGAGCATGACAGCGACGTGAGTAATTAAGGGGTTATTTAGGGCTGCCTCATGGCTGGCATTCGTTCTTTTGAAATCTGTGCGTTATACGTTCGATAGCAATAATGCAAACACCAATTTCAGCATTCCTGGGGTAAAAATTAGTTCGCTGATATAGCTCAGGCAACTATGTCACCTGAAAAAGGGCGCAACATACAGGACAACCTTCTAAGGAAACGGGTGCTGCTGAGCATGTGTGATGGTTGTTTTGTCTTATTTTGGCTACTTTGCGTCAAACTAAACCAAAACATATGTTATCATTATATCTGCTCGGGGAGCTATGGATGCCATCTTAGTCTCCCTTCCTAGGTGCACAGCAGGCTTTCATGGCACCTTGGCTGCTTCAAAAACCGTGATGTAATAGGAAGAGTTTTACTTTAATGCTTTTAGCGTGAAAATAGCACTAACATCCATCATATACTCCACGGACTTCACCTGTGATGCCCATGGACTCGCCACGGTGGTCTAGTGGTTGTAGCGCTCGACTGCTGACCCGCAGGTCGCGGGAATCGAATCCCGGCCGCGGCGGCCGCACTTTCGATGGAGGCGAAAATGCTTGAGACCCGTGTACTTAGACTTAAAGGGGTGGTGCCATCAAATTTTGAGGCTATAACAAGCCTGTTGTGGATTTCCTCTGTATGCAAGGACACTCCACACGAAGGGTCGGGCACAGCAAACCTTTAGAATATATTTTAATTCACTTCCAAAGTGTACCTAAATGCTCATTCTCCCGATGGATGCCCATCGCTAGCGCATCAAAACTGACGTAGCTCTATGGGAAGGACAACGAAAGTTGTAGTGACGTCACACCATATCTGTAGTGACGTGAGTGTCCTCGGGACCTCCGTTACCTCCAGAACGTACGTACCGGCAAAGCCTCGGTTGCTACATCACTTGCCGAGTTTCGATCGCTTCCTGGCTAAGTGCTGCGCATCTTCGCGCGAGCCTTGTATGGTCACGTGATAAAGCCTACTACACTTCTACGTCACTGCCCAACTTGGTGCCCAGAAACCGAAACCGAAAGTTGTCCGCATAAATAAGGCGATATTAAATTATTTAGCGAGAATACGTGAATCTTGGTGCGTGTATCATGCTTCCTAGAGCTATAAGAAGCGCTTGCAGCGAAGAACGCGCAAGCCACAAATTTAGTGGCACCACCCCTTTAAGGTGCACGTTAAAGAACCTCTGTTGGGCAAAATTTGCGGAGCCCTGCACTACGGCGTCTCTCATAATCATATCATGGTTTTGGGACGTTAAACTCCACCAATTATCACCTGCGATGCCCCCCAATGTCCCAGTACTCCTGTCAAAATGTCCTACAGATGGAACCAAGGGGCCTACCTCTCAGACAGATCTTCTCGAAGTAGTTCTCCCCCGCCCTTGGGCTGAGCTCCTGCGTCCTCCCCTGCGAGTTCCGGTCCAGTTTGTCGCAGCGCATGTTCTGGTAGTTGACGCTGAATGCCGGACAGTCCGAGGCCGGCCATCTGGCAGAACTGTCGGCACTCCAGGGTGTTTCCGAGGGCGCCGGGGCTCGACAGCGGAATGGCGGTGCGCGCTGCCGACCGCATCACGAAGCCTGTCATCTTCTCGTACGTGAACACGCCCAAGCGTGCACTGCTCTGTAAATGGATAATAGACCCCAGAATCAGTCCACGTCGAAAACATTCAACACTCTTAGGCATATCACACTGCTCTTTCGTCGGGCATTGGGGGTGGCTCTCCGCCGGAAACCCGTGTAAACGGCGAGACCCTAACGATATACGAAAATGAGGCTTTCATTTTAAGTGCGAAGAATTTATTTCGCTCACCAAAGGCACTTTAACCACTTCTGTATATCTATCTATCTATCTATCTATCTATCTATCTATCTATCTATCTATCTATCTATCTATCTATCTATCTATCTATCTATCTATCTATCTATCTATCTATCTATCTATCTATCCATCTATCTATCCATCTATCTATCCATCTATCTATCCATCTATCCATCTATCCATCTATCCATCTATCCATCTATCCATCTATCTATCTATCTATCTATCTATCTATCTATCTATCTATCTATCTATCTATCTGTCTGTCTGTCTGTCTGTCTGTCTGTCTGTCTGTCTGTCTGTCTGTCTGTCTGTCTGTCTGTCTGTCTGTCTGTCTGTCTGTCTACAAGCTTTGTGCTCCCGTGGGCGTCTCCTTTTCTCTGTACATACGAAAATTAGCATGGGAGGTCACGCTTGTCGCGTACGTCATGAAACTCTTTCCCTCGGTCCCGTGTGACACATACCAGCATACCAAGGCCCATGAAAGGCGGGTATTCGCTGAAGGTTATTCACAGTATATAGTGTCCCACGAACTTTGAGAATAGGCTTTGGAAATCTTAAAATTTATGACGTTTAGGAATCCGTGTCGACGAAAATCGAGTACTGGCATTGACGCCCTTGCCGGTGGGCGAAAAATCCCGATGGTGTGAAAGGATAAAAAATTACGGTTCGAGCTAGAATCGAACGCAGAAATTCTTCTTGGCTGTCAAGTGTTCGACCACAGAGGCACGACAGTCCTTGAAATTCCTTCGGAGAAACACATGTTGCGTCAACGTCAGCTATGCTTAGTGTTGGCTATCTGATTTTATAACAATGTAATAAACATTATGTGCATACTCCTATGACTGAGCCAGCTATAGTCAAGCGTTCGTGGACCCGGTAGGGAATACGCCAACGACCGGTATTTATGAGATGCAGATCATCGCACCGTAGCGTGCTGTTCATTTCGATAAAACTGACAACTGTGCTGTAATTTGGGATGCTGACATTAGCTCGGGCTATAAGGTATTCATGAGGCGCCACGGTAGACGACGTGCCTAGTAAGCCCTCGACCTATCCACAAGTACATTATGTACACAAAGACGTTAATTCCACATAGTAAGTTCGGCTAAAAAAAAAATCACCGACGATTATGATACTCCCTAATGCGAATTCTGAGCGCAGCTTCGTGTTGGGACCACGCCAACTGTGTTTGAACTTTTGGCTATCCGCAGTTGTAGCAATGTAACATTCGTCACATATTGCCGCAGAAACTGCCAACGCTCGGAGTGCTACGCATACCACTCTGTGCATTGCAGGCGTCGCGAGCCAAGCGCAACGGCCACAACCGGCAGCCTGAAGGCCACCCACAACGCTGATTTTTAATTTTTTTAAAAATCCTTTTACCTCTTGGCCTTCGCGCAAATAAAGCTTTTTCACCACCACCGACAGCCCCGTTACGACAAGCGAAGCCAGTCACAGTGAACCTGGCCAGCCCTGCATGCGCACGAGCTCCGACTGAGGGGCCAATGTGCGTGACGGAGGAAGAAAGCGAGGTTAGAGGCCAGTGGCTCGTGGTATCGGCAGACTCCGTGTTTCCACTTTTTCGTCCTCGTTCGCTTTATCGTTTACGCCGACGCCAGCCGACAACCGCCACGCAGCTCAACGCAGGAAATGGCGTCTAAGGGACTGTTCACGCGCTCGCCGCACACCCGCAACGCACGTGGCGGGACCCCTGCCGCACGCAAGCGGAGGGTGAATGAGCGTCGCCGATAGGCTCATTCACCCTCCGCTTGCGGGCGGCAGGGGTCCCGCCACGTGCGGTGCGGGTGTGCGGCGAGCGCGTGAACAGTCCCTAAGGGACTGTACACGCGCTGTCCGCACACCCGCAACACACGTGGCGGGACACCTGCCGCACGCAAGCGGAGGGCGAAAGAGCGTCGCCGATTCGCTCCGGGATCGAACCCGCGACCTTCGGGTCAGCAGCCGAGCCACTGATCCACCGTGGCGGACTAAGAGCTGCGTTTTGCCAGAAAATGCTGCGAAGGCAGCTACTGACTGAGTGCGTCGCATGGCATCATTTCCACAATGCGTGGGATCTGCCGGATATATATATATATATATATATATATATATATATATATATATATATATATATATATATATATATATATATATATTTTTTTGCCTTGAACTACTGTACATCACCAGGGGAAAAAAATCGCACACTGTACGGAAGGCCTATCCGCGCTTTAATGAATTACATCTTTTCGTTCCTGCTGCTTCTGACCTTTTGTACCGAGGGTTACGCAAAGCTCCGTAATTATCCGTGATCATTAGAGCTCCGCAGCGTATATGTTTCTCTGCAGGCATCCCTTATTATAGGCGCTCAATTATTCATCTCTTTATCTTGTTCTCCTTGCGTTTTGTTGCAATGTAGGAAGTTTGACGAGGCGGCCTTTTGCAGCGAGAATTCTCAACTTCCGGGGGCCTCAAGTTAACATTACTAATTATGCTAGCTTAACGGTTAGGGACGCATCACTGCGCTGAGAGCCTTGCAAGAAAGAACAATATTCCGGCCAATTCTAAGCATCATTATACAGCAGACCAGACTGAAAGCACTGTTACACTTTTCAATACCTCGACACAGGTAATCTATCCTGAAATGAACAGCGCTTAGAGAAGCACGTGAAAGCGAAAGGCCGCCCTAATATATTAAACACCCTTACTGTTGTTCTCTGATGCGTCTGTCTTTCGTGCTTCATCGCTGTATTTTCTTTTTCACGCGTTTCCTTACAAAAATGGATTTAGACACTATATAGACTGGCTAAGTCTATTTTTATACAGATCTATAGAATGTCTAAACCTATTTTTGTAAGGACTAACCCGTGCCGTCAGCGAAGTGAAGTAAACCCCAGAAGCAACCGACTTATCCCCAGTCTTCCATTCTCTATCTCTATCTCTATGTCTATCTCTGTTCACTCTTTTAGTGGCTCCAGTAACGAGTGAGAGTCTTGTTTCTCTTTTAGGCGCTTCCGGTCGAGAACACACTTCAGGCTTTCCGAAAGGCCAGAAATATGTTTTAAAAAATAAAACTGGTACGAAATGGATGGTTCAGGTACAAGTTAAGAGTTATATCGAGTACATATGATATTGGAGCATTAAGATAAAGGCCAATTAACCTTCAAGTATAATAAACGAAAATTAATTGGACAAGTTCATTAAAAGAGCAGACGCCTTTTTTGTGAGCAACTGGGATCGTTGTGGCTCCTCGCGAAGCAGATCTGTATAGCAAAAATATTAATAATAATAATTGTTGGGGCTTAATGTTCCAAAACCGCGATATGATTATGAGAGACGGCGTAGTGGAGAGCTAGGGAACTTCCGACGACCTGGGGTTCTTTAAAGTGCACGTTCATCTAAGTGCACTGGCCTCTAGCATCTTCGCCTCCATCGAAAATGCGGCCGGGATTCGACCCCGCGACCTGCGTGCGGGGCAGATCTCTGCCGCGCGCATCATTCTACGTGGCCTGGGCATCCGCTTCGGCAGCACGCGATAGAAAACGTTAATGTGGAGGCGAAAATAGTTGATGCCCGTGTACTTAGATTTAGAGAAATAGATGAAAAGGGAAAAGCAGGTGCCCGTTAAAGAATCCCCAGGTGGTAGAAATTTCCGGAGCCCTCCACTACGGCGCCTCTCATAATCATATCCTGGTTTTGGGACGTTATAAACCCCGAAAATTGTTAATTAATTATTACGAAATGTTAACCCAAGGAATACACCAGGGCATACGAGCGCCGTCGTGCCAGTGCCACTACAAGGCACCTAAGTCAGGGATTAGGATCGCCTCCAGAATATATTCAAAGCTCCGTAACGCCATTCCGAGCGAAACGTTCAGCAACAAAGATGAAATGAATAAATAACTCTTAGACAAGAACAGGAACGCCATGGTAAACGCACCGGTGATGCACTTCTTTTCGCCGTACGCCGCGTTGGTCATGGGCGGCAGCCCGCTGGGACCCAGGCTGATGGTGTCGTCGCCGCTCAGGTAGCACCGGTTCTCCATGTACGAGTAGGCGCGGCAGTTGAAAGTGGTCTCGCGGTCGCACTGCGTCTGGCAGTCGTCCACCGCCGTGGCGAACTGCAGAAGGTCCATGGACACCACGCCCACGCCGACCCGGGTCTCGTAGCGGCACGACGTCGGAGCTGCGCGCGACAGCAAAGAGGCACAGCGGAAGGCAGTGTCACGGACATGTAGTACTACAGCTTTTAGCTTTGTTTCCGCGGGAACGACAGAAATTTGCCTTAGGCTTTGAGAAAAAAAAAAAAAACTCACGAAGTCCCTAATGCATTCGTTTAAGACTCAGTTGATGTATTCTCAGTTGATGTATTGACCCTCCTCCGTCTCCCTCCGTAAACTTTCTGCATCTACCATGGTTTTGCACAGGCCTCCGTGATCGGCCCAATGACCAAACGGCGATGTCATGCGATGACGTCATCATGATGACGTCATCATCATGCGGTGACGTCATGGTGACGTCATAAATTTTGGTGACCTGTGATGCCACGATGACGTTACACTGTGGCGTCGTACATGTGATTACGATTTTTTCATCACTCGCATTGACACTGACGATGCCCATAGCCGACGGTCAATTTCAGCGTTTGTTGAGGCATCTAAGGCTTTCGCCTTAAAAGACATAACGTCTTCATGTTTTTGAGGTATCGTTGGAAATTACCAAGGAGATGCAGCCATTTGATATGCCCCAGGTAATATCTATTACGTTTCAATTCGATGACAAAGGTAGGTGCACCGCGGAAGCATGCCGCACTTGCCCGTAAGCCGGTATTGACCAGTGCACGGTATTGGGTGGTGCTTCCAAACAAGCACCTGTTCTCCCTGAATCCGTATCTAAAGCTCCCAATCTCTTCAGCACCTTTGACCACGACTGGAGGGAGCCCTTCATTTATCGTCAATGGGTTGAAGTGACAGTGCCTACTCTTACGTCACTATGATAGACGCGTTACGAAATCCAAGTGCCGCGCTCAGACGAGATTAAAGACACGTCGTACACGGAATCTTGAAGGTCCTACTGTTCGCAAGAACGAACACTTCTTCCGCATGCATGTGCCATTAAAAAAAATCGCAGCGTAGTGCGCTTCGGTGCCACAAACTACTGCTGAAGACGTGTCATTGTTACAGGCTTGGAAGTCATACACGTCGCTGCTGCGATCGTTAATATCTCAGCAAAACGGCTGTTTGGCCTAGTTCATCTTATAAAAAAGCGCAAAATGACACGGGGACGAAGCATAGACACGCACAGGACAAGCGCTTGTCCTGTGTGTGTCTATGCTTCATCCCCGTGTCATTTTGCGCTTTTTTATAAGACGTTAATATCTGTTAACAGCACTTTTTTTTATAACTGGCTTTGAAGGAAGTGTTTGCACTAGAAGACTGCAATGCAGCCCTGCCAATATTACAGTCAAGTAATCTGAACAAGACTGTGGTTCTCTGGGAAAGATGGAGAGAATGCGAGCATCAATGTGGCAAGTGTTAACTGGACGATTTGGTTTCTGTTGAAATTCGTGTCTACTAGGACAAGAGCTGTGTCAGGCTTCACGCTATTAAACGAAAATAATCAAGGACTGAGGAACAATATTTGGAGGCTATACCGATTGCCACGTGGTTATATGAATGTAGGGCGTTGCGGCGCATAGGGAACTAGCACACGCACGTGCTTATGGATAGGTGACCTCCCTTGCTTTGCACTAGGTTTGTCCTCGTTTTCGCTACAAAGGACTCGGCAGTGGTTAGAAGCGTTTCGAAGCTGAGTCTCTTCCGCTGAGAAGCGGACATTAACCGCGACATCCAACGTCCTCTATACTGAACGCAACGGGCACGCGTAAGGCTTCAGATAACAACGGAGAGTGAAAGGAGCCTGCATTCATTGCCCCTGAGAGTTGCAATTGGTGCGTTCTTATCTTTGCGGAAAAGGGAACTAAAAGGGCAGCTTCGCCCCGATAAGGCAGCCTTGTAACACCGCAAAGCCGACCTCCCGGCTGGCCGTGAGGAAAGGTCGGAGATCGTCATTGCTAGCGCAAATATCACACAGTCGGTCGTTAGGTAAAACATCCGCGCACCTCTCGCTGTCCGGGCAAGCATAGCGAACTCACTCCCATTTCCCACAGATTTGTAACGGACGGCGCAACGTTCGCGGCCAGAGGCCTTCCCATATCAGCCCGCCAGTGTGACGCTGTATCGCGCATAACCTTCCGCGAGACTAGTCCTCCCTGTAGAACTCTGGAGGTCTGACGCTATCCGACCATTCTCAAAAGGAAGCCGGAAGTGAAAAGAAGAGCCAGGGTGAGGGAGTGGAAGGTGGAAAGCAACCGGATGCCCGTATGACACCGGCCCTACTCTATAGCTTTGCCCTATTCAAAGTCCCGCTTGGTCTCATTTGCGAGCTTTCGTGTGGCACAGTTACCCCGTTTTTTGTTTCTATACCGAATGAATGGCCGGTGAAAAGCCTTGAGCTCGTATACCGAGCGGCGCCTGCTGCGGTCTTGCCCGAGGCCTGGCGATGCTCGCTTTCAGCGCGGGTCTAGTGGCGGCAGCACTGTTCCGAACGCTATGCTGTCGTTTAGGTTGACCCTCGTGCCCTAAGTACGGGTCCAATTTGCGTTTAGTGCATACCGAAGATTGTAAGCTCTTAAGTACATCCATAGGCGTGCGCAGTTTCCCCTTCCGGGGGGGGGGGGGGGGGGGGTTTGCCGCAGCGCCCCCCCCCCTCCCTATTAAATCAATGTATGGGGACTGACTTTGCGCCCCCCCCCCCCTTGCACCCACCCCCGTGCACACGCCTATGAGTACATCGCTGCTCAGAGCAACGAACACAAGGCACATGCGTTCTTCGCATTTCTATACACTATTTTCCGTAAGACATCTGGGCGCCGCCATCTTGGGCTGTTAAGTCGATGTTTCTTTGTTTTTGTGTGTCGCGACGTGAATTAATAAGGCCATGCAACATCTATGCACCAACCCAAGTGTTTTCATGAGTATGCGTCTACCGTAACACTGTTCGTTTAGTGGTTAGATATACAAAACACAAAGGTTAACAGCCCAATATGGCGGCGCTCAAACTCATCCGTAATGTAGTATATAGAGACATGATAAACTTTTAGCCCACGAGCTTGACTTGAACACGTATTGCTCGCAAGGTGCCGCGTATAGTTACGCATGACTAGTCACTACGCATGACAGCTTTTCTTTCGCCAGATATTTGGAAGCGCTAAACCCATGTACAGCCCGGTACACTTCTGTGTGGAGCGCGAGAGCAGGCAGTTTTGCTCTGGGTGGCGACACCTTGCGGTGGTTGCCGGGTCTGACGTGGTTTGCCCAGGAACATGCGTGGCCTGATAGACATGCAGGCCTGCTAATCACAAGTCTAATTGTTGGAGAATCCCCTTGTTTAACCGAATTTGCACTCCGCGCTTGCGGCATCTCGACGCCAAAGAATGACGCCTTTGGATTCATAACAGGCACTCGACTCTTTCCAGAAACAAACGATGCGCGCTTTGTGGCTGTTTCGAGATACGCGGTCACGTGAAAAAGTGATAACCTTCGGGTAATCCGCACAGCCGGCACAACAATGGCGCTTTCCAACATAAATTTTGGGTTAAAGCAATGTGCGCAGATTTGCATGTCTATTAGGGGTTGCATGCACCTGGGTCATCATTATCATCATCATCATCAGCCTGTCTACGCCCACTGCAGGGCAAAGGCCTCTCCCATGTTTCGCCAATCAACCCGGTCCTGTGCTTTCTGCTGCCACGTTATAGCTGCAAACTTCCTAATCTCATCGACCCACCTAATTTTCTGTCTCCCCCTCAGGCGTTTGCCATCTCTTGGAATCCAGTCAGTTACCCTTAATGACCAGCGGTTATCCTGCCGACGTGCTACGTGCCTGGCCCATATCCATTTCTTCTTCTTGATTTCAACTATGATATCCGTAACCCCCGTTTGTTCCCTGACCCACTCTGCTCTCTTCCTGTCTCTTAAGGTTATACCTATCATTTTCCTTTCCATCGCTCGCTGCGTCGTCCTCAGTTTAAGTTGAACCCTCTTTGTAAGTCTCCAGGTTTCTGCTCCGTAGGTAAGTACCGGTAAGATGCAGCTGTTATATACCTTCCTCTTGAGGGATAGTGGTAGACTACCATTCATGATTTGATAATGCTTGCCGAATGAGCCCCATCCCATCCTTATTCTTCTAGTTATTTCACTCTCATGGGTCGGCTCCGCGGTTACTACCTGTCCTAAGTAGACGTACTCCTTTACAACTTCCAGTGTCTCGCCACCTATCGCAAAGCGCTGTTCTCTGCCAAGATTGTTCCACATTACTTTAGTTTTATGCATATTAATTTTCAGACGTACTCTTCTACTTTCCGTATTCAGTTCAGTAATCATAAGCTGTAATTCGTCTCCCGCGTTACTCATCAATGCAATGTCATCAGCGAAGCGCAGGTTACTGAGATACTCTCCAATAACTCTTATCCCTAACTCTTCCCAATCTAGGGCCCTGAAAACCTCCTGTAAACACGCGGTGAATAGTATTGGAGAGATCGTGTCTCCCTGCCGTACGCCCTTCTTTATTGGGATTCTGTCGCTTTCTTTATGGATGACTATAGTGGCTGTGGATCCGCTGTAGATTTCTTCCATTATGTTTATATAGGCTTCGTCGATGCCCTGATTCCGCAGTGCTTGCATGACTGCTGATGTCTCCACCGAATCAAATGCCTTCTCGTAATCTATGAAGGCTATGTATAGGGGTTGGTTGTATTCAGCGCATTTCTCTATCACCTGATTGATAGTATGAATATGGTCTGTTGTTGAGAAGCCTGTACGGAATCCTGCCTGGTCCTTTGGTTGATTGAACTCTAATGTCGTATTAATTCTGTTAGCAATTACTTTTGTAAATAGCTTGTATCACCTGGGTACCCCACGTCAAACCACGCAACCGCCTCAAGGTGTCGCCCCTGTAGAGCAAGGCTGGCTGCTCGCGTGCTCTACGCAGACGTGGACGGGGCTGTACATTGCCTTTCACACATCTCAGAGTGTGACAAGATCGCTTAGAGCGTTCAAGGAAGCAATCAAGCCAAAGTTTAAAGCACTCAAGCAGCAGCCTAATCTGAACGAAAAGTTACACGAAACCACAGTGAAATACACAGTTGGTCACAGGGAAATAGTTTTCCCCATATGTGCACTTATGAAGTACGTTTACGATCTCACTAATATTGTACAGACAGGTTTGAAGTCGATACGATATTTTCTCTTGTGAACAGGAATTACGATGAGTTCTTATGAAAACTTAAGAATGCCTGAACAAGGAACACAAAGCGCGAAGTGATCTTTTACATCAGCAACATGCACGTACAGCCTATATCTCATTAAGGTATCGGTCGTTGGGCGTGTGAGCTCTTGTTGTGCTCAACATGTATTGTGCATCTACGTGCACGTATGTGTACGTACCGGTCGCGGAGCACTGGTTCTCGAGGTAGTCCCTGGTGCTACCGGGCACCTGTCGGAAGGCCTGCGGCTGCGAGCGCCGGTCCTCGCGGCTCATGCGGCACGTCTTGGCCACCTCGTCGTAGTCGGCCGAGCGGCAAGGGAAGGCCTCCTCGAGCAGGCACATCTTCTCGCACTCCTCCTTGTCCTTGACGTTGTGCTCTTCGCGGTCCACGAAGCCCTCCAGGTGACCCTCCTTGACGCGCTCGAAGGCCCACAGCCGGTCGCCGCACAGCGCGTCGAATGAACTCTTCTGCACTGCGCACAGCGAGCAAGCGAGACGATCAATGCTGTTGTTTCAAAAGTTGGGTGTTAAAACCCTGCTAGTTCACGCTTTGGCTGACGTAGGAAAGTAGAATTGGGCAGCTCTCGTAACCATTATGAAATGTGGCAGCGGTTGATGACTTATTGGAACCACAGATTGGGTCACGACTAGCACAAAAGCACAGCTGAGTACAAGGTAAAAGATGATGATAGAACGGTGAAGTGAAAGTAGAAATAACAATGATAGTGTTGCCGTGTCATCACTAAAGAAAATTGAGCCCGTCCATTCTTCCAATGTTCATCCCTTTAGCTAGGTGAAGAATACGTTGATGGGCTAGTTAGTGCATGTCTTGAAAATACTAAGTATGTGCAGCGCAAAGAAACGAGGACAAGCGAAGACACATGAACGAGCGCCAGTCTGTGTCGTTCATGTGCCTTCGCTTGTCCTTGTTTCTTTGCGCTGCACATACTTAGTTAGGTTGTTAGTCAGGTATGTAATTAGTACTTAATTTCTTTGTTTGTTTTGTTGTTTGTACAGTTGGCTACTCATGAAATGAGCCATTTATAGCCATTTTGTCAGTCCAGTCAGCCATCGAGTCAGCTACTCATGCTAGCCAGCGAGAGACTTTCTCAGTAAGCAATATCTGAAGCGGGCCCTAGTTGGCATTTTCCTTTTAATAATGTATATGCGCTAAGGAAAACAGTGTTTTCATAGGGTCCGGTTTTTAGGGGTAACGCAAAAGCAACCGAGTAAGTTCAGCAATACGGCTGTCGTAACGCGCGTGACAGGTACCTCCTCTGAAACAGATCTTCTCGAAGTAGTTTGTGCTCGGCGTGGGCACCAGGAGGTCTCGGCGGCCGGCGGAGTTGAGGTTGAAGGAGGAGCATCGGAAGCCGACGTAGTTGAGCGAGAAGGCGAGACACTGCGCCTGCTGCTTGCACAGGTTGATGCAGTCCCTCGTGAGCGCCTGGTCCGGCTGCTGAAGCAGCGTCTGTCCGCTCACCGAGCCGGAAAAGGACAGGCCCGTGGTCTTCTCGAAGCTCTCGATGCCGCCGAAGCAGTTCTGGCCTGCGAGAACAAAAAAAGAAAAAAAAAAAAGCCAGTTCCACGCCGTGAGAACTTTCGGGCAGCGAAGCCGTAAGCGCGCGAGCGTATGTGATTGGCTCGCGAGATCACGTGGTATCTTAAGTACAACGCTAGATTTGAAATACCCACGCTTACATATTGTCACTTGGTCGGGATGTCGACGAAGGCAGTAGTCGGTATGTCCAAGATTAAACTGTTTATTTGGCCGAACTTGTGGCCGGTAAACGGAAAGTCAGATTACAGCAATACCCACTGGCACTGATAGCGGCGAACAGAGCGTCGTCCGTCGATCAACTGATCATCGTTGGAGCGCGCCGGCTTTTAAACATCACGCGTCGAATATTCTAGCCTTATCACTGGTCGTCGCGCAAGCTCTGGAATAATCTTGAGTGGTCGCATGCTGTGCGCAATGTTAGGAAAACGATCTACTACAAACGTGAAGCTTCTCGAACTATGAGGTGCGATCTACGAGCATTGCTCGTAGTCTTTGTGGGTTTAAACAGAGCACATCAAGATAACTCGCGTGACAATATTTCGACTCTCATCCTCATCGTAGCGAGGATCATCATCATCATTTAGCATAATCATTACCATGATTTCGTTTTATGATTTCGTTATTCATTCCCGTCTGTCATCACGGAACCTGCGTGACTACTACTACTACTACTACTACTGCTACTGCTACGACTACTACTACTACTACTACTACTACTACTACTACTACTACTACTACTACTACTACTACGACTACTACTACTACTACTACTACTACTACTACTACTACGACTACTACTACTACTACTACTACTACTGCTACTGCTACGACTACTACTACTACTATGACTACTACTACTACTACTACTACTACTACTACTACCACTACCACCTCAGCGGCGACGACGGGGAGTAGAGTAAGACAACTTCTCTGTAAAAAAAAAACGACCTGTGCGCATCGCCTTCAACCGCGCCGCAAGGAAAGGAACATTTGTGCGTGTGACATTGGCCGTTTCAAAATATCCTGAAATGCCTGCTGCAAGTACTGTTGTGAAGTGCCCACTACGCCATAATTATTTTTTTTTCGAAAATCGCAAAGTACCCACTAAACGCACCTGCGTCCTTTGTACTGGATGGGACGCTTTAAACCATCCACTCTTTGCTCAATTCCATGTTTTGACACCTTGTGCAATGCTACGATTCTGCCACGCAATATAACACGCTTTAAGGCAGACTCCTCTCACTACATGACATTCTTATGGCGTTTTTTCTTTCTTTTTATTTACGATGCGGTTTCAAGCACTGGCGTAGCTCCGTGGTGGAACACATGCTTGCCACGCAGAACGCCAGGGCTCAATTCTCACTAGGAGAGACAATTTTTTTTTGTTATTTATTTATTTGCATCTGAAGTAGAGCTGTGTACTATAGGTGATCTGGTATAGACTATTTTACGGAGAGATCTTAGTGCCGCCATATTGGGCTGTTAACCTTTGTGTTTTGTATCTTTAACAACTAAACGAACAGTGTTACGGAATGCGCGTACGCATGAAAATGGTTGGGTTGGTGCATACCATGTTTCATGGCTTTATTAATTCACGTCGCGATATACAAAAATGAGAAAACACCCGCTTAACAGCCCAAGATGGCGGCGCCCAGTCGTCTTACGGAAAATAGTCTATAGATTCATGGCGATTATTTGCATGTATCTCGAAATTTCATTCAGGGACAACGCCGATTTTTTCGCTAACAACCAACGACGCCGCCAACGCCGACACTGACGCCGAAACCGAGGATGACACCAGAATTTCTACGAAACGAGCTCTTTAATGCTATCGTGTTAGAACAAAGGTAGATACTCAAAGCTGGACACCAATTCCTGGACAGCATCGCAGACAGCCTATGTTGACACCTTAAAAGACAGCATCAAGCCCGAGTGGTCCGAGTAAGGCACGTGCCTGGATGTCCATCTGTGCGTTGACACCACCTCGCGTCGACAAGAGCGAGCTAAAGATATCAAATAATATCGCCGTGCTCTTAACTTCTTTCGTATTGAAACCTGTGAATACTTCAAGGTAGCTCACAGTAAGCGTACAACAAATACTGGCCAGGTCTCCAATTGAGCTGGCGACCTGTTGGCAGAGATTTAGCCTTCTGTCCGGCCGCCATCTTGTTTGGACAGCAAACTAGTCAGAGTTGTGTCTCCGATGCTGCCTTCATCAAGCTGCCTTTTTTTTTTTTGCCGGGTACATGTGAATTCGAATGAGACTTAAGATGTCCGCTGTCCACTAGCTGTTTATACAGCCGTCTACAGCGAGCATTGGAACACACCCTCAGTAATTAATCTCGAATGAAGAAAAAGTTCGTGTTATAACAACGGGAGGACAAGATTAGAAGACATTAGCAAACACTAGACAGCAGTTGCCATTATTGAGATAGCACTAGCCATCACTTAGGAGCACTAGCCGACGTTTGGAAACAGTGAGCCGGCATAGGCAATCATTCAGCCACCTGTAGCCAACATAAATCAGCACTAGCCATTGTAATCCAACGAAACCTTTCTGCGAGCTTGTTACTCAAATCCGTGCTTTCAACTCCATAGTTCGTGCTCCGGTGTTGAGGGTGTGGTTCATCGTGTACATACATAGGCGTGCGCACGAGGACACTCATCACCGAAGGGAGACGCCAGGTGTGCCTCGTACCTTTTGTTCAGTCGTACCTGCCCCTTCACTGTTTAATGTGGGGGTGAATGTTTTTGAAGAGAATGGCGACCGGGAACCATTGATGTTGCATTCTAAGGGCTGCTTTACTGCCCACGTTTATCCTCGTAAAGACGGGGACCGAAAGGAAATCATGGTGAGACGCACGCCATGTCCTGGATTTTCCACTGATTCATCCATCGCGAAGCCTGTTCTCTTCGGTCTCGACCAATATGAGGGGAAAGGGAGGGGCACCACTGTGAAACGTCCCTGCCTTCCCTTTGCCTTTCTCTCTCTCTTTCTCGGTTACGCCGACAGATTGACGACTTCCGATAAGAACTAGACAGTCGTCGTCCTCATTTTCAAAAACTCAATCGTCACCACGGACAATTCCCTTAAACTTACATGCAGCTCGCTCGCTCACTCACTCACTCACTCACTCACTCACTCACTCACTCACTCACTCACTCACTCACTCACTCACTCACTCACTCACTCACTCACTCACTCACTCACTCACTCACTCACTCACTCACTCACTCACTCACTCACTCACTCACTCACTCACTCACTCACTCACTCACTCACTCACTCCTCCACTCCACTCACTCACTCACTCACTCACTCACTCACTCACTCACTCACTCACTCACTCACTCACTCACTCACTCACTCACCACTCACTCACTGCACTCACTCACTCACTCACCACTCACTCACTCACTCACTCACTCACTCACTCACTCACTCACTCACTCACTCACTTAGTGTAGCGTTTTCCCTTAGCACAATCTAGAGTTCGCGACGTGACGTTCTATCAATATGGTGCAACCGTGAGCTAGACAAGCCCAATGCTTCCAAAGCAAGGACACCGCTTGAGAGCGAGAAGGTGCAAGTTCCTTCTCCATCCCCTAGATCGCTGGCACACCCTCTAAGCGCAAAACAATTGACAAATAGGCCACACTGGCGTTGTCAGGGCAAGACTCGGGTGTCGTGTGGAGAAGTGTCAGCGGGCTTGATACCACAGCAGCGGCATCGACCCGATCGAGTCAAGTGTCACGTGGTTCCACAAGTATTGAGGTTCTTCTCGCCGACGAGGCGGAGGGTCTTAACGAATGCGCCACCAGCAATAAGGTTCAATTACGGAAGCTGCCTGAACCTTATTGTACCGCGTTGTACGATACGAACACGTACCACGCCCCGCAGCTATTGCTGTGTCTTCTTCGCCGTGCCTTTCGCTAATATATAAGAAATGGTATCCCACCCTCCCCTATGCCAAACACCCTTTTGTGAAGATCCACTGGTAATGTACGAACATCTCTCCTCACTTTCTGTGCGACCGCCTGTAGACTTCATAGGATCCCCCCAAGTGTGCGCGTCCATCTCTATCTTATCTTCTGTTTCTCTCTTCACCCATAAATCCCTTCCCCCAGTGCAGGGGCAGATAACAGTACGTGTGTGTGTTTGTGTGTGTGTGTGTGTGTGTGTGTGTGCGTGCGCGTGTGTGTGTGTGTGTGTGTGTGTGTGTGTGTGTGTGTGTGTGTGTGTGCGTGTGTGTGTGTGTGTGTTTGTGTGTTTGTGTGTGTGTGTGTGTGTGCGTGTGTGTGTGTGCGTGTGTGTGTGTGTGCGTGTGTGTGTGTGCGTGTGTGTGTGTGTGTGTGTGTGTGTGTGTGTGTGTGTGTGTGTGTGTGTGTGTGTGTGTGTGTGTGTGTGTGTGTGTGTGTGAGAGAGAGAGAGAGAGGGAGAGAGAAATGTAGGGCTTTAGGTGAAACCAAAAACTGGCTTGGGATCCAAAGTTCACTACTCAAAGAATAAAGAAGAGTAATTCCGAGTGCTACTCCCTGGATTCGTGCTGTTTGAAGTACGTTTCAGTTGCCGAATGTCATTCCGCATAGTGTCCCATCATTCCGCATAGTGTGTGTGTGTTTGCGTGCGTGCGTGTGTGCCTATAAGCATAGGCGTGCGCACGAGGGGGGGCAGAGGGGGGCGGCCGCCCCCCCCCCCCAGTCACCTAAGAGAGGGGGGGCGCAAATTCAGCCCCATACATTGACTTAATAAGGAGGGGGGGGCGCTGCGATGAACCTTCGCCCCCCCTGCCCCCCCTTGAACGGGAACCCTGCGCACGCCTATGCCTATAAGTGTTACTATACCAACATGCTGACGTTTTTGAATTGCAGAGATGCTTTAAGCGTTCTTGGGCTTTTGCATAAGACTCATAGGGAGCTGAGCCGTTGAACGAAAAGTGCATGTGCGCGCATTTCTTAGTATTTCTTCTCTATAGAAGAAGAGTGTAAACATGATCGACTACATTCACACCCAAACTTATTGAAGTCACGTATCTAATTGAGTTTGCCCACCCCAACCCATGTTACACTCCCTACCGATGGTTAAACTGCTTAAACTGGTTAAAGGGTGACAAGGGAAAACTCGCAAGTCCAGATGAGTACTTAACCTTAATGTAATCTATTTAAATTGACCTAACTGCAGTGCGTAACCAAGGTTAGCAAACTACTTCGGCTGTGCCACTGACTTCTGTACGACGTACGGAAGTAGCACCTGAAGCACTCGCAGACGTCGCTTCCCGCCAATTAGGTCGCGATGCCCTGTTCTTCCATCTTTTTCCCTCTAATTCCAACTGAAACATTTAAAACATTTTTATCTCGTTTTATTGTATAACGCAGACAAGTAAGATAACACTACGTTGACAACATCATATTTCTTGTTTTATTGTATACCGCGGACAAGTCAGATAATACTACGTTGACAACATCGTAGCATTAAAAAAAAAAAAGTGGCAGAACGACGCACTGCAGACGTGAGCCGTACCATTTCAACGTCGACGCCGCCGCAACGCGGGTACGTTTGCGAATAAGGGTTCCTACTTATTAACTATTTGTTTTTTTTTTCTCGTTACTCATTCATTAGTTTTCTTCTTTTATATGTCGCGAAAACAGGCGACGGGAGGCCGCAGGCGGGCTGTAACCGGGTCGCCCACGAATTCCGCGGCGTCTCTCTTAAATTTAATTACGGCGGCCGCGGTAGAGGGCGACCGTACGTCGTACAGCCGCCGACGACGCGGGACATTTCATTGTGCCCATTATTTTTAGCCCCGCGAGCTAGAGAGAGAGAGAATAAAGAAGGCAAGGCGGCGCGCGCTTTGCCGTCGGGCAATCTAAATGTCAGCGGCGTCGACGCTGGCTTTGCAGATGCGCGCTGGAATCCTTACGCTCCGCGCGAGTTCCGCATACGGAAACGAAGCGACTCGGCGATGCGATGCGAGCTGCGTAAATGGCGAATGAATTAAAGACACACGGCCGTTACGCGCGCAGGCTCGGAAATAGCGGGAGACATTGTATAGTGTGTTTGGAAGAGAACGCCGAGAGAAAGAGTTGTAAAACAAAACGAAAAAAAAAAACGTGAGTCGCTCGAGATTAATTACGGAACCGTCCCGCGGAAAAACAAAGAGGAATTAGAAGTCGCGGACGCGTCGTTCGTTGTTGGAGCGCGCGCTTAATAATATGCGTATACGCGGTGTGGTGAATGTAGTAATTATACCCCCGCAAAAGATGAAGGCAATAATATCAGTGCGATGCTTATAGTGTGTACATACTGTGAAGAACACACACACACACACGCGCGCGCGCGCACACACACACACACACACACACACACACACACACACACACATATATATATATATATATATATATATATATATATATATATATATATATATATATATATATATGCAGATAGATAGATAGATAGATTTTGACGCGTAGACGCGTCTTCTTCACAATTCATACATACTAAATACACATACATGTATGTATGTATGTATGTATGTATGTATGTATGTACGTATGTATGTATGCATGCATGCATGCATGTATGTATGTGTGTATGTATGTATGTATACATGTCCGCCGCGGTGGATCAGTGGTCAAGGTGCTCGACTGCTGACGCGAAGGTCGCGCCATCGAATCCCTGCCGTGGAGGCCACATTTTCGATGGAGGCAGAAATGCTTGAGGCCCGTGTGCTTAGACTTAGGTTCACGTCAAAGAACTCCAGGTGGTCGAAATTTCCGAAACCCTCCACCACGGCGTCCCTCATAATCATATCGTGGTTTTGGGACGTCTAACTTTAACAATTATAAATATTACTGTCGTGTGTTCCCTTTCTGTGTCCCGGCAGTTTACGTGCGCTGTTTGATTCATAAAGAATATACATGTTCATTCTCGAACAGCCTACGTGATGCTATACTTGAATGAGTGTTTTCGAAAACGCACTAAGTTGCCACGCACGAATGCTTCATAAGCCGAGGTAAAGGTCACCCTGCCCACGCGGCAACTTGTTTCCGCAGACCTTATGCGCGGAAAGGTGGCATGATTCTTATTAAGAACACAATCAGGTGAAAAGTGTTTCAATTCGCGATCTTAGGCTGTCAACAAGGAAAAGGGAATAACCGGCGTCACTTCCTGCAATGCTACAGGACCGCGCTCAAAAGTGCAAGGCGCGATCTCTCGCTTATGTATGCATGCCTCTCGCGCAGCCCGCATGTGTAGCTGCCTCTCATAGCTTGAGCGATACGCTTGCCTTCGAGCAGCTGGCCTTATATGCGGCACGCGCTATTCTTCACCGGAGATAAGTTATGCAAATTGACGGCGACGTGCGAGCTTCCATTTCCATATATCAGTATAACGCGCCTGCGCATTAGGGCGCTTATATATATGGACGGGTCGACGGCCACCCACGTAAAGTCAAGACCAAGCAAGAAAGAAAAAAAAGCCTAAAAAAAAATGCCACGAGCCATCTAATGCTGGCAGGGTCGATGCTTGCACACGGCTGCTAAACAAGGGGTGGAATTCCTTTTCCGCTAATCTCTCGCGTTTTACGAATTAAGCTAGTTGTTTTTTTTTTTCTTCCTTTCATTTTTTTTTCCCCCACACATGCAGTCGTGCGCGTGATTGAGGCTAAAGGCGCGCCGCTGCTTTTAACGCTCGAAGGCATTCGTCGGGCTCCCCGGACTCTTGGTAGGGTCACGCTTGTTTCGACCTGCCACAAAGGTTTTTTCCCAAGACGTTGAAGTCGGGAAAACAAGAAAAGAAATTTAATTGTGGGGTTCACGTTACTAAACTACGCAGTTGGTTTAATAAGAGACACCAATCGGGAAGCATACACGTAATAGCTTTAACCACCAAGGGATTTTCCTTTTCTTTAACGTGCACCTTGGGTGGCGACCGCAGAGTTTCATCTCAGAGGGTTGGGGGGGGAAGGGGGGGGGGGTCATGTCGCAGTTGCGTCGCGGTGAGAGAGGGCGATCGCTGGGGGGAAGGGGGGGGCTTGGGGGGGGGGGAGAAAGTTTTGCTGTGGCTCGGGGGAGGGGACACAAGTGCCCCTTTAGCACCCCCCTGCCGACGCCCATGATGCGCACGTTAAGCACGGCGCACGAGTGCTTTTGTTTAACGCCGCTTACCTGTTCGCCCCCTCCCTCATCACCGTGCGCCAAAATATAGCAGCCAAGTTCTCGAACCCAATCTACAAGCTCGCTTTAAGCAATAAAGCCCCCCGGTTCTGGTACGGAAAGAAAAGAAAAAGAAAATAAAGAAGTCGCACGGCCATTATGTATTTGCCTAAGACAGCTGGAAGGAAGGCGAAATTCATCTTCTCTTCCTTTTCAGTCAACTGTATTGTGTTCACAAACGCTTCATTATATCCGGTAAAATCGCTACGGTATAGCCGAGTATTTTCGAACGATCCGGTACATCGAACTTAGTACTTTTTTTAATATACGCCATATTCGACTGTTTAGTGTATCCATTCGAACTGTTTGAATATAGACGGGTCATTTCAAACACCTACTTATTTATCCAAGCTTTATAGGATGCTATCCGCTATACCTGACCATAAGTATACGGGATAGCAAGCTCGCCAATGTTACGAGTTCACACTAGGAAACCGTGGGAGATACACCTCCTACGGCCAGTGCTGGAGGTCCAAAGAGGCCTCTTGGAGCAGGCGAAGCGTGTAGCCAGGATCACTGGTGTCCGGGAATGGGGACCCACCTAGCACCTACCTGCTCTTTCCCGTACTACCCCTTCACTTATTCCCATTGCCCAAACTTGAATAATTAATACAGTTTTTCCACATCCTATACCTGACGCATGTTGCTTTATCGTCCATGGATTCTACTGCTCCAACGTATGTATGCAATGCACCTGAGGCGTGGGCATCGGTTGGAGGGGGGGGGGTGCAAACGGGGCACTTGCCCCCCCTGCCAATCTGCACCAGCTCTACCCCCTCCCCCCAGCCGCTGTGCAAAGCGGGTTTGCACCCCGCAATACAAAACCCTGCCGTTATGATGAAAAATTATTCGACGTTTTTTCACATAGCTACCTTGTTATGTGACACAGCATCCCACGCTCGACAATCTCTTTTCATATTGTGGGTTGCACATGCGGGGTTCACGCCTGGGAAATATACAACGCCCATTTTCATTATAATTTCGTGTGCAGTGATGACAAACAATCACACGGTTAATTTTGGTCTCTTTTTGTGTGAATTTCCTCCTTCTAACTGTAGCATCTCAACCGCAATGGACAAAACAATTACGCCCGCTGTTCGTAATTCGATTTGCGCCGGCGTACTTTTGAATTGTTGATCTGAATGAATGAACGGTCCCTCATGCATTTACTTAAAACGACTCGAAGGCGTAAGACATGTTAGTTTTCTTTGTAGTCGATTGTATTAATGCTACTCCCCCCTCTCCCCACGTCATATGATGACGTCACGAAATTTGGCGACTTGCCTTCACGATGACGTCATATGACACGACATTACGTTATGACTTTTTGCACAATCATGTTGACACAGCCAACCTGCACCTTTCGCGTTTCATTAGCTATATTAGGCCTTCACCTTAATAAAGAAGAAAAATTATATTCCGTTGCCTAACCAGGATACAGTTAACGGGTCTTAAAACCAGTGGTCTTAGTAACATGGTCTAGTTAGCTTGTATGTTGTTTATTTGGTGTATGGGTATTGTAATTTTGTATTTCTCATTATTTTAGTTTGAAACTGCATGCGAGGTGTGCCAGCAGGCAAACCTTTCTGGATTTCTCTTCGTAGCATCTATCTCTCTCTCTCTCTTTTTCCCACGCTCAACATTCGGACACAACAAGCTGCCACTGACGGTGCTCTATAAAAGGGTTCTACTGCGTACAATAATGACATTCATTTTATATGACGCGGGGTCATCTATCAGATTTTATGTGGCGGCTTCGGAAGGAAGCCCAGGCAGAAATGTCTGGCACAGCGTTTTGCCAGACACGCTAAAAGGCTAGACAAGTCAACTCACCGCAGGAAGGCGAGGCCAGAAGCGCTGTTGAAAGGACCAATAACCATACCCGGGCCGCAGCAGCTGCAACAAAACGAACGTAGGATTAATCAATGTTTCGTTTCAACAACTCATTATGAAAACTGCACACAAGAAAATGCGCAGTTCCAGTTGTCTTAAATATCCAGTAACTATGTATTACGTAATGCCCAGTCATTCCTTCGTTTTGTCTACCCCTGTCTTCATTTTTTTTTATCATTTCAGCACAACTTTGGTTACCGCTTCACATAATAGTGTTGGCGTTTCTAATGCTCCTTAAGAAAACAAGTTCCACTGCAGGTGCCAAATGGTGTCTAATTTTCAACTCTATTTTCAATGTCATTTTGTTCACTGACATAAGCATTCCATGATCCAACAGCCTCGTTTAATGATACCGAATCAACATACCGAACCAAATGTGCAAGGTGTAGCTGCGACATTGGAACTGCATTCAATTACGGGAGACGGGCAGTTCTATTACAATATACAGTTAAAATCTTTGGCGTCGCTTAACTAACGATAAGACGACTTAAGACGAAAGCTATTAAGAAACCATAAACGTTTGTTCATTGGCTTTGTTTTCAATGCCTTTTACTGACATAACCACTTCTTTTGCATGCTAGGTTGGCACGTTAGTACGAATGTGACATGTCTTAGAACTCATTCAAAGACGAAAGGCCGGAGCAATCGCTCGCCTAGATTTCCTGGTTACCCTTACCAGTAGCAAGCACCAAAACCACTCAGCCAGACAACTGTGTATACATACGTTTAAATGGAGTGAAAGAAACAGACGTACGTGAATTTCTATGAATTGGCACTACTTCAGCTCGGAGTTGAAGTAATTCGAAGATAAATTGGTGGTGATTAATGCGTGCCCTTGCTATCAGGAAGCAGAGTCGACGACGTGCTGGAAACTTTCAGTCAGTCACGTATACTCTTTTGCTACGCGCCGTGGTTGTCTAGTAGTTATGGTGCTCGACTGCTGACCCGAAGGTCGCGGGATCGAATCCCGGCCGCGACGGTGGCACTTCGATGAATGGCAAAATGCTAGACCTCCGTGTGCTTAGGTATAGGTACACGTTAAAGAACCCCAGGTGGCCGAAATTTTTCGGAACCCTCCGCCACGGCGTCTTTGATAATCATATCGTGGTTTTGGGGTGTAAAACCAAATCATTTATTGTATACTATGCGGTTTCGCTTCGTTTCAGGCCACCCCGACGTGTTATGTCGGCTTGCGACGTCTCTTGTCAGAGCCATGAGCGCGCTTTTCAAACTACGCGTTCATTTTCTCGTATGAAATTGAGCGCGCATCATTAAGGACACGGGGAAATCGGGTTTCCTTATAACGACGGTACGTCCGCGCCGTAACGCGTCCGGGGAATGACGTCACTGGTATGCGCCACCCGGAATTCATCGCCCAACAGTGCACACCATTCGACCCGTCGAACAGTATGGAAGGAGGAAGCGACTGCGACGCAATAACGGCAACCCTATGGGGCTAACGGGACGCGCATAACAACCGTGTCACCCGTCGTGCTCCACAGGCGTTTCCGATGGATGTACACCCACACTCCGAGCCACCTCTCTCTCTTTGCCCCTGCGACCGGTGAACACACACACATACTTCGCAACGGATCAGCGCTTCCAGCCCGAATTCTGTCAACTCGCTCGGTTCGCTAAATACCAGCCCCCCTTCACGGCTGCTGCTTCCTTTCTTTGTGTATTGCTTTCTTTTTTTTTATTCGTATTTACTTATCTGTGCTTATTTCCGGCGATGCCTGCCACATCCATAACAGTTCGTCGCCGTTTCTTCTTTTCATTTTTTTTCTCCCATTTTTTTTTCCCGATGGCTTTCTACTGTTCCAGTGGTTTCCAGCGTCGGAACTGCGACTGACTGGTTCTGGCGGTCATGTTCACGCACGGGAAGAGAAAGAAGGAGGGTGGGGGGTTGCGGCAAACGTCGCGCCCGCCGGAAGTAGCGCCTTCGCTTCCGGGCGTCTCGCGGCACACCGCGCCGATACAGTTCTATTATTTTCTATTATTTCGAGGCGCTCCAGCAAGCGCCCGGGCCATGCCACCCGCTGACTGCGCTCGCCGCGGCGGCCACCGCCGACCGAGAGAAACGCGAGCCCGTAGCTGGAGCTGCTGCCGGAAGTGATTTCCGCGCGCAACGCAACGCGAACGTCCACGCGCGCGCCCCTGCAGCTCTCTGGCGTCTATAGCGTCTCGTCAGACGCAGACTGACGCCGCTTCTTTCTTGAAGCGCGCCTGGCGAGCGCTTCTCTTTATTCAAGGGCACGGCCGCCCGCGCTCTGTAAGGCTTGGGGGCGCGCCATGGACGACGGGCCTGAATAATCCGCCCCAATCTACTCCGCTCCTTGAAAGAGCGGGGCGGAGTGCGTAAAAGGAGGAGAAGGGTTCGAAGCCGAAAAAATCCCTGCGCGCTTCAAAGGGATCTCCAAAACTCCGCTGATACACAGTTGCGTTCAGCAGTGCTGCTCCAATATACTGTAGCGCGCGCTTCAAAGAACGCTCACATTGGGGATAATTCAAACCTGAGAGCAAGAGCGTAGCAGAAATTTTTTTGCGCATGGGTTTCGAGTATGGTCGAAAGGTCGTGCGTGCGTTTGTGTACGCGCAATATATGCACTTGAAAAATTGAGCAAATTGGGCTAGTTGGAACGTACTCATGACGCCAAGCGCAAACAAAACAAGAGACAGTGTCCTGTACTTTCTTCTGTCTATTGCCTTGTTTTCGCTGTCCGTAAATGCAACATTGAAAATTTTCGGGGGGCCGAGGAAGAATTGATTCCCTCCCCCCTACCCCTCCAACCTGGCTACGGCAGTGTTAAGAGGAACTGGAAGAACAGGGTAACAGCGCAAGGACGGCACAAACAGACCGACACAGCGCTTCGTTTGTCTGCCCCGTCCTTACGCTGTTACTTAATTAATTCTCAATTCTTCTGGTACGCACCAACCAGCTTAAGTTAACAAATCGAAGAGCTCCGTTTGCTGGCTACAGGGATTTTATGCGAGGAAACCAATCGAGATCGGAGAACTTGATCACGATGGGGACCGCTAATCGTGCCTATTGGTTTCCCTTCTCGTAAAGTACGGGCAGCGCGGAGGCCAGGTGTCGAACCCGTGACATTGTGTCTAGCATCTGTACGCCAGAAAGGTCTCTTGTGGTCAGCTGCTGTACAGTAACAGTGAACACTGTATACACGCAGGTGCGTGGACACGCTCGCTCCGAGTTCAACGAATGGTGACTGTGGCTATACGCCATTCCCGTATTACATTACGATCGACACATCCATATAGAACGTTCGAAAAAGAAAAAAAAAACGAAAAAGACAACTATACATTTTGATAAATTTAACGATAGTTCACGTTTCTGTGGACCTTCAGTGTTCTAGTTTTGTCCTGAAAACGTCATTATTAAGCACTGTACCCGCAGTCGCTCGGAGAATACAAATGCAAACTTTAAATTAACCTCCTTATGAGCGACCAATGTTGAAATGCGGCGGTCGCATTTCGATGGAGGCGAAATGGTAGAGGCCCGTGTACTGTGCGATGTCAGTGCACGTTAAAGAACGCCAGATGGTCGAAATTTCCGGAGCCCTCCACTACGGCGTCTCTCATAATCATATCTTGGCTTTGGGACGTTAAACCCCACATATTATTATTAATGTTGAACTGCGCTGTTTAGGTTCAGGTAAGTTGCACACCGATCACTGCGCATATATCTAAATTTCGGGTGCACCGTAATCCTACAGCTCGAGGAAAGCGACGCTGGGGAGATAAGAAGCGAATACAAAATGGCGGCAATGAGCGAATGCATAGTTTCGCTATCTTAACCCTTTCACGACCGTTGAGGAGTACAGTCGTCGTGAAATTTTCTAACAGTAGGACCGACGACGACTACACTGGTCATCAACACAAATTGGTCCCAAGCGGAACCAATGACGACTACATCCGCTGTAGTTGTGTTTTTCGATGCGTGATGACCCCACTTGTCCATATATGTTTTTTTCAATACAGTTTATTATTTCTCCTGCTGCCTCTCGCCTTTCATTGCATTGCCGCCTCTGATACCGCGCCTACGGTATCTTAGTACGCAATTAGACAAATAAGGAAATGTTATTTCATTGAAATAATGGTACCGTTTTAATCAGAAAAAGAAGTTGTACAAATTGAGCGAAAAAAAAAATTCGGACATTTTGCAAGTCTTTTTTTTTTCTTTCGGTCGCAAAAGGGTTAAAGGATGCAGGAAGGCAGTCGTCAAGGAATGGCCAGAAAAGCGGAGCTCACAGCGCCCCGCTTTTATGGGCCAACCAAGCAATTAGGGCAGGGGCATCGAGTATACAGGCGACTGCAAAAGTAACCATGCGACTCTATAGTCGACCGAAATTCCAAAGTGGCACCCGATAACACGACACTGAGCATTCCAGTGCCGTGGTCCAGCACTGCGGGACATGTCCCAGGAACAGTATTATACCCGTACCGTTTAAGCCGTAATTAAACCATAACAAGATGACATCTCATTTCAAAACACCCCGTACAGTAACTGAAAAGTACAACGCATGTTCGTGTATTTGGCTGAAAGCTCGAAACTTGTGATGATCCTCATGCTAGTGCCTTGGAGTTACCGTAGGAGGGAACTTCTGAGTTCTGCAACATTTGCGATCTGCTCCTGAATTCACATATGTATGACTATATAAACTTTCGGGTTTACCACAATGTATCGCTTCAGTAAGAGTCAATAAGTGTGGATGCGAGGGCTTGTTGGTAGTGGGTCACATCTTAAGTTTCGTAGTAGCGTGGCAAAGGACGTGGACACCGTCATGTGTTCCTTTCTTTCTGTCTGTGTCCTTCTGGTGTCCATGTCCTCTGCCGCGCTACAAAGAAGCTTAAAGGGACTCTAATGAGCAAAATCATTCTCCGCGTATTCGCAAATTGCAATTTCACTATACCGAGAACACCCCTCTTACCACGAGAAGACATTTAGCAAGCGAGAAAACGCACGAAAAGAAAATGCGGGTGGCGATGCCACCTTAAGATTCCCGCACTAAACACCGTGACGTCATAGATTTTGACGTCTACTAGGTCATACGTAGTTACTAATAGGTAAAAATGAAATACATTGTCCTCTCAGTGGCCCATATACTTAACATACCGATTTCAGGAAATTTCATTGAGCCAATGTCACCAAAATACGAAAAATACGTTGTGTAGTCCGTGACGTCACACTTGCGGAGATTTCGGCGCAAAATTCAAAAATTAAACTCCGACGTTGATTTTTCTCCTCAATTAATAAGTATGATGGTGAAATTAAGGACATTAGAGTTCTCGGAGTACAATTTATCAATCTAAACTGATCGATTGTTTCACTCTAGTGTCCATTTAAGAAATGGTTACGACTCTCTCCCTGAGCAAGCTGATAGCAGATATTGAATAAAGGAATTACTAATTAGTTGATTTACTGGGTGAGCTGGCGAATGCTACTGACGATTCTACACCCAAACAGCCATATCCCGAAGTAGCCATAATGCAGCCAAGCCAAGTGAGCCAGACGGCGTGGGACGCGCTGCACGCAACAACTCTTTAAAGGACCGTTTTGCTCGGAGCAGAGGCCTGCCCCGGCAAGCACCTTTGGCTTATGCTGATCTCACGGAGACGCGTGATGGAGGCTTCGACCTGGCAACGTGCAGCAGCGTGCGGCCCGTGGTGCGTCTATTCAGCGGTTCCCCCCACCCCTTTGGCGGCCGTATAAACGCTGCCTCCCATCTCGGAAGAGGCCCTCCCGAAAAGCCGCGCAAAGTGAATCGGGTCACGTTTCAGGATGACGCGCGCGCTGCCAGTCTTCATCTTGGCTGACGCGTGCGCGCCGCTCGTGCATGGGACGGGCGGGGTTCGTTAGGTGTTGGTTCTGGGAGCAAGGCTCGGTTCTTCGCTAACCCTGGCGGCGCGCAACGAGAAACGCCGGCTGTAAAGGGTTCCGCGATGGAAAGCATGGCCCGTTGTAAAGGCGATCAAGGGCTAGTAAAAAAGAGGGTGCAGCCCACGCGGAAGTATGCATTGAGCTTCTCGACGTATGCATCAGGGGCTTCTCGGAGAGAGGGCAAGGATAAGGGATGAGCAGAAGGGGTTCGAACCCTCCCGGTCCTCAAGAACGGGGAAGATAAGCCCCGTTTCCTCCAATTTTAAACTGTCATCCTTGCGTCATCAATGAGGTGAAGGATAAGGGGTGGGCGAGGGGGCAGGAGGCTTTAGAACCTCCCAGTCTTCAAGAGCGGAAAAATCAGCCCTGTTTGCTCAAGTTTTTCAGCTATCATCTTTACGTCGTCCATCAAATGTCATCCTTACGCCGGATACAATATTCAATGTCCGCACCGACTGTGTTGTGTTTACGCAAAGGAAAGCCATGCGTTTCAACCGAGCGCAAGAATCGGCGCTCGTTACCCTTTGCATCTCCTCCTTACCCATACGCCTGCCACGTGTCGGCCATATCTACTCCTTATGGTCAATTATTCTAAGATCCTAAATTTCGCTTTTCTAGAATGATATTACTTGTTTCTGAACAGTAAGTTCCTTCAATGTTTCCCTTCAAACGCCCACTCGGCTAATAATATTGCGTTTTCTATTAAGGAGAACCGTTGCTTAAACTCTATCGTTATGTTCCATTGCCTTTAATTTTAGTAGTGTGCTGTCAATAAGTGATTGGTGAGATTGCAATCGGGATCATGCCGAAGGGAAGTTAGCGATAACCCACGCCTGCGCAAATATACTGACGATTCGTCCGGATTCCGGACCGTAACGGGTTTTTCATCGATTAGGAGAAATTTTCTGTCTGAGAAATTTGTATGGATTTTCTTCTGGATTGGTGCTGCAAACGGCTGTGTGACAATTTCTTTTTTTCCTTTTGTTAAAAACGTTTTTATTTTTTGCTTCACAGAAGTTATTTTCGGCCGGGAGGGTTGTCACTTCTGTCCAAGAGTTGTCTGAAGAAGAGAAAACACGTGGCGTGATCGATCCCTACTCGACGTGAGACACACTGTCACGCCAGTTTCCGCAAAAGGCGAACGACCAGGCAGTGAAGAATCGCTTCCATCCAACGATCGATGAACAGCGCGCGTTCACGATCGGCTGATTCCTTTCACGAGAGACCGAACGGGTTTCTGCTCCTATAAGAACCACACGCAAAAAAAGCAATAGATTCCGCAAAAAGCGCGCAAGTTTCGAGGCCTGACAGACTTTCATTCATGCCTGTGGGGTGTGTACGAATTTCAGTTTCACCGTGTGCAAACCTTGCCGAGAGCACCTGAGACCTTCCTGCCCTGCGTTTCGATCGCAGTTTCAATTGTTTTTATTTTCTTGTCACGCTCAAAAAAATTGCCAGGCCTACGCGGAACGCGCAGCACAGTCACAGCGAAAGCTGGAAGAGCGGCCTTTCTAGAGCCTTTTTTAAAAACACTCTTCCAGCAACTACTACAAGCGGGCACTTGCATGGTACCCACTACGCCGTAAATCATCAGAATTTTTGTGTATTGGGGAAGCGTCTACTAAGCGTCTAGAGGGGAAGCGTCGTACTAATCAATGAAATAATCTAAGTGAATGTGCTTTCACTTACAACGCGGAAAGGAAAATGAGAATACGGGATTTAAAATTCACGCTGACTTCGCATACGATAAGTCCTTTTCTCGGCGAACATTATCATTTCTACCGAAATTTCACCGTCGATTGAAGAGGAAGGGAAATCAGCATTTTTCCCAGGGGTTCCTTCTGCCAGGCAGGGTTGCCGTTGGTGGGTACTTTGCGCCAAATTGGCTACTTTTGGACCCCGCTGGCGACGAAAATTTCCAGTTGGCGCCATGGCTCTTTTTTAAACTAGTGGTTTTACTTATTCAAAATGGTTTTATTTATTCATCAATAGTAAAGACTTGTTGATAATACCGCTTCTGTTCTATTTGGCTAGAAATTTGGCGATAATATCAAATCACATGGGTACTTTGGCTACTTCTGGCGTGAGTTCTGGCGCCTTTTCATGTCCACCCAACGGCAACCCTGACTGCCATGTACGATATTTCGGGCTCATTCATTACATCAGTGGATGAATTATCATAAGGGGAAGCGGTACATTGTGTCTTTGCTACATTAACATATGTCATTGCCACTCGGTTCTCCGTGAGAAAAGTTTCGTTTATGCGTCTAGAGAACCACGGGCGTAGCCAGAATAATTTTTTTTTTTGGATGGGGGGGGGGGGGGGGGGGGAGAGGGGGTGTTACCAATTTTTATGAACACATTTGTGCATGCGTTTGTATGTGTGCCTGTATATATACAGATAGAATGTGACGTGCGTGGAGAAAAAAACATGTGGTGGCGATCATCATGGACCCGCAAGCGACGTATAGGAGATACGAACTTGGCAGCATACGGCTCTAGATATTGTCTAAGCGACACATGGCTCTGCAGACGGAGCCATCCTCCGAAACGCATCAGCCTGGCGAGAGAGGACGCCGTTGCGTGATGACGACTATTACTGTGTTCCGTTAATCATCGTAGATTGCTAAATAAACAGCCAAGCGGACAGCGGTCATCTTTAGTATCATCCCAACGCCGATGAACCTGACGGAAATGAGACCTTCGTGAAAACATCGAACTCGAAACTAACGAAGGCCACATTGCTTCCCAAACAAGATGGCGGCTGAGCAGGAGGCTTGGGAACTCGCCGGGAAAATTACAGAAAGGCGTAGGCATCCTATCCGGCTATTGTTTCTTATCCGGTTTAGATAAGCCTGCGTTGGTTTTACATGGGTTCGTACAGGAAATAAGTTTAGATATTACTATTTTTCTTGACACGTGGTGGCTAGACGATGCGTGACGCGTCTTCCAGATGTATTCCCGGACGACTCGGGCTCGAAATTGGCTTCGAAGCTGTTGACATAGGCTGTCTACGATGATTGTCAGAAATGGAATGCATCCATGGGCGTCGGCAGAAAGGTGCAGAAGGGGCACTTGCCGCTCCCAAGCCACGCCAGTACTTGCCCTGCACCCTCTCCTCCACTACGATGCAACACGCGTTTCCACCCCCCGAAGAGAAAATCTTGCCGACGCTTATGAACGCATCCTAGACAGACGGATACTTCTCCACACGGGACACTGCGTCACGTGATGTATACGTTATGCAACGACTATGCCCCAGCAAAGCTCAGTGCCGCGCATGCTCTACCATGAAATTAAGTGGACGAAAAATCATCCCCGTCAAATGAGTACGGAGTCGGCAGTTACCTGATAAATTCAAGATAATGAAAACGGAGCAAAATGATTTTCGGTATGTCATCATTGTAATTCAGAACCACCGCTACTCTCATCCCCAGAGTCAAAAAAAAAAAAAAAAAAAAAAAAAAAAAAAAAAAAAGACAAAGGAAGAAAGAAACGAGGGAGCATTAGCGAAACAATCCGCAGCCCATAAGTCGCGATAGTTCCACCTGCAAGAGGGATGTCAACTACCACAGCACAAAGCATGGTGATGCTTTGCTGCAGTGCCCTGCAGTGCCCTGCAGTACCCTGCAGGGCTCACGTACCATCCATCTGAGAAGACTTCAAATACGTTTTAAGGCGAAAGCCTTAGATGCCTCATCAAACTGGAAATTTGACTGTCGGCGGCGACCATCCAGTTGCGTCGGGGACGAGTGATGCAAAATATCATCATCACGCGATGACGTCAGCATATGACGTCCCCATGACGTCACAGATAGCAAAATCTTGTGACGTCATCAGACGTCGCGAATTCTGGCATGACGTCATGTGACGTAACGCCAGATTATGCCGTTGCAGCACCCTCCTGTGGGCGATGAAGAAAACCGGAGAGTGCGCGATCTCAAGAGAAGAAAATGAAGACGGCGCTTGGCAGTGGCACGTGAAGCCACGGCTCATGTTCCCTGCTCCCTTTTATACATCGACTGAGAAGAAGAAGAAGATGGCTTTCGCCTTCGCGTTGTCTTAGGTGAATGCCCTGTGAGTTTTTAGAATACTGTTCTGGTGTATATCACGGTAGGCAGAAGGCCTGCGTAAAAGATTTCCACCGTTGTACGACGACACAGTGGTGCTACACGACAGAATGACTCACCCGCACGCACGCTGCTTCGACGGCAAGATATCAGCGAAGTACGCAACCACCGACTTCCCATAGTGCCAGTATCTCCAGTTGCAGGGACCGACAACTGGCCACAACATGTGATTAGATCCTGGTGAAAATTAAAAGACCTGAATTGTTGTGACAGATTTCAGCATCCTTTTTGCTATCTGTGTAGGATTTACATCTCGAAAGGGCGTTTGAAATTCACAAAAAACCTGGTATGTCGCGCCGCCTAGCGGAAGAGCCTGAATTGTGGATTCGTTCACTTCACTGCATGTAGTCCTGAGGATCATGCGCTCCAGAATGAGGGCTCAAAATTTGTGTATGAGTAATATTATCCGTCTGCGCTCTATATTTTGCTGCTTACGAGGTAAAAGGAGTTGACGCTGTGAAGCGACGCTGCACTCGCGGCAACTAGTGGGACATGTTGTGCCACGGCGCATGCGCGCAGTGTGCACGCATGTGCAGCAAACCGCAGCGCACGAACAGGAACCGCTACCATGCTCCCCGCCCACTGTTTGAAGCGTGTGTCGTGTGTAGACATTCACATCCGCGGCAGATTTAAAAAGTCTGATGATAAATGTTTGACGGCGTTTTACGCATTGCCATTCCGTGATTAGACACTCTGAGCGGTAAGCTTTGCGCTGCACCAAAGAAAAGAGGTCCATAAAAATTGGTTGTCGATTCCTTTATCCCATTCAGGCCCATTCATTCCCAATTGCAATCATCAGTTTTTCAGGTCAGTCAGCAACAACCTTCGTCTGGCTTTCAACTGCTAGAACTCAGATTTAGCATCTTCTCTACATATGATGCCAACCTGCTAGACTCTAGAAGGTGAGGTAACGTGTGAACAAAGCCAAATTACGGAAGGGGTTGCGCTGTTCCCGCGTTCGCTGAAGGCAGCTTCTTTCACCGTGAAGGTGTCGAAAAGCTGAATTCGGCTTCGAAAAGCTGAATTTTCGGCTCTTGCGCTATATTATGCTCCCATCTAAGTAATAAATTCATAGTAGATAATCGTAATATTATTAAATAATATTTAATTGAACAATTAATTCCCTCACTGAGTATAGTTTTCATTGAAAAGTGCGAGCACAGATTTTTTTTCTCATAATTGTTTACTATTATGATCATGCGTATCTCAAAGTGTAAGAAGCAAGTTCTTACATTGAACAGTATAACTTGGGCCTAAAAGGGATTAAACCAGCAAACCACCAGCATGCAACAACAACGTGCGACTTTGTTTTTCGAGGTTCACGTCACTTACGGCGGCTTCGCGGTGAGGCCCTCATTTGCGCTTCTTGCTTCTCATCCAGCTCTGCAACAGTGTCCGCATGGATGTCGACGCAATCCAGCTTCCGGGGAGACCACAGTATCGTACGAGGCGCACTCCGCACTACGCGAGTCTCCTCCAAGACACGGCTGGACAGTCGCAGTGCAGCGTCTCCTACTCCTGGTCCGGCACAACGGCCACACACTCCAGAGAGCCTCTCTTCTTCAACACGAGCCCTTCATTTCCTTCTTCGTCCAGATCCCGTAACGACTCCGTAGTCCAAATACTGGGGATGTTCTTCGCCGTTGCAGAGTTTGGAGTTAGGCCTGGCGCGGTTGACGAAAAACCGGCGTGACGTCTCACTACCGCGGACCACCGTCCCAGAGCGTACGCAGGCCGCTCCGCAGGCTCGACGGCAACGCCACCGCGGTCCGCGCGGGTCAGCGTACGCGATAACGGAAACGCCAACGTCACGCCAATGCGGTGCCCAATGGCTGGGCGACCGGACGAAGCTCCATTGTGTACCTGGATCCACAGCGTCCCTCAGCCCCTCTCCCACACCCTCAGCTTTTATTTATTTACTTTTTGGTCAGTGTCCGGTAGGGGTCCGCATTAACGTCCTCCTCAGCCTCGCCACAAATGGCATCCCCTCGTCGGATCCAAATCGAAACGCCCCATCGTATCCGCGCTTTTGAAATGCACGCGGCGTTACCGATATGATGCAGGACTGTGGTCTAGGGACGTTGTTACTGCGACTCACATTGCGTGTTCAACCGGTAATGGGTCCTGGATGTCAAGGGTGGCATCGTGCTGCTCATCCGCTCTTCGGCGTTAGGCCGTGGTTAGGTTGACGATAGCGCCACCGTTTCGACTATGCGTTATAAGCAGCAGGTTGGACTCGAACTCACCATTAACTATTCACTGACCCGGTCAACGGTATGAACAGAAATGGGCAGGAAAGATGCGGGACGACTGCGGAACTGCATTGTTTGGTTCTCGATGCAAGCTTGTCGGCTTTCAATGCAATAATGATGAACAAAAATAGAAAAAGATGCAAAAAAGGGAGGTTTTCTTTTTGTGCGGTAATTCTCTTCCCGACATGGTCTGTTCTTGGACGCCAGGTCTGAGAAAGGCAAGTAAGAAGCCATTGGCTACCTTATCGAAACTTTTTTTTTTTTTGCTTTTTTTTTGCAAGACTGTTTTTTTTTTTTTATGTAGGTTTCCTCTATTTACCCCTATTCCCATATATAAAGAGCTTGGTCCATCGCTGGAGTAAGCCTGAGTGAAGTAGGCTTTAAAGCGAAGTGCTAAGTTAAATATCGTAACCCCACACATCTTGGGCCATATTGGCCTGTAGAATTATAAAATAAATCAAATAAAAAGTGGGCATTGTTATCTATGCTAAGGCGTGTTCTTTATCAATCAGCAACGCTGCACAACATGCGTGGTGGTCCAAGATATTTGCTTTGGAGATCGAACTGGCAATGATTATACAAATCAAGGACTCATATATCATGGTTTGCCAAGTGCCTGGTGGAGGTAGCTAAGGGTTTTTACGCCAAAGCGAGGTAGCGTTGATGACTAATCCTCCCTTAAAATGGTCATAAAATAGAACGAACATGGGCTCATACGTGCATACGTCCCTAAAGTGTAAACCTCGGAAGAACACACACTCCGGTGTGGTGTAGCGAGTCCACGCACTCCGGTGTAGTGGAGGATGTCGTTTCTTCTTCCCCAGGTGGCAAGTTTCTATTTTATTTAATTTTCATTCCCCTTTCTCCTTTTACTTTCACTTACTTCGACAGAGTCATTAAATTCAACCTTTCTTTCACTCTGTGTAATGTGGGGTATGCGAGAAAAAAAAATTGGCGAAGCTTCCACTAAGCCGCGAAAGGCTTGAATGAAACAGCAAAACTGGACGATTCTGAAGACCATTCTTGATGCTTCTGGGTTGTTTCTGGTTGCTGCTAGGCTTTGAACTAAGGTGACGCTAGTTTGCTTCTACGTTGATTCCCAGCGCAGAGAGGTTCGCGTTGAACAACAGGAAGTCACAAACACGAGGCGGTTGTCCAAACTCCAGAGACAAACTCGCGCGGAAACCGAGCGTTCGCACCTCATAGATCCTACGGGCTCGTCGTCGTTGGCGTATAGGCCTTCCATCGCTTCGGGGTCTTCTCGCAGCCACCGTTGCCTTTCCCGTTCCCTAGTATTCTCTCGCTGTAGGTACTCGGGGTCTTCGGCTCACCGCCGTCGCTTCGCAGCCATTTGTTGGGCTAACTGCTGCCTTCTTCATTTTTAGTGGAGCAATGGCGAGTAGTGGGATTTACCCAATTTCTGTGGGCCATACCCGTTTATGATGATGATAGGTTTTCTGGAATTGACTCACAAGGAACGGTTTGCTATTTAACTTCGCCGTTAAAACATCATCTGTGAAATTCTCTTATTTAGGTAGCATTTAAAGAGAGAAGCAAAGGAAAGGCAGGGAGGTTAACCCAGGTTGCATCCGGTTGGCTACCCTACGCGGGGGGAAGGGGGGAAAGGCGAGGCAAAGAATGGAGGAGGGAAGAAGGAAAGAGAGGACAAGTAATACGCTTGCACGCAGAACATTTAGAAAAGCGTTCTGCACCATTCAGAACAAGTTAAACAGTTGTTTCGTTGCGGGAACACGGTCACACGTGCAGTCGTCACTGCCTCTTAAATCTTCTAATTTTTTTTCTTTTAGTCTTTTTTTTAGGCATCTATATGCGCAACAGTAAAACATGGTCGTCCTTCAGATTCTCTTCATATATATATATATATATATATATATATATATATATATATATATATATATATATATATATATATATATGTATATATATATATATATAGAATCCCCAATGCAGAGTACATATGGTACAGTTACTCTCGTTCAACCGTGATGCTTTTCCCGTCGTACTTCCTATAATAAGTAAGACGTGAAGGAAGAATGGATATCCTATGTCTATTCTTCCTTCGCCTATTCGTCGCAGAGGAGCATTCGCAGAGGCAGTGTGTTTCATGTTTCAACACTCGAAAAACTGTTGCATCCCATCGCGTGCCTTTTCGTACCACACCGACAATCGTCATTTTTGTATGCGTGCCTTTCCTTAACGTTAATGCCACACGCCCGCCACATTTCCAGGTCACGAACGTTATAAAGCTGTAAACTTAACATAACACTGCTCATTTCTGTAATTCCACGCGCCAAAACCACGATATGATGATGAGGCGCACCTTTGTGATATGCTCCGGTAGTTTCGACCATCTGGTGTTCTGTAGTGTTCACTGAAATGGCACAGTACACGGGCCTCTAGTGTTCTGCCTCAATTGAAATGTGACTGCCACGGTTGGGATCGAACCGCGGCTGTTGGGTCAGCAGTCGATTGCCGTAACTACTGCTCCACCGCGGCCGCTAAGCGCCATAGGCGTGCGCAGGTTCTCCCCTTCGGGGGGGGGTGAAGGTTGGTCGCAGTGCCCCCCCCTCTCCCTATAATATCAATATATGAGGCTGACTTTGCGCCCCCCCCCCCCCCTGAGTCGCAGCGCCCTCCCTCCCTATTATGTCAATGTATGGGGCTGGCTTCGCCCCCCCCCCTCACTTATGTGAGTAGGGGGGGGGCACCCCCCTGCCCCCTCCATGCGCACACCTATGCTAAGCGCCACATATTCATTCCCTGACGGAAAAGTTACGAGCGCCGACTTTCAAGAAAGGAATCACAAATAAGCTGCAGATGGCAGTCATTGCTGTGGGACAGAAAAAAAATTATTCTCAAAGTATGCAAACTGTTTTTTGGGGTGAAAGGTTAAACATCAAGCCCTTTGCCCAGCCCCGCTCTCTTCTGACATCCTTTCTCAGCTGAGCAGCCGATGAAAACTTTCCGGAATTTCCAATCAAGCCGGAAAGCAAAAGCTGACGACCCAGTCGCATCCGGACGAACTCTGCTAATGCATTACTTCGCTGCCGGCACTCTGAATGGAAAATGCATGGCAGAACGCGTATACCATTAACTTGGCTCAGTGTCAGCGTCGAGGTAGCGTTCAATGGAAGTGGTGTGGAGGAAAGTAACCCATATTATATGCAGTATAGATCACTAGCGACGCCGGCTTTCGTGCTTCCACGGTGTCATGTAGTTCCCCCCTTCAATGGAGTCCCGAAATTACTCGTCGCCGCTGCCAGCACATTGGACAAACGGACGCTGCATTTTAATTGTTTCGCGCTCGGCGTGCTGCGACGATGGTAGAATAGGGTGAGAGTGAGAGGCGTGGCCGAAATAAAAAAAAAAGGAGGGATGGACATAGAAGCGGAGTTGGGGGGATTCAACCGCGTGAAAAACTCCATCGTCCGGCAGGCCGGAAGTCCCAAACCCCGCAACGCCTCCAAGCTCGAGCTATATACACAAACACACAAACACATAGAGAACACAAACTTACATTGTGAACCGTCGCAGAGGGGGCGAGGGGGAGGGGGGGGAGGAGGCTTCGCTATGGCTGCGTAATGACACGTACACTGTGCTCCACGCATGCTGACAGGGGACGGGCAAGAAAAGAGAGAAGGAGAGGAGTCCATCTCCTCTCCTTCTCTCTGGGCGCGGAGTCAATCTCCAAAACTCATTTGCATGCGCTCGCATTTGCAATGCAGCGGGCGCGTCGACGCTACAGTGAGAGTCCTTCAACCATCGGAAGCGTTTTATGCGAGAGTCCGCGACGAGGGAATATCCGCGCGCGCAACTCCGGAGGCTGTAACGCTGCCGGCGTCCCCGTCGCCCTCTTTTCATCGCCATCTGCATCTCTTTCACGGCTTTATTGACGGCGTCGGTGACTGCCTTTCTTTTCCTTTTTTTCACGGCATTTCACAAAAGAATACTGCTTTGCATGAGGCGGCACGTTTTCGATTCAGTATATGCGTGTGTACCTACCCACTCGACCCGCCCGGCGTTCTTTTCCAACCACTTTTTTGGATGGAATTCACTTCTGACCTTTTCACCTCTTACACATCGACAAAAAAGATAACTTCTCTGTGCGTCTATCGTCTCGACATTTGCTCGACACAACTGCCGTCATGGATCACGGAAAAATGGCACGTACCGTACTTCCCTATCGACAAGGCGCCCAAGGCTTCTGAAGATTTAGAATAAGCCAGAGTGATGGGTCTCGGGAAATCCATTACTCCAGTGCCGAACTTTACGGACTGGTACAAGGGACAATTCATTCACTGACTGAAATAGTGAAATACATAGAGCACGTGTGCAGTATAAAAAAAAGTCACAGCTTCACCGCAAGGGTGAAGCAATGAATGCGATAGCAACAAATTGTAATGTTATACGGAAGTGAGCCTGGCAGCTAACTCTTTCGGATCCGATCTCACGTAACTCTACAAAACGCTGGTTTAGGAGAATGCGGCCGCCGCTCCAAGGACACTCTTCGCACATTCTCTTCGCGCTGAGAGTGCAGCACGTAGAAGGGTATACCAGCCGCCCGCTGTCGGCTGCCGAGATAGCGAGATAACGCGCGCGCCAGCGACGACCGCGCTCGCAAAATCAAAGATCGCGGCAGCCCCCCCCCCCCCCCTCGAGTCTTTTCACGCTCGCGAAAGACGAGCGGGGCGTTTCATCTCTGCTTGAGCATTCCACGGCCGGTCTAACAGGCGGGGGGGATCTTATCGCATGCGCCTCGGAAGCGACGGAGATGGGCCGGCTCGTTTGATCTCCGCTTCAGCCGCGTTGAGACCCCTGCTTAGCCGCGTTGAGACCCCGCTGTTGAGACCCCAAAGTTTGAGACCCCTGTTATAGAGAAACAGTTCCAGCGAAGGCGAATTACAGGTACCCGTTCAGTTAACTAACAATACAGCTTCTTATAAAATGGCTCTTTCGAAGATTCCGTTTGGGAATGAATATTGCTACATGCATATTGCCAATGTCTGGGACCATGCGCGTGTGTGCCCGACGAGGAGGACGAAGGGCTGGTACCGCTCACGCTCGGAGCTCAGCTGGTCAGCGCTGCAACAGCTGCGTTAAATATATTGTTTACAACCTCTTTGGACAGGCGTCTCGTCGTTCACGTAACATATTTGGTGGAGGTGCGGGGTACAGAAAACCTTTACAGAGATCTGGCATGTCACATGACGTTGCCTGTGGTCCTGAGAGAAAGGTCATACGTAAGTTGACCCTCACCCTTTGAATACTTATGGTACGAATTCAGGAAAGACACCGAGAGAGAGAAACAGACCCGTCGTGGTAGCTTGCCGGCTATGGCATTTCGCTGCTATGCAGGTGACCGCAGGTTTCGTCACCGGTCTCAGTGACTGCATTTCGATGGCGGCAAAATGCAAAAGAAGCTTGTTGAATCAGGTTTACGATGGTCAAAATCAGCGCGAAGACCACCACTACAGCTTGTACGGTTAAAATGTCCAGGTTTTGGCACGTAATGTCCACAGAATGCAGTGAAAGAAACAACAACAAAAAGAGCTAACCGGCCTTGGAACAATGATAATATCTGGGGCCAAACTTTCCAAGGCTACGACATGATTATTAGGCCCCATATAGCGGAGAGCTCCGGAAATTTCGACTACGTGGGGTTCTTTAACGTGCACCTAACTCTAACTGTATGGCCCTCTAGCATTTCACCTCCATCGAAATGCGACCCCCACGGCCGGGTTCGAAACGGTGAATGTCGGATCAGCAACCGAGCACCGTAACCACCATACCCCGGCGGCTTAGCCTTGGACTGCTTGTACGGTCGCATATTAACCAGTGAGCGCATCCCCTATTGTCATTTCTCTTTATATATATATATATATATATATATATATATATATATATATATATATATATATATATATATATATATATATATATATATATATAAATAAAACAAATACATGCGACATTAACCTTTTGCAGCACGTCGTCCTCATTTGGGAGATTCGACTTACTTTTGCCACTTCTGTGCACTGCTGGCCAAGGATGAGATCGCAAACACTGAGCTAATGGTAAATTAAGCACTCTTGTTGCCTAAAGTTGGTTTTTTGTATCACCTTCTAGTTGAAATGTTTTGCTACAGACAATCGTTTCGGTAAGTGCAGTGCCGCGTTTAACGAGACATTAAGACATGGGCGTTTGGGCTGAAATTTCAAAATATTTTTTATCAGCGAAGGTGTTCTTAGTCGAATGCTTCCATGTCCGGTGTCCGGCGCGTAGATCATAGATCTCTGTGGGATTTATCCGCAGAAAGCGGGTAAATCCCACCACGGATATGTGCAACTCCACCCACCACTCCCACTACGTACTACTGCCACCATAGAGTTTCCTATAAATACACTAGAGGGAACTCTGGCGCTAGTGTCGATGGGGGGCTGCAACACACGGAGCTTCAGCCAGCATGGGAATCATGGGTAGTACACAAATTTGCCTAGTCTTGCCTAGTCTTCGTTCTTTTGGCTGCGTATGGCCCGAATTTGCTTTGCCGCAATACAAAGTTCAACAAAGGTTTAGCAGTTACGCTTCACCACCTTCACCTTCTTAAGCTCACGATTCAAATATGCTCACGAAGTTCACAACGGTCCATCCTTTTATCCGAAACTGAACGAAAACGCACCAATAAACAAAGCCACAACTGCGTTTGAAGCCGGGAAGCACGAAGACTAGGCAAATCCGTGTACTACCCATCATTCCCATCGTGGCTGAACGATCGCACCGCCAGAGTCCCCTCTAGTTAATTTTAGGAAACTCTATGACTGCCACAACTCACCAATACGCCTACTACTCTCCCGCCACTCCTCCCACTTCATTCACCCCCTTAATTCACCTACTTCAAGCCACTTCATTCCCATATCCATTCAACCCACTTCAGTCCACTTCATTCAAACCCACTGCACGCCGACAACTTCCCTGTTTCATCAGTGTCCGCCAAGCTCCGCACTGATGGGGAAAAAAAATATTTTTTTTTACGTTTTTAAGTATTCACGCCGCCAGCAGATAATGTATGGCATGTAATTTGAATGGGTCGTTGAATTCGGTTTATGAATAAATATAGCATGACTGACTGTATACAACAATTAGGTAATTAATTACGTCGTAATTGCAATTAATCGCTTTAAAGTACATTAATTTATTGTAACCCTTCCACTTTACAGTTTGACCCGCCGAGATGATCTAGTGGTTATGAGCCTCGACTGCTGACCCGAAGGTCGCGGGATCGAGTCCTGACCGTGCCTGCTGCATTTCGATGGAAGCAACATGCTGGAGGCCCGTGTATACTTCGATTTAAATTCACGTTAATGAACACCAGATGGTCAGAATCACCGGAGCCCTCCACTACGGCGTTCCTCATAATCATATCGAGGTATTCAGACGTAAGACCGGAACAATTATTATAACACTGCTTCATCTATGGTCTCCAGAACCTTGTAATCAAACTGTAAATTTTACTCATTTATAGGCAGTCGATCAGAATGCGTGTCGCAAAGGGTTAAACTGTGCTGTCACTCTTCAGGCACCTTCATGGACAAAGAGAAGAAAACCGCGAAGCAATCCAGCAAAATAGCGCAAGAATATGAGCTCTTAAAATTGAAAACTAAACAGTAGAATATGGAGCAGCTAGTGGCGGGCCACAAAAAAGCGTAGAAAAGTACGGGCGACCGACACACATTCCAACGTACGTCGCTCGAGTCCCGTCGAAACCGCCGCCGCGTCGTCCATCCACGAGCCGCGACAGGATGTAAGCTTGGCCAGCTATCCAGGTTTGCAGGCGCTATCAAAAGGATCATCGCATCCCGGCGACGGCTTTGGCGTGCGCCCCCTCCACGCCCATTGTCCAGCCGCGCAGAAATCTAGGTCGTCCGTCGACTGGACCGCGCGTTTGCCTTTCCACCAGGTGCACGTTAGGCGCGCACACGTGATGGCGTCGTCGAGCCTTAACCGCCCCCGCTCGCTATGGGCAGCAAAAAGAGATGGTCAACTCCCTCTGGCGCCTTACTGAATACTGAAGCTTCATACCCTACGCTGCTACTACTCCTAGCACTTCTACAACAACAGGAACGCTAATAATAATAATGATAATAATAATAATAATAATAATAATAATAATAATAATAATAATAATATCTGGGGTTTAGCGCCCCGAAACCACGATATAATTGTGAGGGACGCCGTAGTGGAGGGCTCCGGAAATTTCGACGATCTGGTGTTCTTTAACGTGCACCGACATCGCACAGTACACGGGCCTCTACCATTTCGCCTCAATCGATATGAAACCGCCGCGGCCGGGATCGAACCCGCGACCTTCGGGTCAGAAGTCAAGCACCCTAACCACTACAGCACCGCGGCGGACTCAGTACAAAACCCCAACAGTTATTATATTATTATCACCTCATATAGGTTCTTTTCAAGACACACTGCGGTTCTATGCATTTTTTTTTCTTTTTACGAAATCTCCCTTGAATATTTTGGATACCTACGTGAAAACAACTAGCCGCCAGCGGCCACTTGTTGAAGGCCACCATATATTACACGCGTCTACGTCTCCTAACAATCATGCATAGAGGAGGAAAAAAGTGTTTGCTATCAGCCTTTTTGAATACAGCGTTTTCTCAGGGTTACTGTGTATGGTTAGGAGCCTAAAGGAGCCATATAGAGTAACTCTACCGTTGTCTCTTCTTTCTGCTTGTCCCTACATCTACCGTCAAGGCAACCAGCAGATGCTGCGCTTGTGGTTCCACCTTCTGAACGCGGGAAAAAAGACAGCCGGTGTCACGCTAGTGGCAGGCTGGCTTGCGAGATTACTGCAGCCCTTGGCGCAATCCCGGAGGACCGTAAGCGAACTTCTTTCACGGAGTGTGTGCGAAATACCGCAACAGCCTCAGCCCCAGTAGTCTCGCGCGCACTGCGCACATTAAATCTTCGTGTTCTCTGATTAACAGAGATAAGTGGACGTACTCATTCGCAATATTTTTTGCTCAAGTTTGAATCTAAGCACTGCAAAACCTCTGAGTGTAACTTCTTATTACTTCCAAACGTGACATAGCTTGACCCAGAGGCGTCACTTACGGCGAGGCAAGGGTGCCCTCGTCACCCCCCCCCCCTCCCCTACCCCCATTCCCATCACATTTCGTTTAACCACAAGGAATGCATGACTGAGAGTAATTTGCAGTTTAAGAGAATTCACATTAGGCTGCAATTTGAGGACGTGAAAATGTACCGAAAATTTCAACGGGTAGGAAAGCGAAAAATGTCAGCGAAGGGTAATTCGTATTTGAGCATCAGTAGAGAGCTTTAATGCCGGGCACCATAAGCAGCTTGCGCGCGCAAGCTCTTGCGTTCCTTTGTATTCTACTTGAGTGCAGCCGAGAGTACAAAGGAATGCTGTCTATTTACTGTCGCAGCTCACACTGATACGAGCAACATGTTTTTTTTATATATATATATATAATCTTATCTATTTAAACATCGTGCCTAATCCGCAGGATCTGCCATCTGTCGGGACATCAGTAAAAGTGACAACACAGTGCCGCCCAGAGTTCTTCAATCCAGTGCCGCCATCTACACGTATGAGCAAAAGGTGCTAGTGGGGCCGGTTTCGCCTTTCGCGACGTCTTTGTTGACCAAATATGCAGAGAAAATTTCGCCACATTCATAAGACGCATTTTCGAGGCAATTTTTTCTGGCGATTACAGCGTATGGACAACCGAAACGCCCTCACTTGACTATGGTGCATATCAAACCCCGCTTAAGAACGGCTCTCAACGCCGGGGGTTGTGGCGTGCCCCTGTAATCCAGCTGCTTGGAGGCTTGTGCTAGAGGACGGGTTGAGACTGGGAGTCCTGTCCCATGTTGACTTATGTTGATCGGGTGTCCGCGCTAAGCTGGGCGTCGATATGGTGACCCCGGGGGAACCCGGCGGTGACCAGGTCGCCTAAGGAGGAGCGAACCGGCCCAGGGCGGAAACGCAGCAGGCAAAAGCTCCCGCGCTTTGCAGTAGTGGGATAGCACCTGTGAATGGGCGGCATGGGGGGTAGCCCAGTCGATACATTCGGACCTAGTACTTTTTTTTTTGCACCTACACACCAGGTTTTTCCCTGTGGGGTGGGTTTTGTGCATCAGTAACTTCGCGTCACTGGCGGGATATGGTATCGAATCTCATGCGGTGGCGACTTCTTTTTTTTTTTAGCGTCCTCTTACTTTCTTTTTAGGAGCGAAGCTCCTTAGGCCGGCACCCCGCCGTCGCCGTTGAAGCTCCCTGGCATGGTGCCAGCTGTGGCGTCTCCCCCTCACGCGGGAGCATAAAGAGCTTTATGAGCGCTGGAACGCGGATAGCGTCTGCACGATGCGCAAAGCGCGAGAATACGAACGCATGCGAATCGGAGGCAGATTAGTTTCCCTCTCCCTCTTTCTTAGACTCTGCCCTCTCCCCACAGACGGCGAACGCGCGAGACCATCGCTTCACCCCGTCGTCCGCCCAGTGGTTGGTCCGTTGCCTGGACAATGAAACGCCACGCGCGCCGAACACCGCGTGCGTCCCATTTTTAAGGAACTTCGCTCATCGGTTGTATTCGTACACGGAACAACTCCTAGTTTTTTTTCCTTTGCTCCGCAAACATTACTGCTGTGAGGGGCAAAGTTTAACTTAACGAATGCCACGTAATCTGCAGCACATCGACTTCATTGCAGCGTAGACCAATCATCACTAGCAGTGATCACAGGTCAACGACTCAACGGTGACATTCGACCTCACCGTTCAGTCCGTCCGTCCGTCCGTCCATCCGCGTCTGACCGTCCTTCCGTCCGTCCGTGTCCGTCCGTCCGTCCATGTCCATCCATCCGTCCATGTCCGTCCGTGTCTGTCCGTCTGTCCGTGCCGTCCGTCCGTCCGAGCCCTGGCACGGAGCCAGGTGGCCGCCGGGGTGCGCAAACGGACGCCGGTCCGGTCAGACTCTACAGCGCTCGCGCTTTGCGTGCGTAGCGTCGCTGTGCCCAGCGTTTGGAATCATTCTGACCGACGCCGTATCAATGGACACAGGCGTTCGCGGAACGCAGTTTGGAATTTACAAAGGGTCCGTCAATTTAAGCGCTGGAACGCGGATGGCGTTTGCGCGATGCGCAAAGCACGAGAAAATACGAACGCATGCGAACGGAGGAAGATTATTATTGCGTCTCGCTGCGATTCGCGGTAAAAAACATTAAAAAAGAAAACACGCACACATTCGGTTTGTGTGTTATCCCACTGAGAGTGTAAAAGAAAAAAAGACATGGCATAGTCAGTCGAATGGCCACACGCTTTTGCCGTACACACTTTGGAATGTACAAAGTGTCCTTCAGTTTTTAGTGGAGATCCATGGACATACTCATTACCAATATTTTTTGCTCAAGTTTGAATCTAAACAGTGCAACAACTTTGAGTGTAACTTCTTATCACTTCCAAACGTGACATAGCTTGACCCAGAGGCGTCACTTACGGCGAAGCAAGGGTGCCCTCGTCATCCCCCCCCCCCCTCCCTCATTCCAACCACATTTGTTTAACCATAAGAAATGCATGACTGTGAATAATTTGCAGTTTCAGAGAATTAGGCTGCAATTTTGAGGACGTGAAATGTACCGAGAACTTCAATGGGTAGAAAAGCGAAGAATTTCAGCGAAGGGTAATTCGTATTTGAGCATCAGTAGAGAGCTTTAATGCCGGGCACCATAAGGAGCTTGCGCGCGCAAGCTCTTGCGTTCCTTTGTATTCTACTTGGGTGCAGCCGAGAGTACAATAGAATGCTCTCTATTTACTGTTGCAGCTCACAGTGACAAGAGCAACATGTTTTTTTTATGTCATTTTACAATCTTATCTATTTAAACATCGCGCCTAGACCGCAGGCTCTGCCATCTGTCGGGACATCAGTAAAAGTGACACAGTGCCGCCCTGAGTTCTTCAATCCAGTGCCGCCATCTACACGTATGAGCAAAAGGCGCTAGCGGGGCCTGTTCCACCTTTCGCGACGTCTTTGTTGACCAAATATGAGGGGAAAATTTCGCCACATTCATAAGACGCATTTTCGGGGCAATTTTTTCTGGCGATTACAGCGTAGGAACAACCGAAACGCCGTCACTTGCCTATGGTGCATATAAAACCCCGCTTAAGAACAGCTTCCAACGCCGGGGGGTTGTGGCGTGCTCCTGTAATCCAGCTGCTTGGAGGCTTGTGCTAGAGGACGGGTTGAGACTGGGAGTCCTGTCCCATGTTGACTTATGTTGATCGGGTGTCCGCGCTAAGCTGGGCGTCGATATGGTGACCCCGGGGGGAACCCGGCGGTGACGAGGTCGCCTAAGGAGGAGCGAACCGGCCCAGGGCGGTAACGCAGCAGGCAAAAGCTCCCGCGCTTTGCAGTAGTGGGATAGCACCTGTGAATGGGCGGCATGGGGTAGCCCAGTCGATACATTCGGACCTAGTACTTTTTAGATGTGAAGCATCTTATGGCGAAGCTTAATCCGGTGGTGGTGGTGGTGGTGGTGGTGGTGGTGTGCCGCGTGCCCACCCTTACTGCGCATGCGCAAACAGTTAAAGAAAAAATAAAAATAAAAAACCTCCTCTCCCCCCTCTCTCTCCTCTAGGCATCCCTCCCCACGGCTACCACACCCTCACTGCGCATGCGCCTCCCTTCCCTCTCTCCCCTCTTACACTCCCCCTCTCTCCATCCCTGCCCGCGGCGTCTAACTCCCCCTGCGCATGCGCGTCCCCCCTCTCTCTCCTCTCCTACGCTCCCCCTCTCTCCTCTATGCATCCCTGCCCACGGCCTTCACACTCCCACTGCGCATGCGTGTCACCCCCCTCTCTCTCCTCTCCTCCGCTTCCCCCTCTCTCGCCTCGCGACGCCGACGCAGGCAGCGTCTGCTAGCGAGTTTCTTGGTTGAAAAAACCGACTGCTCGCGCTGCACAACCGTTCACTGGCCATCCCGTATATATGGCAATGGATCTTGACCTCCAAGGTGGTGCCGGTGGAAGATTTCTCCTGTGCGTTGTTGAACAATAAAAATTCGCAGCGTGCGCGTTAACTAAAAGCGGAGTGCGGGTCTCTGTGTCCAGTCGGAGTCTTCTGTCTCTCATTGCCCATTAGCAGCGATTGGCATGTTCCAGTAGTAAACACTGCTCCATCACTGCCTGCTTTGCGCCTCCCCAGTTTTCTCTCCTGCGCAACGCTGCGATGAGCGCCAGCGTCAACGCCGCCGCCAGTGTAAGCGTTAGCGCCCGCTGCTTCACATCTACACATGGTTCCCTTTAGCGGGAGATGGTGTAATTTTTTCCCCATGAGGCTCCTACATACCAGGTTTTTCCCTGTGGGGTTGGTTTTGTACATCAATAACTTCGCGTCACTGGCGGGATGTGGTATCGAATCACATGCGGTGACGACTTTTTTTTCTTTTCAGCGTCCTCTTACTTTTTTTTTCTTTGCTCCGCAAACATTACTGCTGTGACGGGCAACGTTTAACCTAACGAATACCACGTAATCTGAAGCATATATCGACTTCATCGCAGCGTAGACCAATCAGCACTAGAAGTGATCACAGTCAACGCTGACATTCGACATCCGTGAAGTCTCCATTCGCAACTTTCACGGCCTATAGGCGGCGCGACTGTAGATCCAACATGGCGGTCGTTGACATTATCACACCTCGACAGACTGTTTAGGAACGTACGCGTTTGGCGAAGGGTGCGGTTCTTTGCTCTTCGGTTGCCCTCCAAATTCCAATTTATGTTTTTGTGAAAGCAGGGAAGCGGGAACATATTGTAACGAGTAAAGGAATGTCTGGTACGTGATCGCAACCACATTAGGAAGACCAATATGCGCAGAATGGCAAATAAGACAAGACGCGAGTTTCACGTTTAAGAAGTGACTTTAATTCCGGTTATCATTCTACGTTTTCGGTGTTTGAGAAGTTCAAGAAACGACGTGGTACGAAACAAGGACAACAAGAACAACGCCATCAGCAAGTAATACTCAACAAGAAGTGCTGGAGATGTGAAGGTCACGGAGGCTCTTAACAGGCTCTTCAGTCTTGTAATGACGCGATAGACGTTTCGAAACCGGATTTTTTAATCCCATTCCAGAGGTGGAGCACATTCCTAATCAGTTCTGGCACTGCTTGCATAGCTACCGTGTCAGGCGGAGAAACGGAGCGCGAGAATTGGGATACTATAGGTGCAACCCTGAAATAGCTATACTGGGACAAGAAACGGGTGCCGCATTCATTAATGGGCCTTGGTTATTTGCTTCCCAAGTTTAAGCCGCTTAACCACTGACGGCTTTTTGAGGCGCTAATCTGAAGGGGAGACTTACGTCGACTTCCGCTGTTTGCTGTGAACATCGAGGCTGTGAACATCTGTTCAACTTGAGAAACCCAAAGTATCAGACCAATATCAAGACCGTTCACCACGTTGTGAAACGACCGCAAGCGATGCAAAACAAGCGGAAACACTTGCTGTCTCAAGCAGGTCCAAAACATTTCAATAATCTCGACAGAGCTTCCGCCAGCCACCGCTCGGCGGCGCCACGATACGTGAAAGTGGACGAATACCGTATACGATGACATCCAACAGGTCACATTGCAATGCTAGATGCACATAGAATATTTGCGCTGTGGGGAGCAATGGGCGTATCATGCACGACAATATCACACAGCCACTATTATTTCCGATAAGTCATATGCATTGCAATACCGTAACATCACGGGACTACGCAATTTCTGGGAATTTGAGCTCTGACGTGTGCTTTTTTATTTGCTACAAACTACGCACCAAACTACAGCTTGCCAATAAAGGTGACATTCATTCAATCCTTACGAGAGAGAAGCTAAGGGTAACATGGAGGCTTGTAGTGATGAGAAATAATTGAACAGAGAATGCCGTTCCGGCCAACGTTTCGACAAGGAGAACTGTCATCAGGCAAGAACTTCTTCATGAAGACAATGTATTTGTCGAAACCACTTGCCGAATCCAACTTGCTGCCTTGACGAAGACGAGTAGACTTGTTGGGTGCACTTGCTGGCTTGACGAATACAAGTCCACTTGCCGAAACCACTTATCGAATCCATTCTTGTCTTGACGAAGACAAGTCCACTGTTCGGAACTACTGTCAAGCCCATTTGCTGCCTGGACGAAAACAAGTCCTCTATTCGAATCCGTGTCCTGCCTTGACGAAGACAAGACTGCTTGTCGAATCCATTTCTTGCCTTGACGAAGACATGTACACAAGCCGGACCCATTTGACCAGTCCATTTGCTGCCCTGACGAAGAGAAGGCCACTTGAAGAATCCATGGCCTAACTTGACGAAGACAAGTCCACTCGTCGAAACCACTTGTCCATTGTTACGTTATTGCGCACCGCTTAGAAGACGAAGACTGAACCGCACGAACACAAGCGCAAACTTTCTGCTTGTGCGGTTCAGTCTTCGTCTTCTAAGCGGTGCGCAATAACGTAACAATGAATAGATACCAACTGGCCCAATTAAGCAAGTACCATTATAAGTTACACTTGTCCAGTCTATTTGCTGCCTTGACGAAGACAAGTCCACTATCAAGTCCAAATGCTACCTTCATGAAGACAAATACACTTGTCGAGAGAGAGAATAAAACATTTATTTGGTGTTCTTCGCGAGAAGTTCGGTGAGTGGGATCCTTAGTCCGGGATCCCATTGGCGCGGGCCGCTGTCCTCGCCCGTTTCACGAGGGCCTCTTGGGTCTTAGGATCCGAGCTGAACAGAGCTGCCTCCCACCCTATAATGTTGCGTTGTGTCCTGGGTTGCATGGGTGGATTGTGTGGGCATTCCCATACCATGTGGTACAGGGTGGCTGTTTTATTGGCGCCTGTGATGCGTATGTGTCGGGATCTATCTTGGACAGTATGTATGGGTTGGGGTAGGACAAGGTCTGCAGGCGACGCCACGCTACCTGAGATTTCTTGCTGAGGTTTGGCCCCGGGGCCATAAGTTTCCGTCTTTCGAGTCTTTGGTGTTCTAGAATATCAGTGTATGTTAGGAGCGGGTCCATACGCATAGCCGAGGGTGGGTGCGATATGCTGGGGTCGGAGGTCCGGAAGAGTAATTCTCGGGCCGAAGCATGGGCGAACTCATTGCCTCTAACTCCGCAGTGGCCGGGTATCCATATCAGCTGTTTCCATTCACCCTCTGAGCGTGGGGACGATAGCTGTGTTAGGATTCGGTGCGCAATGGGACCAATATAGCCTTTACAGAAATTTCGGTAGGCTGCTTTTGAGTCTGTGAGAACGAAGGTGGACCCGGGGTTTCGTAGGGCGAGGGCGATTCCGGCTTCTTCCATGCTAGTTGTGTCTGTGTCCTGGGCTGATATACAGTCTATGTGTTGACCTCGATGAATGACGCTTGCCGTGTATTTGCCGTTCACTGGTCCAGCTGCATCGACAAAGAAGGCGCCCTCAGTGTCTGAGTACTTGTCGTGAACTTTTGCCCGTGCCCGACGTCGATGTTCGTGGAACTCTGGATGCATGTTGCGTGGTAGTGGTTTGATGATGAAGTCCTGCCTCCATTCATGTGGGATACGTTGTTTCCCCCTCCTCTGATTGGGGGCTTCGATGCCAAGTTCTGATAGTGTTTTCCGTCCCGTTTTAGTAATGGCCAGGCGCATGACTTGATTCGTGTGGTGTGCTTGGAATAGTTCGGATGCGGTATTGTGGAGCCCCACTTGAAGCAGACGTGCACTTGTCGAAACCAGCTGTCGAATTCAACTTGCTGAATTGACGAAGGCACCTCCAATGGCCGTAACGTTTGCTCCAGTGACATTCCCTGTTCAACGACTTCTCATTATTTTTTTATTGCAAGACGATGTGGAAAACCTGGAATTAAGGAACTGTGTTGTATGCCTTATACATTCTCTCAAGCAGCGTTGCCGATGTGTCACCCCCTGCCTACGCCACTGCATCCAAGGGATGTCGGAGTTGGAATGGGTCGAAAGTCGTGTTCTGCGCTGACCGCGTTTCTTTTCATCGCGATAGTATTTCTTGCCAATTTTTTTGCTGAATCTAGAGAGTGCAATTTTACTGCTTGGTACTTCCAATCTTGGCATAATTTTTTTTTTTAACCGGAGGCGTCACTTAATGGGTCCCTAACAGCCCCTGAAAATACAAAAAGCGAGCGCGTGTTTCCCTCCGAGCGTTTCTCGTGTTTTCGGCGCACTTCGTGTTTCGAGAAGGGTGATTCACGTTACGTAATTAAAGGTACAAACTGTATATTGGTCCATTCGCATTAACTCGAATATAACGCGAGCTTTTTTCCAGATTTTTTCTACCTGAATTCGAACCTCACATTACAATCGAATACCAAAAATTGAAGGTTGTCTAAAAAGTGCAATGATGCACACAATTCTTTTATTTTCGTGAATTTTTTCTTCCTTGAAAGCCACCCCTGGCGTTATAATCGTGGTCGCGCTACAGTCGAGTAAATGCGGCAGTTGTGAATTGTCTCCTACCCTAATTTGCCATGCAGTCGCCCACCTGTTCTTCCTTGTCTCGAATAACTATTGTACGCGATCAACTGATTTCACTTTATTTTGTGTGTTTCTTACTGCGCAAGCGGAGGTAAGAGCGTGTATCCCAAAAGCGCGAAATCGTGATAGGCTCAACGCTTAGTGCTGACATTAAACACGTGCTTTTTGACGAAATAGGTGGCGATGAGGAGATATGTCCTTTAGGAAGGGTAGCGAAGGCGAGAAAGAAAAAAACTCCCCGGTCCTTGAACTCTACGGGCCCGGTAAGGCGCGGAAATGGTGCCCCCCGCCACCCCGGCCTTACCTACAACTTTCAATGAACCATAAGTAATGCATGACTGGGAAGAACGTGGCATTTAATTAAAAGAGTATTGACACGAATTTGAGGCACCCCAAAACGAACATTTTTTTTTCGTTTCCATGGTGTACACTATCAACGCTCTCCACACAATGGAGCCAGATAACACACATAAAAATTTTTTAGTTTGTTTTTAAAGTTTTTATCGTCCAACTTCTACAAGCCAGCCCCACCGTCATTGTGAACGCCACCCCTAAGATACCGAAACCGAAATTGCTGTTGTAAAGCAGTCGTCTTGAAAATATATCCGAGTACATTCCCTAGCACTACTACACGCTTTATAGAACTTCACCAAGGTTGCTATTTGGCCCTATTTGTTTGTCCATTAGTGGATATAACGTTGCGCATAAAGGACACTGACACAAGAAGAGACGACGTAACACACGGTGCACAAGAAGAGGCGACGTAACACACAGGGTGCACAAGAGATGACGTAACACATGGTGCGCCCTGTGTGTTACGTCGTCTCTTCTTGTGCGCGTGTCCTTTATGTGCAACGTTATACCCATTTATAGGGCTCTCTACACCCATGCTTTTACTTAGATCAACAGTCAGTCAGTCTGTCAGACAACCCGAAAACATTTAAGATACGTGTCAGCACTCCTTTAGGGGAAATCACACAGGCTGCAATGCGAGGACGTGAAAGTGTCCCGAGAACGTCAATGTCTATGAAAGTCAAAAACATCAGTGAAGGGAAATTCGTATTCGAGTATACCGTCACAGCTTACACGGATATCAGCAACATTTGTGATATTACACTCGGCACTATTTAAAAATCGCGGCTTTATCATAGGACCTTCCGTCTGTTGGCAGAGAGAGAATAAAACATTTATTTCATGTTCTTCGCGAGAAGATCGGTGAGTGGGATCCTTAGCCCGGGATCCCATTGGCGCGGGCCGCTGTCCTCGCACGTTTCACGAGGGCCTCTTGGGTGACACAGTGTCGTCATCTATCTGTATCAGCAAAAGGCGCTATTGATCCGCTAGCCACACCATCTGCAGTTCACAAAGCGAACTTTAATGTGCAAGCGGGGCCATCTCTGCCTTTTGCAACGTCTTTGGTGACCAAATTCACGGAGAAAATTTAGCCGCATTCATAAAACGCACGAAAAATGTCAGCGAAGGAAAATTCGTATTTGAGTATTCCGTCACACTTTACACGGATATGAGCAACATTTGTAATATTACACTCGGCACTATTTAAAACCCGCGGTTCTATCATAGGACCTGCCATCTGTCGGGACATCAGTAAAAGTGACACAGTGCCGCCATCTATCTGTATCAGCAAAAGGTGCTATTAATCCGCCAGCCACGCCATCTGCAGTTCACAAAGCGAACTTCAATGTGCAAGCGGGGCCATCTCTGCCTTTTGCAACGTCTTTGGCGACCAAATTACGCAGAAAATTTCGCCACATTCATAAGACGCATTTTCGAGGCAACCTTATGTGTTGGTTACAGGGTAGGAACAACCGAAACGCCGTCAGTTGGCTATGGTGCATATATAACCCCGCTCATGAACAGCTTCAGACGCCGGGGGGTTGTGGCGTGCCCTTGTAATCCAGCTGCTTGGAGGCTTGTGCTAGAGGACGGGTTGAGACTGGGAGTCCTGTCCCATGTTGACTTATGTTGATCGGGTGTCCGCGCTAAGCTGGGCGTCGATATGGTGACCCCGGGGGGAACCCGGCGGTGACCAGGTCGCCTAAGGAGGAGCGAACCGGCCCAGGGCGGAAACGCAGCAGGCAAAAGCTCCCGCGCTTTGCAGTAGCGGGATAGCACCTGTGAATGGGCGGCATGGGGTAGCCCAGTCGATACATTCGGACCTAGTACTTTTTTTTTTGTGTGTGTGAAGCCATTTTTTTTCTCCCCCCCCCCCCCCCCCCTCGATAGGTTTTACGCTGCAGTTTTTACGTGCGCGTGTAACCTACATCACTAATTTCTTGTCACGGGATGTGGTATCAAATCCCGTAACATGGCCTTTTTTTTTTTTTTTTTTTGCGGTTTCTCCTTTTTTTAACACCGCTCCCCAGACTTTACTTCCTACCTAAATCACCGTGACGGTCAGCGTTTAAAAGATCGAAGGCCACATCATCTGAATGACATCTACCTCATTGCAGCCTATAGCAAGCAGCAACAGACGTGAACACATACAACGCTCACATTCGACATCCGTGAGGTCGGCGTACCGTAACATTGTACGTTAATTTAATTTTACGTTAACGCAATCCAACTCGCCCAAATGTCAGTTCTTCTGCTGTAACGAGTGTGGGTAGCAATCAGCGTATCATGCACAACGACACCCCACACTAAGTTTCCGATAAAAGTTATGTGCATTGCATTACCGTAACGTCCTGGAACTACGCACCGTGGTATGTAGCGAACAATTAGCACTTCGAATTTTCAGAGAGGTCTCAGTTCTGATGTATCAACGCACGTAGCCCGCACGTGTATGTGCAGTTATTTCCGATAAACTAGTCTCCGAACTACAGATTGCTATCGGCATCAACTACAGACGTATGCTTGCTTGCTGCGTAGTTTCTTGAATATATTGAGAGAGTTTTTATAAAACCGCCACAGCTTGCGGTAGAGGTGTCCGAAAGCTACCAACCTGTTTCCAGTTCATGAAAGGATCACAGCCAGTGTGCAGTTTACTTCAACTCCAGCGAATTCGTGGCATTCGAGCTTTCAGCAAGCTTACGAAACCTTAAGTTCTATTCACACAGCTTGCATAGCCTGATTGGCTATGTAATCCACAAAGAACGCTGGAACACGCCATTTTCTATGCTTTCAATACAATAGGGTCTACTATGAGCGCTCGGTGTGTGAATGCACGTAATACTCGCGTAAGGATTCACCCCCGAATTCAGAAACGCTCCTTGACTTGAACTTGACTTGCCACCGCCTTCAATGCAGCACAAACGCGTTTCGAACGCGCTGTCTTTAGGCGGTGCCAACGTTGGGCGGTGCCAAGGCAGTACAAACGCGTTTCAAACGCGCTGCTTTCAGGCGATGGCAAGTCAAGAATCGTTTCTGAATATGGGGGTTAGTGTCGCCATCGTGTGGGGGGCATCAGCAGTGAGTCTGGCTCTTGGTGTCGATGTTCACCGTAGCATGGCGCCAGCCAAAGCGTGCGTGAACTATGACGCTCCGACACATACGCATCACAGTGCAGGTTCTGCGCCAATAAAACAGCCACCCTGTACCACATGGTATGGGAATGCCCACACAACCCACCTATGCAACCCAGGACACAACACAACATTATAGGGTGGGAGGCAGCTCTGTCCAGCTCGGATCCGAAGACCCAAGAGGCCCTCGTGAAACGTGCGAGGACAGCGGCCCGCGCCAATGGGATCCCGGACTAAGGATCCCACTCACCGATCTTCTCGCGAAGAACATGAAATAAATGTTTTATTCTCTCTCTCTCTGACGCTTAATTTGACGTGAAGCCTTGTTAAAGTATAGTAGAATATTCTGGTACACTGTAGCGTTGTCCTCTAATCTACTAGTCTTCACAGCGCAAGACTAATGCGGGGACAGAAATTAACACTAAAAAAATTAATAAAATATATGGTGCGCGAAATTTGAAACGTTCGATAACACATCGAATTTTGTTTGCGGATTGAATTGCCGGTGTTCGTATAAGCACAAACATTTTGCTATAACAATGCTGAAGCATTTGAAAATTGTTATATTCCTGTGCCACAGGTAACTGTTGGGGATAAGAAAAGAAACAATTATGCTGGAATGAAAATTTGGACATTTGAACTACGTTGAACAGCAAACATAACACAGGAAAAGTTGCGTCTTTTTTTTTTTCTTTTTTAGCAGCAACTCCTCGATGAAGACAGCCCATTTGTCGCGCTTGTCGGGTCCACTTGCAGCATTATTGCAAGGTCGGCTTGTCGCAACGTTGGCTTTACCGACCTACTTAGCACGACGATTTCTCTGTACTTTTTGTTGGAACACTGTGGTAAACCGGAATTTGGAAACGTTGTTGTATGTCTGGGACAGTTAGCACAACTTTTCCTAAATGTTTCGAATTTCAGATGTGTAATCCTTCTTCGTGCGTTTGATATGAGCGTCTCTTTCTTTACTCTTTGTTCAATCTCCCCTATTCATTTCTCCTGTGCAAGGTAGCATACCGGTTCTGCTATTAAACATCGCGGCCTCATCCGTAGGCTCTGCCATCTGTCGGGACGTGAGTAAAAGTGGCACAGTCCTGCCATCTATGCGTGTCAGCAAAAAGTGCTACTGGTTCTAACGGTCCGCTAGCCGCGCCATCTGCATTTCACAAAGCGAACTTTAATGTGCAAGCGGGGCCATCTCTGCTTTTCGCGACGTCTTTGGTGACCAAATGTGCGCAGAAAATTTCGCCACATTCATTAGACGCATTTTCGAGGCAACCTCATGTGGCGATGACAGCGTAGAAACAACCGAAACGCTATCACTTGGCTACGGTGCATATAAAACCCCGCTCATGAACTGCTTCCAACGCCGGGGGTTGTGGCGTGCCCCTGTAATCCAGCTGCTTGGAGGCTTGTGCTAGAGGACGGGTTGAGACTGGGAGTCCTGTCCCATGTTGACTTATGTTGATCGGGTGTCCGCGCTAAGCTGGGCGTCGATATGGTGACCCCGGGGGAACCCGGTGGTGACCAGGTCGCCTAAGGAGGAGCGAACCGGCCCAGGGCGGAAACGCAGCAGGCAAAAGCTCCCGCGCTCTGCAGTAGTGGGATAGCACCTGTGAATGGGCGGCATGGGGTAGCCCAGTCGATACATTCGGACCTAGTACTTTTTTTTTCTTTTTTTTTTTTCGGCTTCTTTTTTTTTGTGGTTGTTGTCGATGTTTTCCTCCTGTAGTTATAACTGCTAACGAAAACCTGCATCACCGACTTCGCGTCACTGACGGGATGTGGTATCGAATCCCGCGAGGCGACATCTTTTTTTTTTTTTTTTTTTTTTTTTTTTTTTTTTTTTTTTTTTTTTTTGTGGCGCCCTTAATATTTTTTTTTCTTGTTAACTTTACTTGCTACCTAAATCACAGTGTCGTACAGCGTTTACCTAAACAAATGCCGAATAATCTGGAGGACATCGACCTCATGGCAGCGTAGACCAAGCAGTAATAGGCAGTGGACATGATTACGCGCAACGCTGCCATTGGACATCTGTGAAGTCGGCATACCCTGGGATCGCATCTACGCCTCCCCCATGAACATTTTACATTATTTGATTGCGCTGTGGGCAGCAATGAGCATATCATGCACGACAATGTCACTCTGTCACTAAGTTTCCGATAGAAGTCATGTGCATCGCATTGCCGTAACGTCATCAGACTATACGGACCGTGGTATGTAGCGAACAATTAGCTCTTCGAATTTTCTGAGAATCCGAGTTTTGATGTATCAACGAACGTAGCCCCCACGTGCATGTGCGGTTTTTTATTTCCGATAAGCTACTCTCAAACTACAGGTAGCTCTCAGCATCAAATACAGGCGCATGCGTGCTTGCGGCGATGTTCCTTGAATATATTCTGACAGTTCTTACAGAATCACGGGAGCTCTCGGTTGAGGTGTTCGAGACCTACAAGCCTTTGTTTCCAGCTAGTTCATGGGAGGCTCGCAGGCAGCGTACAGTTGACGTCAACCCCAGTGAATTCGTGGCATTCGAGCAATCATGATACCGTAAGAAGTGTTCAGAATGCTCGCATTACAAGTCTGATTGACTTTGCAATCCGCCAAGAACACTAGAACACGCAATTTCCCATATTTTCCACTAACTAGTCAGCGCAGCGCACTTAGCGAATGCACAGATCGCTCGCGAATGGATCAGTAGCGCCATCGTGTGGGTGTATCACCAGTGACTCGGCTCCTGATTTCAAAGTTTCCCGTATCACGGAGCCACCAAACCGTGCGTGAACTATGGCGCTTCCTTTGACGTGGATAGTTGTCCGATACTTTGACCAATGCTTCACGGTGCAACAACAGTACAGGGAATGTAAAGAAGCATAAGGAAGGCTAAACGGAAAAATCCAGGGTGCGGGAATATTTGACACGTTCGAGTAACACATCGAATATTCAGGCGAAAGCCTTTAATGTCTCATGCTCACGTCCGTCCGTCCGTGTCTATCCGTCAGTCCGTCCATCCATCCGTCCGTGTCCGTAAGTCCGTCCATCCGTCCGTCCGTGTCCGTCCATCCGTCTGTCCATGCCGTCCGTCCGTCCGAGCCCTGGCACGGAGCCAGGTGGCCGCCGGGGTGCGCGAACGGACGCCGGTCGCGTCGGACTCTACAGCGCTCGCGCTTTGCTTGCGTAGCGTCGCTTTGCCCAGCGTTTGGAATCATTCTGACCGACGCCGTCTCAATGGTACACAGGCGTTCGCGGAACACACTTTGGAATTTACAAAGGGTCCGTCAATTTAAGCGCTGGAACGCGGATGGCGTTTGTACGATGCGCAAAGGGCGGGAAAATACGAACGCATGCTAATAGAGGAAGATTAGTCTCGCGTTTCGGTGTGATTCGCGGTAAAAAAATTAAACAAGAAAACACGCACACATTCGGTTTGTGTGTTATCCCACTGAGAGTGTAAAAGAAAAAAAGACATGGTATAGTCAGTCGAATGGCCACACGCTTTCGCCGTACACACTTTGGAATATACAAAGTGTCCTTCAATTTTTCTTTTGTTTGCGGATTGAATTCGTGGTGTTTGTCCAAAATATTTTCTTCTGTTATGTCAGTGTTGGACTGTTTGAACATTGTTATGTTTTGTGCGGCACATAGCTGTACAGGATAAGAAGTGAACATTTATATTGGAATGAAAGTTTGGTTACTTTGACACGTGTGGCACAGCAAACATAACACAGGAGATGTTACGTTTTTCGACCAACAACTCCTTGACGAAGACAGTCCAGAGTCCACTTGTCGCTCTTGTCCAATTGGAACACAGTGCAAGCTCACACGACGCCGAAGCAGCTTTGTTTCTTGCAATAATGGATACAAATTTCTTGCAGTGTTTATTTTTGGAAATTATTTTAGTTTCAATTGTCTTACGTGATTATTTTACCATACAAGTGCAAAAAGTTTTGCTCCCGCGCATCATGAGTGTCGGCAGGATTTTGTCTTGGGGGATGCCAACCCGTGTTGCATCGCGGCTGTGGGATGGGGCAAGCGCTGGTGTAGCTTGGGTGTGGGCAAGTGCTGGGATGCAATCGAGGAAGGATGCATTTTCCGGTGCCAATGCTTTTCATGCTTTTCGCACTTGGCCAGTGGTCAGAGTTATCAACGCGATCAGCTAGCCGCGAGTGGGGGGATGATAAATAAGAATAGCATAGAATGATGCATAAGACATCGCTCCGCGATAGGGACCCCGATGTGGCTTGGGGGGGGGGGCAAGTTTTTTTTTTTTTTTGCACTCCCCAGCCGATGCTCATGCGACGCATTGAAATTTCGGAGGCGAGGCCCACCGGTCGATCGTGGCGCCCTTCTGGTGGCTTCGTCGCAAGAGTGACCACGGTTCTCCCATTGGTTTGTTGCGAAGACGACACACTGCCCCGTTCCAATACAACGTAGCTCCACCGGCGTACCCTAGCTGTTAGACGATTTATCTTTCTTCTTGGAAGACAACGTGGTAAACCGGAGATAGGAAGCTTTTTTGTATGCCTGGGACAGTTTTGTAGAACCTTTCTTAAATATTTCGAATTTCTGAATTGTAATCCTTCTTCGTGTGTTTATATTAACGTCGCATGCCCGAATGACCGCCGCCGTAGCTCAATTGGTAGAGCATCGGACGCGTCTTTCGAAGGTTGCAGGTTCGGCCTCTGCCAGGGACAAGTGATCTTTTCGTCCATTTTAATTCATCCTCATTTATATCACAATTATCATAATAATATCCCCTATACTTTCCTTGCCATGATTGTCAGTTCTCATTAATGTTGTCTCTAACTAAGAAAAACGAGCCCTTAAAACCCCCCCCTTCTTTCCTTCGTATTGCCACGCGCGTTTTTCATTTCACTTTTGCTGTATTATAGTTTACGCCCACAAAGTCTGTCAGCAATGCTAGGCGCAAACCGCGCTTTAGTGTTGGAGAAGCTTCACGATTTCAGTAGATCGTTTTGTTACGACTGCGCGCAAGACGCAAACACTCGAGGTTATTCCATAGCTTGCGCGGCGACCAGTGATAAGGCTAGAAAATTCGATGCGTGATGTATAAACGGCTCGTTCCAACGATGACGAGTCTTATCGACGGCCGACGCACTGTTCGCCGCTGTCAGTGTACGTACAGCCGCGTCCACGTCTGTGTAGAGTGTGCAAGCAGCCAGTTATTGCTCTGCAGGACGACACCTTGCGGCAGTTTCGGGCTATGACATGGTGTGTCACGAGCATGCACTGCCTAATAGTCATGCTGACCACGTCAGAGCCCGCAACTGCCACAAGGTGTCGCCCCGCAGAGCAAAAGCCAGCTGCTCGCATGCTCTACACAGACGTGGATGTGGCTGTACAGCGTGCATTGTTCGCTTGCAGTTAACTTCGTTTCACGGCCACAAGTTCGGCCAAATAAAGAGTTACATATTACCAAGTTCTGCTGGAGTCCTCTGCACCGAAACGACCACGTGACAGTATGATGTACGTACAATTCGCGAGGAAACCTCAGTGAGCGGTGCAAAATATCTTGGTGAGCTTGCGCCCGAGTAAGCCAGGCTGAGTTGAATCTAGGTGAGTATGAGTTTGAGTTAGTCGTGCTAATTAGAGTTTTCGTGATAGAAATTAAGGGAGCCTTAAGGAAATGAATGTAAGTCGCAAATGGGTTTGAGTGAGTTAAATTTATTTGTCAGGCGTATATGGTATGCGCGCACTTTCAGTTGGTGCATTGGCAGTTCCAAGATTACAGGCCGACCTCTCTGAACTGTGAGATGACGCTCGTACTTATCAACAGTCACAATATGACGAAACCATGAACGCGTATGCGTTGTGCATTACCGGCAGGGTTGCCATTGGGTGGACTTGAAAAGGAGCAAGAACTCAAGCTGAAAGTAGCCAAAGCAGCCATGTCATTTAACTTTATTGCCAAACTTGTAGCCAAGTAGAACAAAAGCGGTATTATGAGTAGATTTTTTTTATTCTTTAACAACAAATAATGCCATTTTGGATTAGTGAGGCCATATAAATAAGAGCACAATTTTATCTCTCCTGCTTGGTCTTCAATCCACAAATAAGTTGCAAATAAATGAACAATTTATAATCAATCCAGTGCGCCTGCATGTAGTTTATGCAGTATAGATGAAGTTATTTCAGGAATAGAGTGATTTCGGAAAGCAGCCAACAAGTCAGTAGCAACATTAAACGTTGAAGCTGTCTTTCCTTGAAGCCTTAGACCGAAATTGATTAGCAGAGTCTTTATAATACAAGTCCAGCTTCAAACAGTGAAATCTGCTTGAAGATTAACAGTCCTGCTTCATTTTGATGCATACCTCCGTTTTTGTCATGTTCGTATGGGAACACGTGCTGCGCATCAGAATTAGAAACTTGCGCGGAGCATCAGCGTGGATGGCGGGCAGCGTGAGCAGCGTGCTAGCCACGTGTTTGCCAACATGCGTGCTACTTCGCCACTCCGTATTTGCAGGCGCGCCGTGCGTTGCGCTGGGATGCCTCGATGCGTTCCAACCTGCCAGTGAGGGTACGACGCTGTGCGCATCGGTTTACACAACAGAAAAACTTGTAAATAGTGCGTTTCATCTGCAAATGATGAGAAAAATAGCTACTTAATGCGTTAAAACAGAAATTCAACAGTAACAAGAAAGTAGTCATGACGCCAACTTTAAATTTTCCTGGCCAGACGGGATCGTAAAGTAGCCAATTTTGGGAAAAGTAGCCACCAACGGCAACCCTCATCACCGGCGCCGTCCTATGAAACTTCAGCTTTCGCCTTGACGTCATACGTGTGCAGGCATTTGCTATAATAAATGTTTCTATGCTTTAAAGCATGCTTAATCAGCTTTGATTTTCACTAAGCTGCAGTGCGAAATGCATGCATAAACAGTGTCAATATTTTATTGGACGATGGCTACGTGATAGGATCGAATATCGACCTTTCTTAGCTTCCGGCCATCAAAATAGGAATGCTTTGTTGGTTTCGTGAACTTAATTGGTGCAAGTGACACACCTCAGGCCCAGGCTACGTATGAAGGGTCAGGAAATGCTGAGCGTATTGCGCGTTCCGTAGCCTTTTTACCCACGTGTAACACGTGCAAGGAAACAAAACGCAGTAAGACAAAACATCGAGAGTGTGGAAAAGTCGTTAATGTGCAGTCGTGACAAAATACTGAATGCTTAAAGTGCTCAAAAAGACATACCATCAAGATACCCCACCTCAAAATCTCAAAATATGACAAAAACTTTATTGCTGTATATACAGTCCATACTAAAAATATTTACATTACGGCATGTTCTGCCTTGGAACATCAATGGACGGTGTTATACCAAGGAGACACTGTTGCGCCCTCCTTGGTTTATATCATTGTGTAGTGAGCTTGATTTTTGGTCCTGTGAAAGACATGTGTGAAAAGACTAGATTGTCCTCGAGGACCATCGGGATGGTCATTTAACACTTGATGTGGCAGTAGTGGCACAATGATTTTTTTTTCTCAAATGTAAATGTATGTGTAAGTACAAGCACGTTGAGCAAGAGTATTTTTCTTTTCTGTGTCACGCTGTTATTTCCTTCAAAGCAGTTGTACTGCAGAAGAGGTACTTAACTTTCAGGCACTTCGTAGCTCGAAATAACTCCCGTGCAATCGCAATCACTGTGCGATCGACACGCGGACGGAATAGACAAAACACGGAGTTTCAGATAGTTTTTACACGATTTGCTTCAGGCTCATCGACGCTTTCGAATAGCACCGGTTGCGCGGCCACTGGCGACAGGCATAGGCGTGCGCACAATGGGGACGCGGGGGGGGGGGGGGGGGGGGACTCTAATCATTTAAGGGGGGCGCCAGGTCTGTGCTATACCTTCACTCACTCAGATCTGTTCTGTCATGATCTGTTTGTCATGATCTCTTCTGTTCTGGCAGGGTTATGGCGACTTAGACCTTTGACGATAATGGCAGTATAGGATCACTGATGTTGCGTGCCAATAACTGTTCGCTTACCACCTTTACGCCCGGAAAGCCGGGGACCAAAGGCAGGCGGCCGTTGTGAGAATCACGTCATCGCATGATTTTCATCCTGGCATCCATTGTAAAGCTTGTGTTTTTTTCGTATTCGACCGAGGTTTATGGACGGCGCTGCAGTATAACCCACTCCCTCATGTAATTTCCAACCAGGGACCTTTGAGGTAATAAAATGAATGAATGAATGAATGAATGAATGAATGAATGAATGAATGAATGAATGAATGAATGAATGAATGGGCCAAAGCAGTCGCTTTTCGGTCAAAGCAGCCATTTGAGACCGGTCGCCGTGTGACCAAGTTGGTCGACTCACCAGTGCTAGCTGCAAGTGCGAATGAGCCTTTAGCGCTGGCGGATCTTTACGACGTGCATGTTGCTCAATTGTTATAAGAGAAAAAAAAACATTCCTGCAACTAATTTCTAACCTCAGTTTCGTTACACTTCAATCATTACCCTCGTTTAACATAAGCGCGATAAGCTTTCCTCAGAACCTCCGTGAAAAGTAACTGTGTAGAGCTGAAACAAACATGAAAGAATGTACCCGTTATAAGTGCGCCTGTGTGGAAGGTCTGAGGCAAAGCTTTTAAGTCCTTTTCGATTTCAGCTGTGCGCTGAAGATTTGGTGACAAAATGGGACAGACGTTAACCATGCACTCAAATGCTTGAAAATAAATATGCTCTCCCCAACCCATCCCCGGGGCAACACTGCAAAGAAATCATTTCAAAAGCAAACAAAGCAATAAAAAGGTACCCACGACCATTCTCCATACCCACTCTCTACCCTTCGCTCTCTTTTCACCTCTTTATCGTTTTCTCCTGGTGTAGGACAACATAGCCGGACATGCACCTGGTTAACCTCTCCTCCTTTCCTTGGGTCTCTGTTCTCCCAAAGCACGAAAAGCCCTTGACAACCAGGGTGGCTGAACTCACCTATAGCCTCACCATCACCCTCAGCAATTTTAGCACGAATTTGGTCTCACACCGTAATGTACTTTTCGCCGCAGTGGTATAAGCTCGCACTCATCATTGACTGTGTGCACAGCTCCTAAGGGAATTTGCCTCCGCAAGGCTTTTCCTGTGATAACCGTACCATGCCTCGGTAAATATCGGTGGCATAACCCTTCAGCTAAAGCAGGGGTCTCAAACTCAACTCACCTAGCGAGCCGCAGTTACGAAACTGAGTCTCCCGATGGGTCGCGATCGTGAAGGAAGCTAGAGCGCGAGGAGAGTTGGGACAAAATGTTGGAACGAAGGCCTTTCCCATATCTACAGGATTTTCCCGCTCAATTTAATCCAAGTGTGACCCAAGTTGGATTAAATTGAGCGGGAAAACCTGTAGTATATGGGTCATTTCTGAAGGGGATTTGACGCCAGGTTTGGACAAACGTATTGATACTGATCTCCAGAATGACTGAAATCTGGACGCTGGTTTTGTTCCACGGTTATGTTTTAAGACCTAGTAACCGGATAGGGTGCCTTCCTTGCATCTCTCTCTCTCTCTCCTAAAAAAAACAAAAAAATTCTTGAGACCAGTCACGTCTGTGAAGCTCATGAACATACTTAAGAAAATAAGAAGAAATGTGGGATGAGAACAGTCATGTACAGGCTGGGCCGCGTGCTTGAGACCCCTGAGCTGAAGCGTAACACCAATCAGGCGTTCTTTACAGCTTGCGCACGTGCGTCCCCATCGCAGTCTCTTTGCTTTGCCAGGACTTCCCAAGAGGTGTAACCTCCGCCGCGAAGAGTAGGTTTTGCGCTCATGGATTCTTTGGCGGCTGGCACCGAGTACTCGACACTAAAGAGGTCGGTGCCCTCCTCCGCGCACTGTCCCCACTCTCCGTCAAGTTCGTCTCGATCGCCAACCACACCGCTGCCTTCAGGGTGAGCTAGCGGTGCCAGCGCGGTGAAGTCGCAACAGCTCTCGGGAACAGGCGATTGCACTACGACCGCTGGACCCTTTACGCAGGTTCCCGAGTCCTCATTCGCGCTGGAGTCCTGACGGTCCTGAGGAAGCTGCGCCGTTGGAGCGCCGACCTTGCTGTAAGCGGGTGCAGGCTCATCGTTCTTCACTTGCAACGAGTCGCTGCCGAGTGACGCCCTCGACGGCTCTTGCGACGCCTTCACGTAGGGCGGCGCACAGTGACCTCCCGGCAAGGTGTCCCTCGATTGTCCTAGAGGCGCGCCCATGTTCAGAATAGTATAAGGCCCCATGCAGTCTCGGCCTTCCGAAGGCACGTCCCCAGGTGGAGACGCGTTGAAGCTTGCTTGAGCGTAAGGCTGGCTGGGGTCACTCTGCCAAGTGGCACTGTCTCTGAGACACGGTTTTTCGGTACACTCCAGTTTTGCGGACGCCTTCGGTTGGCCCTCGGACAGTTTGCTCATAGATATCAACGATGGAAACGGGGTGTATCCAGTAACCCTGTTTTCCGGTTTCTGAGGAGGCCCTTGACTAGATGAGGCAGTGTCGGACGGAAAAGAAGACGTGCATCCCAGTTTGGCGTAAGGCTGCATGGGTCTTTCGTCCTCAGCAACCTCCTTGTCGCCGTCCTCGCCAACCTGGATGTAAGGCGATGCCTGACCCATACTCGCTGTTTCCATGGCCACGGAACAATCCGGTGGCTTTAGGGTCTCTGGTACTTTCTCGTCCCCTGTGCTTGGTTTGTCGAGAAAGGCTGCGAATTTGCTGTAGCCGTTTTTCTCGGCTGCTGAGGCTGCGCACGTGCTCAGGAACATCGAAGACAGCCTGGAGTAGTTACTTAATAGGGAAGGCTTCGGCATGCCTTCTGGGGCTTCGTGGAAGCTAGAAAGTTTCGAGTAGGCCGAATTTGAGCCAGGCACTGGTGTATCGTCCTGTGTAGTGGACAGGACAGAATAACCAGCCGCTAGCTGGTTGGTCGAACAACTCTTATCAGCCACATAGCTCGTCTCAGCAGCGTCGACTGCGTTCGGTTCGCCGGAGCACCCTTCACCGATAAGGAGATCAAGTTCCGGGCTATGCAGGCTATCTTCAACTTCTTTAGCTTGCCTTGGTACAATCTGCGTCAAAATAGAAAGCGGGAAGAAAAAATGCGATCAATCTGAGGTCCCTTCTCCCGTCTTCTATGCTGCGCGTACCAGTAGCGAAATCTTTACTAGCGCGTTTTTCGAAAGGCATCCAAAGTTAGAAAAAATCACAGTTTCGCCGCAAGAGCGAAGCAATAAATGCGATAGAAACAAATTGGAATGTTATACGAAGTAAGGCTAGCAGCTAACTTTTTTGGATGAGACCTCGCGAAACCACACAAAACGCTGGTGTAAGGGAATACGGCCGTTCCACAGAGCGAACTGGCTTTAGCACTGTCTGTCGCCTCAACGTGAGGTAAGCGGTGACAGCACAGCGCGTACAAGGGTATAAGAGCCACCGTCTGACGTCTGTCGAGATAGTGCGTCCGCCAGCACTCGCGACCGTAGCGTATTGACCAAAGTTCGCACTTGCTGCTCAAGCGACGCAGCTATCCCCCTTCCCCACCCACAACTACCCACCGGCGCACCTTCATGCTCCTTCATGTGCCGAAATATTGTCTGAGAGTATCCTCTCTGCTTGAGCAATCGACGGCAGGCCTCGCTCGCGGGGCGCTGTCACTGCATGCGGCATTCGTGCGACAAAGACGGCCGGGCACGTTTGATTTGTTTCATCCACGTTCGTCCCCAGGGCTCGCGCTTAGAGCATAGGATGCGCGGGGCGATGTTATCGATTTGGACTTTATACGGAACATGACGGCGACGGCTAAAACCCGCCGAGAGAGTCCATATAATCGCTATCGCAGTAAACAAAGAGAAAGTTGTGCACAACTTTCAAGGAATGCCTACCTGTGGCAATCCGTAGGGGCAGTCTTTTCTTCCCAACACATACTCTCGCAGGTTCGAGCGTACGCTTTCGCTTTTCTTGATGGGTTCCTGCGAGAATGCGATTTGGGGACTCTTCAATATGCCGCCAAGCTTTTTACGACTATCTTTACAGACTTACCTTTACGAAGTCTGCAGGGATGAGTACCTTGATGGGGGGTGTTCTTGTACACTGATATGTACTCCGATATGCTGGAAAGAAAGAGCAAGTATGGTTAGCAGAGTTTTACGCTGCTCGACTTGAGGATCGAATCAACCAACATTCACGGTCCTTACCGTTTCCAGGAGAGGATGGCTGCAACGGCGACGATGACCAGGACCACGTACAACACGATGAACGAAGTTGCGATGAAGACCGATGCTGCACAAAAGAAAGGGTGAGTCCCGACGACGGTTCGTTTCTAAAACACAACACTTTTTAGCATTCTTCATGCATGCTGTATATAACTAATGAGAACACTTGCAAACATAAAATCGAGATGATTTAACGATATAACAGTCCGCAAATTACAGTAACATTTTGATGATAATGATTATCATTAATGGCACCTAGGTAGTGACGAATAGTCATCTGTTACATGATCAGATTAGGTTTTGCGAGAAGTTTATTCAGCATCACATCTTTTCTTTCCACTTAAGTTACCTTATGATCGGCAAGAGCCTGTTTGAACATTCTTTTCTCGCTCCTTCTCACTGGGGATGCTGCAAGTAATCGTTTTTGAGTTGTAGAAAACAAATACATCGCCAACGAAGCGCTTTTTTAACCCGAAACTGTTGAAGCCGGACGTAGTCTGTGTGCCGCGAACACAGAACTATAATCATCACGATTAGACACGCACTCTCTTCATCCTCTTCTGCTACGCTCCCAGAACACGTGCGCCGATTTCACCGGCGCGGTATGCAATAACCCTGATGGGCGAGACAACGAGTATAGAGAGAGATAAAGAAAGAGAGGAGAAAGAAAGGGAAATAAAGATAAAGAAAGACTGAGCCTTCTTCATGGGCGCATTTCTGCATATCAAGTAGATATGACGATATTATGATAGTGTACTTACATTTGGCTTGAGTCTTGAAAATAAGTAGGCGATGGTTCACGGTTGTTCCGTCTTCGAGCGTTGTCTTTACGTCGGCTTGGTACGTGGTGGCTGGCTTGAGATTAGAAATGCGCACCGTCTTTTCAGGGCCCGCGAGCTCCTCGAAACACTCAGTCAAATCAGCGTCTGAAAAAAAAAAAAAGCAAACGATAATTGAGCATCTACGTAGTAACCTGAGATGTTGTTGCTGCCTCGCCTGAATCTCAAACGAATAGCCTATGACTGTTCTATAAGTGGGGTAAGAAATTTTAAATACAGGAAAGGGTGAGAAAGCATTATTAAGGCTAAAACCTTAGATGCCTTATCGAACACGAAACGTGGCCACCAGCGTCAACACGAGTGATGAAAAAGAAACTATGCGATGACGCCACCCTATCAATCAATCAATCAATCAATCAATCAATCAATCAATCAATCAATCAATCAATCAATCAATCAATCAATCAATCAATCAATCAATCAGTGTTTATTCGATCAAGTTAATACAAAAAATGGTTACAAAAGTATTGGGACCATTAGGCCTGTGACGTCATAATGACGTTACTGATCGCTAGCACTGATCCGTTAGCGGAGGTCAGAGGGCACTAGAATCGGTGACAGCGTCATGACGTCACTGTGACGTTACATAACGTGACATCATATGATATCGTCATTTGGTCAAAGGTGGGCCGACCCTGGAGGCACTGCAAGACAGTGTGAGATACAGAAAGCTTCCGATGCCTCCGATCACGGAGGCTGTGGAAAACCACATTGGGTGCAAAAAGCTTTCGGAACATATCAAAATAATGGACTGAGAAGAACATGGCTTTCGCGTTCGAGTCAACTTAGGCGAATGCATAATTTGAACCGTGTAACCTTTTCCGAGAAGTGAGCTGGCTAAACTAGTTGGTTTCATAGCTGTGTTATCAATATGTAGCACTTATAGTCACCTCGTTGAAAGGTGTTTTTCATTGTATTACATGCGTATTGTCGTACGACACAACTGCATTTAGCTCTGCTGTCGGGCTGTCATCGTGAGACGTTGGGCTAGCCAAGCTGCCCTAATGCAGATTTTTCCGTTTAATCCCTACCCCAACCGCTTATGCACAAACGTATGTGAGAGCTAAATTAACTACATCTCATTGAAACGGGGCTAACAGGGCTTGTGGCGTTGACAACGATACTTTAATGCTTCTGGAACGAGGGTCGAATTTGGCCAATGAACGCCAATGCAGTGTTTGTAAATTTTCATTGATGTTTTCAACGGCAATGAGTAATAGTGATTTGGCTGCGAAAGACCCCCCAAGCAGACGCTGTAAGGGGCGTCAAACATACATTTATCAAAATTATGGCAATGAATAGAGAATTGTCTGCGCGTGAAAATACACATAAACGAAAGGGTGATTTGCTAAAACGCCGTGGTACCAGTAACACTCCTGGCTAACCAGAGCCCATGAGTACAAGGCGCCTGCTGTGGCGAATACCTTGGTCACTTTTTGTCACAGTAATCTACATTCAGCTAGTTTATTATGGGTTCACTCCGCATGTTTCAACAGAGGAATGGAAAAAAATTCAGCTGCTAGCTCCAGATACGGTATTTAGGTGACATCAGTGGGCTCTCCCGAATTAGTTTATCTGCAACGTCTTCAATAGAGATCGGTCTTAAAGTGCTTACCGAGGTAATTACCGAGCGTGATAAAACCGTGCTTCGTTTGTAGAGTGTGGAGCATTATGTAGATCTTATGTTTCCCTTTAGGTTGAGCCATGTAGCATGGTTTAATTTTGACTGACGAAGTGGTGCGTGTGAGCGCACCTTTTCTACTACGTAACGGAGATACTGCAAATCACGTCATAAAGCCTGCCAGCATAAGGTGTGGCCTTATAGACCCGCTTATACATTATATATTATAGACCCTCTAATTCAAGTTCTTCCTGTGCAAACCTGCGCAGCCGCTGTGTCAGCTTGTTCTCGTGGCACTTGATCTCGTGAGAATAATTTGATGCCTAGGGACGTTTCGCTGTCACTTTGTTGAATTATTATTATTATTATTATTATTATTATTATTATTATTATTATTATTATTATTATTATTATTATTATTATTATTATTATTATTATTTGGATACGCTCAGACACAGAGTTAAATAGAGAGGGAGCAGCTTGACAACTACCACCTAGAGGGGCACAACGCCTGCCTACACTTTCGGGAGGAGGGAAGAGATAGAGGAAAGGAAGATAGGAGGAAAGAAAGCCAAAAAAAGGAAAGTAAGCAAGAATATGAAGTTGGGCATATTGGTAATGCATAGCTGTTCACGTCGCGCAAAAATTTCACGCAGGACAAGAGAAGGGACAACGAGGAGCGCTAGTTTTCGTTCCTTCTCTTGTCCTGTGTCCAATTTTTGCGCTAAGTGAACAGTTATGAGGAAAGTGAACAAGCAACAAAGACGGGGACAAAATAAGTTGTGGAGTAGAAAAATGTCTATAAACGCAAGACCAACTCAGTTTGGTTCATGAAAGTTAGCAGGGCTCAATGGGCCTGGTTATGGCCTGGTCACGCTGAGCAGTGAACATGAGACATCAATAAAGCGTACGTGAGTGTCTATACATGAGGCATATCTAAACAATGCACCACTTCATTGTTCTGAGAATGATTTTCGAGGCCGATCGCTGGGTTGTTGGGCTTCAGTGCCGTTACCTGTTGCATTGTGCGGGTTCGTATCAGCGGCCAGCTTCCAACGACGTCTCGTTACGCTGTGGCTCGTCCTGTCCTTGGACGGTACACACTCGTACGACACGGCTGGCGACAAGGCCGGAACACTTAGTCAGGAAGGCAAGCTGCACCGTGGTGTCCGTGATTTCGTCGTAGTGCACGGCGTCTTGCCCTTGGAACAGGCTCTGGTACTCTGAAACACCCAGACAGATCCTTGAACTGAAAAATTCTTATTAGGAAAATGAATGATCGACGTCGAGTCCAATGGGTTTCATTCTAAGTGAGGAAGTCACTCAAACGATTAAGTGTATGCCATTAGGTGTGATCACGAGTTCGCTGGAACATCCTCTTGCAGGAGTTTATTAAAAGGTCAACGATATTTAGGCTACAGATTTGAATGCTTACTCCTTGTTTCTCTTTCTTCCCAACTTCGGTTTTTTTTTACAAATTATTCGGTTCGTGAGTTTTATCCACATATTTCCTTTTTATCGATTATTAACATTTTCAAGTTTTCTATATGTATTTTTTTTCGTCTTGTTTTCCACTGAGAACCAATATACTTTAAGGATTTCCTTAAAACTATCCGGTTCTTCGCCAATCCTCGGTGTGGGTGAAAGCTACAAGTTCAATTAAGGATCAACTGTTCTCTACTCTGTATCATCATGACAGAGTCTTTTTTTTTTCACGTCATCTAACGCAAGAAGACTTTGCTTTCATATGCGCGCTGTCTTCACAATTGACTTCGCCACCATAATTTGGGCTAATTGCATCGCACAGAGGCTAGCTTTACAATTACGAAAAAAAATTACACCATCTCCCACTAAAGGGAACCATGTGTAGATGCGAAGCAGCGGGCGCTAACGCTTACACTGGCGGCGGCGTTGCGCAGGAGAGAAACCTGGGGAGGCGCAAAGCCTCCCCAGGTTGTGGAGAGGGTTTGCGCATGTGCAGTAAGGGTGGTCACGCCGCACACCACCACCACCACCGGATTGAACTCCGCCATAAGCTGCTTCGCATCTAAAGGAGCGTAATGTACCTCGAGATGTTTTCAGACTCGTTCGCCTCACCTTTGCTGCGCGGGACGACGCACTCGATCCACACCATGGGCGACACGGACTGCGCCGAGCGTGTGGCGACGCCGTAGCGGCATAGTCCCGCGAACGCACAGCCCAGCGCCGTCAGGGCATCCCCGGCCGACTTGACGGACGCCCAGGACAGGTCGCCGTCGCAGGTCTCCGCGTCCTTGCTGTCCTGGCGGCACCAGAACAGCGTGTAGTGGTGCACTTGTTCGCGCCTCCTCTCTTCCCACTTGGCGAGAGAGAAGCGAGACAGCGAGTCGCGGTCTTCGCTGATGTAGGCGTGTTGCACCGGTGGCAGAACTGCGCGAAGCCCCAATAAGAGATACGCGCAATCAGTATCTTTCAAGCGAGGTGTAAGGAAGGATGAAAAAGTTGTACTCGGTTTCCAGATGTCACTGCTGCACCCCTGCCGTATTCACAAATAGCAGTAAGGTAGAAAGGTTGGCGAGTTGGAATCAACGCATATTTGAAAAAGTACCGCGATAATGACGGAGTCACACAGAAAAAAAAATACTTAGTATCTCTAGCAAACGCTTGGTATTACTATTAAAACACAGCCTGCAAGGGACGCTTATCGGCACACCTGCCATATACGCGGTCCGCGTCCCAGAATAACGCAGGATATCTCCTAGACCACTGCAAGGAACGCGCATCGGCGTGCCTGCTATACGCAGTCCGCGTCTAGCCGGTCTAGCCAACACCCTCTGTTGGTCTAGCAAAGAATGGTCATGTAGGGAAGGGTGTTTCAGCTCCACTAACGTGAAACCTCGGGAGGGGCGAAGCATGCAGTGTGCGCCGGTGTTTTCCACAGCAAAATGTTTACTCTTTACTGCTTTACTCGCCCCCCGGCCTACTGACGCGCCATCACTTTACAGATATGTTTCAAGAAGTGGTGTTTCAAATATATATGACTTTACCATAGAGATGCACCGTTTGTCTCTCTGGTTTTAGATAAGAAACTTGAGCGCCTTGGTAAATTTCGTCGGAAATTCTGACACCGCTGCTAAGCCAAACAATGTTTTAGGCAGTAACGCGAACCTTTAACTCATAATATGTATAGTATGGACCGGTTGGCGAATAGTGGGACTTACACAATTTTTATGGCGCATACCCGTTTGAGATGAACCATGACGACGACGTGACACGCCGACAAGCCGAGACCCTAAGGCGCTTCGCCCCTAAAATGGTTGCAGCTTAGCTCGGCTAGGCCCAGTTATGCAAGCGAAAGATTTAGAACGAAACGCCAAGGCCCCTATACCACCAAGAGACGCTCGCGCTCGCGTGCTCCTCTGCTAGCAGATCAGGGAGGTTTAAAAACCTCCTTGTAGCAGATGCGCGCTCAACTTGCGTTTTCACCTCGGACGCTTAGGAAGGGCATTCGGAGACGTGGACAGACGAGCCGACGAACACGTTCGCTGTGCACGACTGCAATGTCACAACTAAATTTCTCGTGGCTAGTCACGGGGTATCCGTTCTTCGCTTCAAGGCCACGCGGAGATACACAGCGAAACTCGCTCCTCGACTAGGCCAGTAAAGTAAAGCTCTCGCTTTAAGAGGACTCTGGAGAAGCGCTCGTCCTGTGACTTTCTTTTTCTGTGTCTCCGTCATTTTCGCGCTGGTTTTTAAAGTGCCAAAGAGCAGTTAGGCGCGAACTTCGCGTAAGAGAAAGTTTAGGCCAGTTTCGATACTGCATCACATCATTAGAAGGTGCTTCTGGCGAACTAAAAAAGAAAAAAAAAACGCTTACGAGCGAAAAGCTTTGTGACAGTGCATAAAGCTTTGGATGACACTTGCCCCTACATTGAGAAATGGCCAGCGTGACAGCTCAGAGGGGGGGCCACACCAAGTCCAGGATATATAGAGATAGCGGGATCATCTATCTATCTATCTATCTATCTATCTATCTATCTATCTATCTATCTATCTATCTATCTATCTATCTATCTATCTATCTATCTATCTATCTATCTATCTATCTATCTATGGTTTCAACACATTTCTCCCTCTACTATTGTTTATATTCTCTTCATGTGGTATACACGCCTAAAGCGGTAATTCACTCACCCAGGTCCGTGCTGGGCACGACCACGCGGACGCTCCTGTTCGAGCGGCCCAGCTCGTTCTCGGAGAACAGGTGGAAAGTGTAGCTCTCCACTCGGCTCAGGTTGAACAGGTCCGCGTAGGAGCGCTCGCCGGACACCCTGTGCGTGCCGCACTCTCCGCTGCTGCTGCACCAGTGCAGCACGTAGCTCATGTGGTCGCCGTTCCACAGGAATTTGGGCACCCGCTGCTCGCGGTGGCGCGGAGACAAGAAAGACGCGGAGAGATATGCAAACCACAGTTGGTGTTCGAACACGTCAGTCAAAGTGCAGTAATAATGAGATAAACTGAAAATCAATCAGTGTTGACGAAAAAAAAATCACGCCATATCCACAAAGTGAATGATGATGAGTGGGCGAAGCTCCGGAGGTAATCTGGTAAACCGTCAATCCCCGTAAATTTTGCCCACTCGATCATCATACAAAGACCTGACACACTAATGCGGGGGGTGTGGTGTGATTATGAACATTTCTTGTCGGCGTTGCCGTTTTGCCTTTCAAGGGCGAGAGCGCGTTCACGATCGTTTTCATCCATGGCAGAAAGAGAATTTGTGGTCTGGAACGCGCTTATACTTCATGGTCATCAGCGTCATCCGTCATCGTTATCACGTGTAGTGGGTACATTCCACTATACTGGAACGCGCTTGCTCATCAGGCATCATCGTCATCTTTATCACGTGGAGTGGGTACATTCCACTATACGTGGCTACCTACCTACTACTACTACTACTACTACTACTACTACTACTACTACTACTACTACTACTACTACTACTACTACTACTACAGAGGAGGGACAGACCCACACTCTAAGGAGCTTCGCCCCTAAAAAATTGGAGTCCTTCTCCTATCGGGAAAAAATTGAAGGACACTTTGTACATTCCAAAGTGTGTTCGGCGAAAGCGTGTGGCCATTCCACTGATTATGCCATGTCTTTTTTTCTTTTACACTCTCAGTGGCATAAGACACAAACCTAATGGGTGCGTGTTTTCTTCTTTAATTTTTTACCGCGAATCGCAGCGAGACGCGAGACTCATCTTCCTCCGTTCGCATGCGTTAGTATTTTCTCGCGCTTTGCGCATCGTGCAAACGCCATCCGCGTTCCAGCTCTTAAGTTGACGGACCCTTTGTAAATTGGAAAGTGTATTCCGTGAACGCCTGGGTCCATTGAGACGGCGTCGGTCAGAATGATTGCAAACTCTGGTCACAGCGACGCTACGCAAGCAAAGCGCGAGCGCTATAGAGTCCGACGCGACCGGCGTCCGTCTGCGCATCCCGGCGGCCACCTGGCTCAGTGCCAGAGCTCGGATGGACGGACGGACGGACATGGACGGACGGACGGACGAACAGACAGACAGACAGACAGACAGACAGACAGACAGACAGACAGACAGACAGACAGACAGACAGACAGACAGACAGACGGATGGACGGACGCCGGACGAAGGTCGGACGGACACCGGACGGACGTGAGCATGAGACATTAAAGACTTTCGCCTTAAAGATTACACCATCCACCGCTAAAGGGAACCATGTGTAGATGCGAAGCAGTGGGCGCTAACGCTTACACTGGCGGCGGCGTTGACGCTGGCGCTCATCGCAGCGTTGCACAGGAGAGAAACCTGGGGGGCGCAAAGCACGCAGTGATGGACGGTTGTTTCCTACTGGAACATCCCAATCGCTGCTGGGCAATGAGAGACAGAAGACTCGGACTGGACACAGAGACCCGCAGTTCGCTTTTAGTTAACGCGCACGCTGCGAATTTTTCATCGTTCGGCAACGCACAGGAGAAATCTCCCACCGGCACCACCTTGCAGGTCAAGATCCATTGCCATATATACGGGGTGGCCAGTGAACGGTTGTGCAGCGCGAGCAGTCGGTTTTTTCAACCAAGAAACTCGCTAGCAGACGCTGCCTGCGTCGGCGTTGCGTGGCGAGAGAGGGGGGAGCGTAGGAGAGGAGAGAGGGGGGGGAGGGGACGCACATGCGCATTGGGGGGTGTGGTTGCCGCGGGGGGGGGGGATGCCTAGAGGAGAGAGATGGGGGAGGGGACGCGCATGCGCAGTGAGGGTGTAGACGCCGCGGGGAGGGATGCTTAGAGGAGAGAGAGGGGGGAAGCGTAGGAGAGGGAGGGGCAGGGGACGCGCATGCGCAATGGGGGTGTTAGCGCCGCGGGAGGGATGCCTAGAGGAGAGAGGGGGGAGGGGACGCGCATGCGCATTGGGGGGTGTGGTTGCCGCGGGAGGGATGCCTAGAGGAGAGAGATGGGGGAGGGGACGCGCATGCGCAGTGAGGGTGTAGACATCGCGGGGAGGGATGCCTAGAGGAGAGAGAGGGGGGAAGCGTAGGAGAGGGAGGGGCAGGGGACGCGCATGCGCAATGGGGGGTGTTCGCGCCGCGGGAGGGATGCCTAGAGGAGAGAGGGGGGAGGGGACGCGCATGCGCAATGGGTGTGTAAACGCCGCGGGCGGGAGGGATACCTAGAGGAAAGAGAGGGGAAGCACAGCAGAGGAGGTGCGTGGGGAGGGTTTGCGCATGTGCAGTAAGGGTGGTGAGGACGCACACCACCAGCACTACCGCCGGACGGACGGACGGACGCCGGACGGACACCGGACGGATGGACACCGGACGGACGGACACCGGACGGACGTGAGCATGAGACATTAGGCGCTTTTAGCTGACCGATTCTACGGTCCGTTCCCGTTCCGCTCAAACGCTCAACGTTACCGGAGCGCAACGCGCGTTGTTGGTTTTAGCCAAGCGTCTTTCGGTCAAGCCAAGCGCGATGCCATCAGCGCATGAAACGCGTTTCAAACGCGCGGCGTTGAGGCAGCGCGTTCAGTGCATCGGTGCAGAAACGCGGCGACGGTCCGGTCACACGCTCAGCGCTGACCATCTGGCGCATGCGCAGTGGCCCCACCACCGGCTGGCTGAGCGGAGCGGGAGGCGAAATACGGTCAGCTAAAAGCGCCTATTAAAGGCTTTCGCCTTAAAATGAGGCAAGCGAAGCCTGGCGTGTGCTTTCTTTCTTTCCTTCTTTCTTTCTTTCCTTCTTTCCTTCTTTCTTTCTTTCTTTCTTTCTTTCTTTCTTTCTTTCTTTATCTTTTTCTTTCTCATAGCGCGATGCTCCCTCTGAACTTTTTCCTCCCCAGCGGGAATCGGATCTTCACCCACGTGCACAGCAGCGCAACACTTTCGTTGCTACAGGCAGCAACGACGGTCAATTGTGAGACGATGAAATGCAACAATGAAATATGGCAACGTGAAATGACAAGCGACTTAGGTGAAGGATCAGATTTCCATACCAGAAAGGGCCGATCATCGACAAGCACGCGATCGAGGTAGCATCAGTTATTGGGAAACGGCTCGTAGAAATACGCATATGTCTTCGGTCCGACCATTGGCAGGTCTCCTTTCAAAAGTCTGTAAATGTACCGCAGTGTGTAGGATTTACTGCAGTATGTGGGATTTTACATCCTAGCGTCGTGCTACAAAATGGACGCATAACCTTTTCGCTTTCAGTACAGTAGTCTACGCATGATAAGGTTCGCGATCGAATTGATCGTGATATAGCATCTCTGCCTCTTATCACTTAGAGTGAACTTGGATTAATATAAAAGACGCATAAAGCATGCAGGATGGCGCGTTACCTGATAATAAAGTCGAACTTTTCGACGGTCGTCGAGGTCCTGGATGAGGAAGCTGTTTTCCGCAACTTTGGGCAGCACTGTTGGTCCTGGAGAATAAAAGCGCCTAATTATAAGGACTACTTCAAGAATACTTAAACGCTAATTTGTTCACCAGTCACCGAGCAGTGGTCAACCTTTAGGATCTCATTGGTTTTCATAATTGAACCCGGAGACCATATAGTTCTCTATATGACAATTTATATAGTTCCCCATATAGACAATTTATTCTAAACACAGTAATGAGTCTAGCGTTTCTGTAAGTTGTGTGTGGAGTTGTTCGTATTCAACAGTAAATAATGTGATTTTGAATGTGTGGCCTAAAGTGGCCTAATGTTGCCTGTATAGCTACATGTGATGGCTTCCAACTCTGTGGCACATGGGGAAGCTATCTTTCGGAATGGGTCATTAAACATCAAGTGATCGATTTCATCATCAACGCTCTCCGCATTGAAAACATCACTGAACAAAGTTACTATAATTATGACGGCGTGCTTCTACTATCAAAATCAATGCGCAAAATTTGTAGCAATAAAGAACTGCTTAAATGGCATAAATCTGGGGAAAAGTATTTGCGCACATAAATAAGTTTATTTTTTCAATTTGACTTGTATAATTGCCGCCAATATTGCGACTGCGTATGTGAAAGTGTTGATAGTCAGCCTCGCTTTGTCAGGAGCTCAGTGACCAGAAACGTAGGCGCAGTTGAAAATAGAAAGAATCACAACTAATTTTGAATACGAAGTTTGTAAACAGTGCAAGAATAATGCAGGAACAGTTTCCTAATGTAACAACAAACCGCTGAATATAAGCAACACCTGCGTTCCAAAGCTTTAATCGGACAGCTTCATTCGCTAACTAGCGAATACGTCCTCACCCACGCCAAAGAGCTCGACGGACGCACTATATGGTACTCCTGTAGTCATAGGCGTGCGCACGAGGGGGGCAGGGGGGGGGGGCCGCCCCCCCCCCCCCCCTAGTCACCTAAGAAGGGGGGCGAAGTCTGCCCCATACATTGACTTAATAGGGAAGGGGGGCGCTGCGACGAGCCGTCGCCACCCCTGAAGGGGAACCCTGCGCACGCCTATGCCTGTAGTCTCTTTCAGGAAGAGCTGGTAACGCGCGGTAAGTTTTCCGTGAGCCCGCTCATGGCGATGCCATGCGGCACCAAAGGTACCGAAACAGCCACTCATCTACAGCTGGTGATTATGTTCAGAAGGCCTCTCCGAAGAAGTCATCCTCCTTTGCGCTGGAGCTCACACCGAGTCTTGATGTCCGCAAACCGAACAGGTCTCGACAGCTCGCTTTTGACGGTTACGAGGACAGCATTACGCTTCGCTTCATCGACAATCGACGACAACTTGGACCTCGACAGCAAGGTAGCCGAAACTATAGCAAATCCATTTAAGAAATTTCGGCATATCGCTCCCCATTGCGGCTTCCCCCCTTGCGGCCTCGCTTTGTCAACGCTTGGCCTGAAATGCCTCATGATGAGGCATTTCAGGCTTTCGCCTTAATAACTGAAGCCGGCCAATGTCGAAAAATTTGAAAGCCCCTCCACGCAACGAACAAATGGGGTATGACAGAGAGCGAAAAATCATCCACGACAAAAAACAAAAAAAAACATTGCTAACACATGGATGTGTGACGTATTATCTTTCATCTTAGCCCTGTGCTGGTGGTGTGTGAATTAAGACAATTCCAGTCTTATTCAAAGAAAGATTTAGTTTTCGGATCTCTTCAGCAATGTAACCCTCGGATATGTCGCGCGGATCTTCTACATTTTTCACTGATCAGTGACGAGCAAAATGTTGAAATTGCCCTACATCTTATTAGGAATTGGTATGACCGTCCTACTAACCCACGCTGGCCGAAAAATTCCGAAAATACCCTACAAGTAGGGTAATTACCCTACTGTTGGAAACCCTGGTCCGGCCATGGTGCTTAACATGCCGCGGGATGGAGATGTTAGCTCAAGTTCCGCGCCCAATCAGCGACGCTCTTCTTGCTGTCACCACTTTCTCTCATTACGCTCTCACCGTTTACCACAGCCACCCAAAATGTTTCTTTATTCATTGATCATGCGCGTTAGTCGTTGGTATGGAGATTGGACGCCAAACGTCAACGTGGGTGCATCCACGTTGAACGGTATTATACCTGCCAAACAACTATCGACGTAGCAAAAGCTCTCTTATATGTACACGTTCAGGTACTTCTGTAAGGGTATGCTTTACTTTCGTGCCATACCGACTCCTGTAAAGGAGGGATCAACCATGTATTTTCTCTTCTTATTTTTTTTTTTTTCAGTGTCGATTCTAGCGTACATCTCACGTTTGGTGTCCCGTGCGAGAAACACGTGCTTCTTGATATTCGGCCGTGGACAAGAACATGGTTTTCTTGCGCAGGGAAAAACTCCTGCGTTGGTTTCCAAAGTTTAACGATCCCATCGTAATGCTCCAAAAACACCTCCCGCCGGAAACACTGACGTGTCCGATAGTACAGTAGGCGTATTAGTCATTGTATCAGCGACAGTGGGCGTCTAATCGTTATTGTATCATTGATAGTTGGCTTATCACTCATTGTATGCGCGACAGTGAACAAGCGAAAATATCTACCTTGTATGCAACGGAATTTATGAAATGGGCCACTCATTTCGCGTAATATTTCTAATCGCAGTTGTGCTTTCGCAGTAAATCAGTTTACACCCATAACGGGCTTTTACGGTGTCTCTAAGTAACGCGCTTACACAGTAGGAAAAATGGATTTTCACAAACAAAAACACCCATATCATGGGGGGCTGCAATTGTCTAGACAACTTTATCCCTGAAAAAAAAGAAAAAAAGAAATAAAGAAAAGTAAAGGCTGCCATTCCGGGAACGCGCAGTTGCATATGCATGGATGGTGCGCATACACTCCTAACCATATACACAACATAGCAGTGTGAAATGAAACACAGCCGCACAACGACCATTTTGTATATATAGCTATGGCATATTCAGCCGCCTTTCAGTGCTAGTGCGAATATTCTCGTTCTGCGTAAGTAAACAATAAACATGCACATAATACACGAACAATTGTGGTGTGTTTCTATATAGACCTAAAACATACTGGTCTGTTAATGTAAACCCCACCAAATATTGAATCCTATTTCATTGGCCACTTCCAATTATCACCTGACCCACTTTCCTACGGGCCAAAGGCGTTTCGATAGCCTATAACACCCTTAGCTACTAAGGGGTGTTTTAGGTAAAACCTTCACCCTTACGTCGCAAACCAAAATGCTATGTGGGAAAGCAAAACAACCTTACACACCCATTTTTGAAAATTCATGTTATGCAAGAGGGTGTATTGCTCGCCTGAAATTGCTTTGGGTTTGTAAAGTGTCATTCAGTGTAGCTGGTTGGCTCGCTCAAGGTGACGAAGTCGCTGGCTTCAAGGTGGCTATCGCGAGGAGAGACCCACTTGCGCAGGTGGTATCACTTGTGCGTAACCAGCTACAGACCTTTCCTTGTGATTATACGCAACCAACAAAATCTTTCGTGACGCAATGCTGTCTTCGTTTCCCCTTGTTCGATGAATTCAGATGAGCCAACGAACCCTCGATCATGCTCGTTAACAATATGCTATGCGTGCTTGCTGCAACCAAGCGACGCCATTCTTGTTTGCAGGAGCAGAAAAACGTGAAATCGACACCAGAAAACAAGAAACAGCAAAAAACAAAAGTCCCTCACTCGCTAAGTTCTCTTACAGACAACGAAAACGATCTATGTTACATAAGGGTGGATGAAGGGCCATTCATAACGACCACGCATTGAACGAAACTTGTGCGTCACCAGACTCTCCACTAACCTATTAGTAAACACGATCTTTGTTTGGTCTAAAACTAAATATGCCTCCTATATTTGGAGTTCGCATCAAACAGGTCTAGCCAGTGAATTCGAAGCAGTAAAAAATAAAGCCGAACAATTTTTATCACGAAGGAAATCTTTCGTAACCTAAGTGTCACAGAAAATTAATTTTAAAAAAATCAGCCCCACTCCCTTCAATATCGCGTACCAACAGCGTTGTTATAATAGTGACATATGTTTTATTATAATAACTTCATGTTCCGTGAAACTCGCAATGCAGCTCAGTGTATATTCAACCGTTTAGATCACCCACTTAAAGTACAACCTTATTTTGGCAATATATCGGCGTAATAGACTACCAAAATATTTGCATTTATCATCGATCGCTTGTTATCAGATTCATTTCTTATTTCCTACTTACAACTTGCATGCCACGTGGTTCACCACCCTCTACACTACAGCTGGAAGAACTTACGTGTTTTGCCGGTCTTGCAGTAGCGACTGTGGCTGAAGGGACTCCACACTTTGTCCGTGGCCTTCGCGAACTTGACCCTCACCGAAATGTCATAGCGGGTGTTCGGTATGAGCTTCTCCACGGAGGTGACGCGCCTGTTTTGGACCTGTTCGCAATAGATAAAAAAAAAAACCTTGGTCTACAGCTCATGGCATGCCGCGTTGCTCTCCATAGGCGTGCAAAGAAATATTTACGGGATATATCTTTTCGATTTATCATTTTCTTGCGTTAATTGAAGGTTTCTTTCTTAGCAGACCCTCTAACAAAATTCGGAAGCGTCAGAGGACACTTCTCTGCGCCGCTTGCCGTCTTGATATATACCTCCAAGTGTGCGCGTGGCCATTTCCCTCACTCTCTCTTCTCTTCTGTCTCTACGTTCTATCTCTATGATCTATCTATCTATGACCACTGTTTCTGACCAATATCATTTTTCTAATAAGGTATATTTTTCGAATATGCGTACCCATTAATATATGTCTATTAAGAAGAAAAAAGAAGACGAAGGAGAAACGCTTATTGACACTATAGAGTCATAAGGGGGGGGTAGTCTGCCAGACCAGGCCTGTCAGCCACCTCCTCGGCTCTGCTTATGGCCCTAAGCTGGACCCCCGGTTTGTTAGATGACAGTATTCGAGTCGCTCGCTGGATTTCAAGCAAGACGGACGTGCCGGCCGCGACGCCTTATGGACTGAGTCCTCGTGCCTCTCGCTCTCCGACGCCCCGTGACGGCTGCCGCGTCCGCTATGCCGTGCGCCTCTCATCGGCGGGGCCTTCGCCGCCTCGTCACCGACGTGCACCGTGCCCCTGGCTGAACGTGGTCCCGTCCCCTGAACTCCGATGACCGGCTCCATCTGTCCTGTCTACTCCTCTCTTCGTCGCGCCTGTCGACCCCCTATCACTTCTTTCTCTATTTTCTTCTACTGTCCTATATTCCCTCCTTATCCCCCCCCCTAAGGCGCTGATCCGTGCTCCCGAAAGGGCTGCAGAAAATAGTGCCTTCTTCCTTTCCTCAAACCACGCATTCATGACAGTATTTTTCCCACGGCACACGTGAGGGAGTGACCAAATGGTGGAGGCTCTTCCCTGCACTTTAAAAAAATATGGGAGAGGGTTGCTATTTTCTCTCATAATGAGCAATGGGGACTAATGAGGTCAGGGTATACACGCGGGTAAGCATACAGGGAGGGGAAGGAATGCGTCTGTAGTTGACGCCAGGTGACGTCGTGCCGCTTGGTCAGCTTGGGTTGGGGTGGTGGTAGACATTGTAGATAAGATAGGCAACTCGAAAAGATAACACTATAAAGATATAAAGCGAAGCGAACGATTGTAGAGAACATATAGGCAACTCTAAAAGATAAACATTGTAAAGATATCAAGAGAAAGATAAAATTTTGCGCCTTTCTTATCTTTTCAAGCCTACCGATATCGTGATGTCTGCGCCATTGTCATGCTTCACGCGCACTTCGTAGACCACGTCCGGAAATGTCGATATGGGAGGCAGTCCCGTCCAGTTCACGCTGGCATTGAAAGTCAGGGCGTTGCAGTACACCACTTTCGGAGGTTCAAGCACAACTGGAAATAATAATAATAATAATAATAATAATAATAATAATAATAATAATAATAATAATAATAATAATAATAGTGTAAGACCACATTTTAGAGGCCACACTGTCGTATGTCGTATACATGAATCAATGTTACAAATACTTATTAGATATACACTTATTAGATATATACTTATTAGATTACAAATACTTATTATAAGATATCCGTAGCCTTAATTCATCCACCGTAAGCCTCATACTACATATGGGTTAGCAGTTCAAGGATCTTAACAAGCTTTCAAAGTTTATGGCAAAGCAATTTCAAGCCATGAACCCCCTAATATTCGATAGATGCAAAAGAGAACACTACATCAAACGACTAGCAACATTTTTATGGTCACACGCCCCTATGAAAGGAAAGATGAAATGCTTCATAACTGGAATAATAGCAACATCTGTTTAGACTCACTATTTCTAGGACGCACATCTCGATATTGCTGTCGTCTTCATAATTCTATGTGAATACGCTATGCAATTCACCGGTTGCAAATAATAAATTGGAATATGTGCGGTGATGTATAATTTAAAACTGATTATCAATTTTTTTTAAACTATTCTTATGTATTTCAGTTACGGTGTACATGATTTCTACCGGTTTACAGAAGTGTATTTCCGCTACGTTTCCCAGGCAAAATTCAACATTGTGTTAACTCTAAGAAGCACTTCAATTATTTTTTATGGCGGCTAGTAGAGCCAAGCAAAAAACGTAAGGGACCCACCGTTGGCGAAGTGGTCCACGACGTATTCCCATTTCTTAGCGCCGAACATGTTGCTCCCTATAATTTCGAAACGGAGAACTTCCTCTTCGATCCTGTAGATGAGCTTTCCCGATGTCTTCAGCTGGCAAGTCAGGTTCCGTGGCTCGATACTCACGGAATTCTTGCACTCGATACGGCTGAAGGCAGTTCTCGGCCTGGAGGCAAACAAGAGTAATCATAATGCTAATGCTCGCCAATATCATAAATCGTCTGTGCAGTCACATGCCTTCTCATTCGATTATACTTAAATGAGAATAACATATATTGTCATGGGGGGGGGGGGGGGGGGGGCACAGGTTTGGGGAAGGCCCCTTCTCCTACTCCCTGAGGCGTGGCGCCAAGTCTGTCCCATACATCTACTTAATTGTACCTGTCGCGTCATCGTTTAAACTTAAAGTGCATGGTTATGGCGATGCATGTTTTTGACAAAAATATCAGCCTAGGACCCCTGGTATAGCATTCCGAGAACTGTCTACTTCCAGCGTTCACCCCCGGATAGCCGGGGTAGCCACAATAGCCGCAGCCCGAAGGCAGGCTGTTGCGAGAAACACGTGATCTCTTCATTTTCATTTCTTCATCGATTACCCGGCATGTTTTCTTTCGTACCTTCTTTTGGACAGTGATTTCTCTCTTTCGGCCGTTGGGAGGGTGGGGGGGTAGATGGGCTCTTGGGTGAAACTTCGGAGATAGCTTTCGCATATCCAACCTTCCACTGGAGTAATTCTAAATTGCGCGAGGTGGTATCGACCTCGTAGCTCTGTTAAATGCTGCAGGTTCGTTCAGTTGATCTGACTATCTAACTCTCAAGAGCATATGAAAAAAAAAAAAGAATGCTTACCCAACTAGCAGGCTGACTGTGTACCGAGTCTCGATTCGGTTGTCCGGGGTCTCCCAGCCGCACTGGAATGTCTCAAACTTTTGTCCCGAGCACGTAGGTGTGGCAGGCATCTGCGGAGAGTCTGCAATGTCCGACACAATTAAGAGGTAGACCTTTACGACAAGAATCGCTTCGTCACCACTTCCGCAAGGCATGGAGAGAGGAGTAAGGAAAGGAAGAAAAGGCCGGAAGTTCAACTAGACGCGCGTCCTGTCTGCGACCCTGCACTGGTGGAAGGGGATTAAGGGATCAAAGGAGTTGAGAATATGCAAAAATTACACCATCTCCCGCTAAAGGGAGCCATGTGTAGATGTGAAGCAGCGGATGCTAACGCTTACACTGGCGGCGGCGTCGACGCTGGCGCTCATCGCAGCGTTGCGCAGGAGAGAAAACTGGGGAGGCGCAAAGCACGCAGTGATGGAGCGCTGTTTCCTACTGGAACATCCCAATCGCTGCTAATGGGCAATGAGAGACAGAAGACTCCGACTGGACACAGAGACCCGCAGTCCGCTTTTAGCTAACGCGCACGCTGCGAATTTTTATTGTTCAACAACGCACAGGAGAAATCTCCCACCGGCACCACCTTGCAGGTCAAGATCCAGTGCCATATATACGGGGTGGCCAGTGAACGGTTGGGCAGCGCGAGCAGTCGGTTTTTTCAACCAAGAAACTCGCTAGCAGACGCTGCCTGCGTCGGCGTCGCGAGGCGAGAGAGGGGGGGACGCGCATGCGCAGTGGGAGTGTGGACGCCGCGGGCAGGGATGCCTAGAGGAGAGAGGGGGGGAGCCTAGGAGGGGAGAGAGGAGGGGAGGCGCATGCGCAGTGAGGGTGTGGTTGCCGCGGAGAGGGATGCCTAGAGGAAGGGGAGAGGAGGTTTTTTATTATTTTTTTAAAGGGTTTGCGCATGCGCAGTAAGGGAGGCCACGCGGCACACCACCACCACCGGATTAAGCTTCGCCATAAGATGCTTCACATCTAAAAATCGGACGCAAACAAACCAATTTATCGCACTCCTTGAGTCATTGCTAGGCACACTTCGCGTGTTCATCGGCAAACTCAAAACACCCTATGCTCAGTTTGCACAACACGTACTAGATAATCCATGTAGAGTACTTGCGAGCCTTGAGTAAATACCACGACTCGTCAATACTGCCTCTCAGTAATGAGGACGTGCGTCGATTTCTAATAATAATAATAATAATAATAATAATAATAATAATAATAATAATAATAATAATAATAATAATTTATTTAACGTGCCACTACAGGAACAACTCTAAGGCCTTTGTGCCGGCACAAGCAAACAATAAGTAAAGCTCCATATGTGAAGCTCCTCCGTTGTCAGTAGGCCGACTTCCAAGTTCCGCCGTGACGGTCAGTGAAGTGTCCTTCGATCCGTAAATCCTCGCCACCCGCGACGCGACGTGGACGATTGGAAGAGCCCTTGAGTCGTGCGTAGAAAGGGGAACATTCCGCACGTGGTTTTCGGCACCATAAAAGAAAACCACGAGCGAACGCGAGAAATCAGACACTGAGCCATCTTGCCCATACCATTCTTAACTTGTTCGCCTTCTCTCGCAGTCCTAGGCTGCGCACGTTCATTCTTCTTTTTCCACATAACCCATTGTGTGAACTCTGCGGCGGCAGCAAAGCAATTGCGCACCTTCTCCGTCTCCTAGGACTCTTAATAAAGTTTGACCATCCATCCGCGAGTGCATCCGTTTTGTCACCCAAAGAGCAGCCCTCTCAGCCGCATTGGGACAGCTAGACAACCGTCCACACACAGAGAACAAAATACTAGGGCGCTGACCTACCCGGTCTTCAGCGCGAGCTGCTTGGACGTTGCTGAAATTTTTTCGAAATAACGGACTGACCGTTACATGATCATGACCTTGTTGTCATGACTTTGCAGCGTCGTTACAGACTCTCTTCTCCGCTTTCAATCGTTCCCACACCCTTTCCCCTTCCCAAGTACAGGGTAGCCAACCGGAAATCTTAGTTAATCTACCTGCCTTTCCTCTGCCTTTCTCTCTCTGAAATGTCATTTTTTCTTAATACACAGCGATATTGACGCAAGCTTTCAAACGGGGTAACAGCTTACGTGTAGTTTTCAAGACATGTGCATGGACAAGGAGGATTTACAACAGGTGGACATAGAGGTCACGTAGCTACAGAGCAACACAACATATTTGCTGTCTTTTAAATGCGAAGCCTTTCTTAGCGAACTTTGGCGACTTTGAGCGTATCTATCTATCTATCTATCTATCTATCTATCTATCTATCTATCTATCTATCTATCTATCTATCTATCTATCTATCTATCTATCTATCTATCTATCTAGCCGCCTACGACTTTGTGCTCTCCTGGCCGTATCGTTAATGGGATTTATACCAAATTTGGTATGGCATAACATGACTGTATGACGAACATAAATGGCTGGTCATATCATGAAAATCATGACTAACGTGTCATGAAAAGTATGATTTACAAGCCACGCTCATGGCGCGCTCGCGGCCGTTTCGTTAGCTTGATATACACCAAATTTGGGATTGGGTGACATGACTGTATGACGAACATAAATGACAAGTGGTAATATGAAAATCATGACTTCATGAGCGACATGACTTTCATTCCACGCTCATGGCGTGCTCGCGGCCGTTTCGTTAGCTTGATATACACCAAATTTGGTATTGAGTGGCATGACTGTATGACAAACATAAATGACAAGTGGTAATATGGAAATCATGACTTGTCATGTGCGACATGACTTGCATTCCACGCTCATAGCGCGCTCGCGGCCGTTTCGTTAGCTTGATATACACCAAATTTGGTATTGAGTGACATGACTGTATGACGAACGTAAATGACAAGTGGTAATATGGAAATCATGACTTGTCATGTGCGACATGATTTGCATTCCACGCTCATGGCGTGCTCGCGGCCGTTTCGTTAGCTTGATATACACCAAATTTGGTATTGAGTGACATGACTGTATGACGAACATAAATGACTAGTGGTAATATGGAAATCATGACATGTCATGAGCGACATGACTTGCATTCCACGCTCATGGCGTGCTCGCGGCCGTTTCGTTAGCTTGATATACACCAAATTTGGTATTGAGTGACATGACTGTATGACGAACATAAATGACTAGTGGTAATATGGAAATCATGACATGTCATGAGCGACATGACTTGCATTCCACGCTCATGGCGTGCTCGCGGCCGTTTCGTTAGCTTGATATACACCAAATTTGGGATTGAGTGACATGACTGTATGACGAACATAAATGACTAGTGGTAATATGGAAATCATGACATGTCATGAGCGACATGACTTGCATTCCACGCTCATAGCGCGCTCGCGGCCGTTTCGTTAGCTTGATATACACCAAATTTGGTATTGAGTGACATGACTGTATGACGAACATAAATGACAAGTGGTAATATGGAAATCATGACTTGTCATGTGCGACATGACTTGCATGCCACGCTCATGGCGCGCTCGCGGCCGTTTCGTTAACTTGATATACACCAAATTTGGTATTGAGTAACATGACTATATAACGAACATAAGTGGCAGATGGTAACATGAAAATCTTGGCATTCATGTCATCTACAATGTCATTTACATACCACGCTCATGGTGCGCTTGCGTCCAGTTCGCTAGCTTGACATACACCAAAATTGGCATATCGCAACGTGACTGTATGACGAACACAAATGACCGGTCGTAACATGTAAAACATGACATGCAAATTATGTAAAGCATGATTTGCTCCTTCCTGGCTGCTTCGCATTACATCGATTCCCACAGTGCTTGAGATCTGCCGGCTTTTCTTTTGTTTTGTTTTGTTTTTTTTTTTCATTCGTTTAATGAAAACGCAGCCGATATGACCAGGAGTCGAACCGGCGCCCTCGAGCTCAGCAACGCCCCACCTTCAATAACATTTACTGTCAGGGCAGTTCGTGATGAATAGTTCATGGAAGTAACTGCACAAACGTAACAAGAAGCCAAGACGCGGGACACAGCGCTCTGTCCTTCGTCTTGTTGGTTTCTTGTTACCTCAGCCACCAAGCTAGCTAAGATGATCTCCGATTCTTTGTATACGTTGCGGAATAGCTGCAGGAGATTCGAGTACCAGCATCGTAGATAACGTCAGAAACAGGCATAAGTGTAACGTGTAAAGCGCGCCATAAAAAAATGGTGGTTCGACATTCCCAGAAGGCTGCCCTGTCGTATATCCCATGGCCATTGCGGCGTGGAGTATCTCTCACGACTCGTGCACAAGTGTTCACTGTATGGGGAGGCTTACATCTCGCAACCGCCGGCACCTTATCGCTGCTGCATTCGCAATCGTGGCAGACGTTCTGATTGCGAAGGCCGATGTCGCGGCGTTCGTATCAATCTCCGACAGATATAACGTACGTCCATCACTCGACTGGCTTCATGATCGAGGACGGTTCTCTGGTCGAAAGATGTCGTTATCGTGAGTTTTATTAACTTTCTTTTCGTGCGACAGGCCCTGGAGCGCACTTCCTCCACGCGTGAGTGTGCCGTCACGATCACGAGCACCTCGAAAGAAGCTCTCATCGTGCTGCTTTCTGAGTGGACTATCATTCCTTTATCGAGAGCTCCTGCACCTTCGCGCTGTTGCAAAAGTCACACAGGTGACTTTCACAGCGTCGTAGTCCATGTCACGTACTTCTGCAAAATGGAGTCAATGTCATCTACAGCTAACCGCCACTGTGGCCTTGTAATTATGGTGCGCGACTGCTGAACCGAAGGTCGCGGGATGGAATCCCAGCCGCGGCGGCCACATTTCGATGGAGGCGAATGTCCCGTGCACTTTAGGTGCTCGTTAAGGAACACTAGATGGTCAAAATTTCCGGAGCCCTCCACTACGGCGTCTCTCATAATCATATCGTGGTTTTGGGACGTAAAACTCCAGATATTATTATTATTATTATTATTATTATTATTATTATTATTATTATTATTATTATTATTATTGTTGTTGTTGTTGTTGTTGTTGTTGTTGTTGTTGGTGGTGGTGGTGGTGTTGTTGTTGATAAAGTTATAGCATATTTTCGTAAACAAGCACTCACAGCCGACAACGAGACCGGTGGCGTTGTACACAGACTCGCAGGCGGCTCCCCTGACGAGGCAGTAGTAGGTGCCCGCGTCCGCGTCGCTGACGTGAGGTCTCCTCCAGGTGACGCTGGTGGCGTTGTTGAGCCGAATCTCTGACTTCGGGACCGGGTGGTCGCGGGAACGCAGGATCGCCATATCGTATTTCTCACCGGGGGGCCCACCTGGTGAGAGTGCACGTCATCTCGAATTCGGACCCGTTCAGCAGCGTCACGTCCCTCGAAGCGGCTGCGGATGAGAGAGAAAAGTAGCGATCACAACGGATGTTAGTGATTGAAAACGTAGCTTACGGAGGATCACGTGATAGCGGAATGCCATGTAAAACGAACTCGACCACACATTGACCTTCAAGGAAAAGAACATGTCATCCCGCCGGCTGCTAGAATCTCTAATCATCCAAACAACACCAGCTACAATGGATAGGACAGGACAACAGGCAGGGTTGCCGTTGGTGGCTACTTTGCGCCTAATTGGCTACTTTTGGACCCCGTTGGCGACGAACATTTCCAGTTGGCGCCATGGCTCTTTCTTAAACTTGTGGTTTTACTTATTCAAAATGGTTTTATTTATTCATCAGTAGTAAATACTCTGTTGATAATACCGCTTCTGTTCTATTTGGCTAGAAATTAGGCGATAATGTGAAATGACATGGCTACTTTGGCTATTTTTGGCGTGAGTTCTGGCGCCTTTTCATGTCCACCCAACGACAACCCTCACAACAGGCACTATGCCTGCTATCTACGCATGCTCGTTGCGTCACCTACTAGCTATATACTTAATTGACAACAAATTCTAGTCCAGCTCAGTGAAGAAGGACCCTTAGTGAAGAGGAACCCGTATGCGGTTCCGAAACGTCAGATCACTCATCAGACTTGGTCAGTGACCGTGTTTCAGCTCATCCAATGCCTGACCAGGTCAACTTTCGTAGAACTCTTGACTATATTGACCTTACGTGCCTAAAGGGGACACATAGACCGCAGAGTTTGGATTTACATTCGCAGATTTCCTAGCTCTTCAGTGATTCCTAAGCATCAGAAGTTTCTTTGTGGAAAGCGTACGTGAGCAGTACGTCCGCGATACCAGTGCTCGTGAAGTAATAAGGAAGAAATTATGGCAGCTTTGCACTAGTGGTGCCAGCCTAGTGGTGCCAACCCTGAAGGAAGGGCGCAGCTGGGTGACCTTCCTTGTTTCTCTTTGTTGTTTTTCTGTCACTTTCTCTCTGTTTCTCGTATCCCTCTTTTGTACCTGTTTCTTTCTACTTCTTTCTTTCTCTCTATACCCATTCCTTTCTCTTTCTCGTTTTTCCTATCTTTATTTCCCTTTCTTCCTTTTCTTTCTCTCTTTCTTCCTCTTCATGTCTAGCGCTCTGTCTTTTTTCTCATTGTTGTGTCTGTTTGTTTCTATCTCTTTCCCTCTCTTTCTCTGCATTTCCATATCTCTTTCTATCTTTTTCTATCTCTCTTTATTCTTTTTTCTCTCTATTTATTAGTTTTTCTTTGTTTCTCTCTTCCTTTCTCTTTCTGGGTTGCTCTCTGTTTTTTCTATCTCTTTTTCCATTTTTCTCTGTTTTTGTCTTCCTCTGTTTTTCTATCGCTTTCTTTCTTTCTTTCTTTCTCTCTCGCTTTGTTTTTCTGTCTTTAGCTTCTAATGTTTTTATTCCCTCCATTTTCTCTTCTTCGTTCTTTCGATCGCTTTCTTTCGCTTTTTCTTCTAATTGTGCACGATAGGGGTTATGGACACCGGTGGCGGTGGCGGCGGCGGCGGACAACTATGGCACCAAAATCGGTTGTTCTTTTTATCGCATAACAGCTTTCGCTATAAGAAGAGAAAATAAAACAGAACATAACAAACAACAAAGTACATATTCTTCTCGGGAATCGTAGCCACGACGTACCTGGCACGGAAGCCCAATAATGTAACGGTCATGCCATAACTAAGAACTGTTAATCGTTTTATCATTTTTAAAACGAGAAATGGCCACCGAGCATGGGCTGTTCCAACTTATGAAGCATGAAGATTAATGACACCTACCCGCTCGTAGCCGTAAGCTAGAAAGTAAATCAGTCAACAAGCTCTCCCATCTCAAGTCCTTATCATCGGCTCACTTTCAAGTCTACTGCAGTACGAATGCTTCTCCCAATGACCTCCAAATGACTCGGTCTTGCGCGAGCTGGATCCATTTGATGCTTGCAAGTTCTCTTATTTCGTTACCCCACCTAAGTTTCCGCCGTCCTTGGCTGTTTCCCATCCCATCGTATCAATTCCGTCACCTAACACACCACCAGTTTATCTGTCATACGCATTGCGGGGCGTGCGCAGTTCCATTCTGCCCTCTTAATAGAAGCTACTCGATATCGGCTCCCCCCTGTTTGTTCAATGAATCACTCTGCATTCTTCCCGTCTCTTTGTGTAACGCCTACTATTCTTGGCTGAATGCCGCTTAAAGGGCCCCTAAACCACCTCCGATCATTTTTTTAACATTTCAAGTGAACGCGAGTTTCGAGTTCACAGTGCAGTCACCATCTACAATGCCAAACGCGGCAGCGCTACGAGCCGCGGGCGCGCCACAAATTCCAAGAAACAATCCCTTGTCCTCTCCCGGCCTTTCGCTATCCCCAGCGTTGGCCATGACTTCACCACTCGCGTCTGGTGAAGTCATCCACAAAAAGAGCCTGTTTTTCAGCTCGCAGGTACGCGCGCTCGCCGCGCGTACCTGCGACAGATTAATTAAAATTAATATGTATCTTAAGTCCAGTCACGTATCAACAGCCATAACAACAATAAAGACGTATACTATAGGCACTACGACGAAAGAGATGGTTTGTGTGTGTCTTCCTTCACATTGCCCAGTACTTCTTGCAGTCTGAGCAAAGAAATTTGATTATCCTTAAACAAATATGTACACGAGATAACGAATATCTCAAGTCAAAACACGATAGCCAACATCAGTGTGCACCATGATCAAACAATACTAAACGAAACGAAACAATCATTCTAAGAGGGAAGGGAGCGCACGTGCAATATTTGGAAAGCCTGTTCTTTGTTAATTTAGTTGACGCATTTGTCTTTCCTTCTTTACTTTCCTCTTTGTATGCGCTGTACGCAAGGTCGAAATGGAATAACAAGCCCGTACTGAAATCATAATCAAACCTGCGACCTCAGCGCAGCACAACGCCATGCCACCGTGGCGGGATCATAGCCAGATACAAAAATTAGAGCGCTCTCCCTGCTACATCCATTGGTGCGTTATCGTCTCACGATTGGCTCGGGCCCGTCACTCAAGCGTATTGCTACTGGGAAACAGGGACGCCTAGTTTAGCGAGTGAGGCGATTTCTTGAGTGCAGGTTTCCCGCTAATCGTGCCCGCTATTGCTAAACTCGCTTTTATCTCTGGCTCTCGATAAGAGAGCGGTGAATCCGTATCTCTCGGCATGCTGCCGCTATTTCACGAAAACGAATTCCTCGTAGCGAGTATAGGCTACAACCTGATGTGTGAAGTATGTGTCACGATTGCCTCCATCCCCTCCCCCTCCAATCATAAAACAGAAAAAAATGTTGAAGCTTGCACTAAGTCACGCAAGGCTTGAAGAAGGGAAGCTGGACGATTCTGAAGTCTAATATTGTTGCTTCTAGGTTGGTGCTGGGCTTTACCTAGGTGATGCCACGTTGTTTCTAGGTTGCTTTTAGGTGGTTGCCGGGCTTTACCTAGGTGATGCCACGTTGTTTCTAGGTTGCTTTTAGGTTGTTGCTGGGCTTTGGCTAGGTGATGCCAGGTTGCTTCTACGTTGCCTTTAGGTTGTTGCTGGGCTTTACCTAGGTGATGCCACGTTGTTTCTAGGTTGCTTTTAGGTGGTTGCTGGGCTTTACCTAGGTGATGCCACGTTGTTTCTAGGTTGCTTTTATGTTGTTGCTGGGCTTTGGCTAGGTGATGCCAGGTTGCTTCTACGTTGCCTTTAGGTTGTTGCTGGGCTTCAGCTAGGTGATGCTAGGTTGTTTCTAGGTTGGTTTTAGGTTGTTGCTGGGCTTTGGCTAGGTGATGCCAGGTTGCTTCTACGTTGCTTCTAGGTTGTTGCTAGGCTTCAGCTAGGTGATGCAAGGTTGTTTCTCCGTTGCTTCTCAGCGCAGAGAGGTTCGAGTTAAAACCACAGACAGTCATAGACAAGACACGGATGTCCAAACTCCAGAGACAGAAACTTGCGCTGAAACCGAGCGTTCGCACCTCTCATAGATCTACGGGCACATCGTCGTTCGCGTAGGGTTTCCGTCGCTTCGTGGTCTTCTCGCAGCCGCCGTTGACTTTCCCGTTCCTTAGTATTCTCTCGTTGTACGCATAGGCGAGTGCATTGAGGGGAGGGGGGTAAGGGTGCGGCCGCTCCCCCCTTGTCACCTGAAAAGGGGGGAGGGGGGGGGCACGAAGTCTGCCCCACACATTGATTTAATAGGGAGGGGGGGGGGGGGGGAGTCGCCGCAACGAACCTATACACGACTATGTAGCATAGTCGCGTATAGCAACAGCGTGGAAAAAGGAAGTGAGGTTGAGGAAGAGGGAAATGAGGAGGAGAGAGGGTAAAGCATAGGCTAGTGATGTACGGCGTTAGGCAGGCAAAACCATTATAGCACAGCCACCTATAGCACAACCATGTATAAGCAAGAGGGTGGGAAAGGAAGGGAGGGTGAGGAGAAAGGATAGGAGGAAGAGAGTATGCTGTCATTGTATCGTTTTACTCATATCGTTGCTTGGCGTCACGCAGGCAGAACTAGGTATAGCGTAGCCAATTATAGGTAGGGGGGTAAGAAAGGGGAGTTGGGGTGAGGAAGCGGAGGGGTAGGGTAGAACATAGCATAGCCGTGCATAGCCACGGCCGGTCTAGAGGCGCGCGCTCGCTCCCTCCTTTTACGGCCTGAGCAGACGCCGCGAGTACAATGGAGCTGTTTCTATACAGTGACGACGGCGCGCTCCGCGTGAGGGCGTCGCGAGCCAACCCTTCAAAACGCGTTTCGCCGCATACGCTTCGTATTATAAAGCAGATGTTCCCGGCCACTTTCTCGTGATAATTATTTTTTTCGCTCATAGAAAGCGGTGGGAGTAGTAGAGGTGCATGTGGGGACAGTCTGGCTTTCTCCGCATTCATGCACTCGGCAAATGAACACGCACACGCAAGGCTACCAGAATTTTTTAAAGGCTCGACCACCTTATATTCGATGAATTCGAAAATGCTTGAGGCCCAGATTTAGGTGCACGTTAAAGAACTACAGGTGGTTGAAATTTCTGGAGCCTCCTCTACGGTGTCCATCATAATCATATTATAGGTTTGGCACGTTAAACCACAACAATTATTATTGTCACCACATTATGCCGCAAACACAACAGTGAATGCAGATGACGTGGAGTCACAAGAAACATGCGCGAGGAATTCACGCTTTTAAGCAACATTACGACCGCACCATAACAGATTGCCATTGTTTTACGCAGTAAATCCCAACTCTTTGGTTGACAATGGTATGGACGGCATGCTGATGCATATATAACCGAGTGCGTCCTTTTGCTCAGTTTCTACAATGAGACGTGCAATCTGATCCTTATGGCGAGCCGCTCACTCGTGTGGTTGCCCATGTTGTTGCTTTCCTCTGTGTGACTCACAGTTAATGCAGGGGATCGTCCGAGTAGTGGGTGAATTTTCGCAATATTTTCTTAGTGTAGCATTCGTAGAAGCTACAGTTCAAAATATTCATCCCATTATTCGCAGTTACTGAAAACGAAAAAAACAGACTTTGTTATGACCTCGTCTATGCTTCCCCGAGCAACAGAAGCGGGTGCATCAGTGGTTTATTTTTCCCCTTTGACTCCGGCGTGCATTATTTCACCTTACGATTCTTCTCATGTGTTTACCTGCGAACCCACCTTCTTTTTCTTCTTATTTCTATACTTCCGTGCCTGTCTTAGACTGTATCAGACCTGCTATTTTATGTTATTTTTAGCTTGTGTTTTTCTATTTTGAACAGTTTATTATTATTATTATTATTATTATTATTATTATTATTATTATTATTATTATTATTATTATTATTATTATTATTATTATTATTATTATTGCCACGCGCGTTTCTTATTTTCATTCTTGTTGTACTCGGTTTTCGCCCACAAAGACTGTCCTCATGCTCAGCGCAAACCGAGGCTGATTGTTCTAGAAGCTTCACGATTATTGTAGATCGTTGTGTTAAGATTGCGCGCAAGACGCGAACACTCTAGCTTATTCCAGAGTTTCTTCTTTAACTCGCTGACTGTTGCCTTCGTCGACGTCACGACCACGTGACATTATTATTATTATTGTTATTATTATTATTATTATTATTATTATTATTATTATTATTATTATTATTATTATTATTATTTTTATTATTATTAGCCCTGTTACTGTGATTTTCACTTCGAGATAAGTGCAAAAAACAGTGGCCGTCCCCATTGACTTTCAACTTTTTGCAGTATTTATTACAATGCCTTCAGTAAAAAAAGAACAAATTTTATTATTATGAAGTGCCGCGACGGCCGGCGTGTGTATTTGAAATAAATGTTTTCTAAACCATTTTTGAAAAAGTTATACGTAATTTTTTTCTGCCGATCGGTGATCACGCGGCCGAGGCCTTCTGAGTGCGACACACAATCGCACATGCGCGTCAAATGCAATATTCAGCCTCCTACTCATCTCTCGATGCTACAGAAAACTAAAAAAAAAAGAAGTTTTCTTATAACCACGGCGATGCTTTCCCGAGAAACATAAACGGGCAGATCGGCGGCTTGCGCCTCCCCTTCCGAAAAGTGGAAGTCGCCGGAGTTATCCTATAAGCTTGCCCCCATGTTCATATCGCATTGGTACCATGAAGTGACTTCAAAAGGGACCACGGCAACTTCGAAGCCGAGAATTCTCTGCGCGCGCTAGCCTCCGCAGCTGCCGGCGACGGGTTGGCTCGGAGCGCCCCCGCCAAGCTGCGGCGATAGGTAGCAACAACCCCCCGTGCGCAGGCCGTAAAGGAAGAAGCGAGCGCGCGCCTCCAGACCGGCCGTGGCATAGCATAGTATAGCAATTGGACGGAAAAGTGAAATAAGAGTGAGGAGGAGATGTCAGAGAGGAGAAGGGGAGAGAGCGCCAAAACATCACAAATGAAGGCTTCTTCTCCCGCCATGGAGGCCTAGCAGGCTGCAAGGCTGGGACACACCGGGCTTGCCCACGAACGCAAGTGTCGCTGAAGGAACGCAGATCCTTCGGAGACGATCACATGCCGCGTTTGTCGCGCCCACTTCTACTCTAGTGTCCTAAGCGCAGTTTGAGTTCACATGATAATGTCTCACTAACCAGCCCCTCAACACACGCTCCTTGAGTTCGTCGCTGAAGGACAGGCGATTCACTGCTCCTCACTTTCTTCAGCTTTCACGTTGAATGCAACTGCTTAATTATTTTTTTTTGTACACACCTTTTTCTACACACCGAAGTTTTTACGGCCGGCTTAAAACGCTTCGCTGTTAAAATTCTGAGTGTGTACGTGTGAAAACTGCGATACGATTGTGAGGCACGCCGTAGCGAGTGCATTCTGATTAATTTTGACCTTCTTTTTCTTCTTCTTCAAATCTTTACTGTCTATCCTGTGAATGACGCGAATGCGCCATTCTAGCTACTCCCACGACGGGACCGGGAGGTCAAGCCTCCTGGCCCTATCGTGAGCCCACTGGACAGCAGGACTTGACTGCGATGAGTTGGTGATTTGATAAGCATTTCAAAACGGTCCCGCGTAATACCGGGCCCCAGTGAGCCGCAGTTCCAGAGAACGTGCTCTAACGTGCATATACTTTCTTTGCAAGCTTTGCCGCATTTGCTTGCGATGTACCAGCACTTCTGGGTACCGGCTATTGTTGGCTAGCCTTGGTTAAATTATAGCTAATGTAATTATATGTCAATATTTGTCCTTATAATAAATGAACGAACTTACGGGGAAACTCGCTATGTCGGCTTTTGCAGCTAGAAAAACAACATGGTGGGGTGACTGGACTTCAATTTAGCCTTAGTATTTGCCTTCCATGACGGAAGCAGGTACGGGGTAAAATCAGCTGTCCTTTGGTATGATCGCTTTTGCACGCGGCATTGGCGAAGTTACCTCATAAAATAAACCGTATGTTCTGACGTTCCCATAGATTAGAAGTCATGCCGCCAAAACCAGGAAGAGTTCTCTGATGTCTGTGTACCAAATGGAGGCCTATCACAAAGTGATGGCCATCCGTTCGCCAATTAGAAGGCGCTTGATGTATCTAGAAGGAAATGCTATTTCGTGAACGTCTGTATTAACGGACCAGAAGCCTAACTTGAGCAGTAATCTGAGCGGTTAACGGTTGACCATGCAAAGAACGTTGTAGGTCACCGTCACGGTGTTGGTCACCGTGCCTTGCTAGAGCTGATTCTTCTGAGTGCCTCATTAGTGGTGGCGCTGTGCAAGAAGTCCGGCCTCTTCGAATTCTCATGAGCATGCGCTGCTTCAAGATGGCGGCTCAAAAAAAAAAAAACACAGAGAATATATCTCTGCTGCGTGATTAGGGTCCTTGAAAGCAGAGAGGAGGCGAAAGCACGTGGACTCATATCGTAGCGGCGAGGCAACCTGACATGTTTGTCGGCGGCCTTTTCTTTTCTTTTTGTTTTAGAAGTCCTCCGTGCTCGTTTTACCCCTCGCAAGCGTTCCCGGAAAGTGCGATGACCGATACTTCACCGTAAGCGTCAAGGTTTGTTTGTTGTGTACCTCCATCAGCAGGTACGTTTATACATGAACTCGAAAGAGTCGGGCTGAGTTGGCTTGTCGATTCGAAATCCTGTTGCTACACTCTAAAAAGTAAAGGAGGAAAAGGGGGGGTCGAGGTTACTCCTTTAGAGGAGTAACTGACCTGCCACTCCCATTGCTCCAAATCGGGGGGTAACTGCGACGGGACGAACCGTTACTCCACCGCTCGCGGTTACTCCTCAAGGAGCAACAGTTACTCTTTGTGCAAAAGAAAAATCAGCTCTTGGTTGACTTAACCAACATTTTGAGGTTTGAGCAGGCATTTTGATTAGATGTACAATCGATATACAAGTATCACATTCAGAAATAAATTTCAGAAAATCCACAGCAAATACACAGGATTCGAACTCACGACCAATAAGTCAGCATGCGCGTACACTAACCACTACACCACACCACGCTTTGCCACCGTCTCGAAGGAAACGGGTTTATGTAGGCACCGATGGGTCGTTTGCACACGGCGCGAAAAAAAGGGGCGCTTCGCTCCCTTGGGAGGAAAGCGCCCCCCCTTTTTTTCATTTTTGTTTTGTTCTCTCTCTCTCTCTCTCTTTGCTCATTGTACGGAAAAAAGGGCGCTTTCCTCCCAAGGGAGCGAAGCGCCCTTCTTGCCGTGTCGTGTGCAAACCTTTGCACAAAGTTTGTCCCTTTGGGGGGGAAAAAGCGCCCTTTTCGGGGTAACTGTGCAGTTACTCCGGAAAACTTTTTAGAGTGTATAGTTTCACGTAAACCTGGTCGGTGGCGCCAAGCCAATATTGAGGCGTGTTTGGTCAGACCGGATGCAACATGCCCAAGGCGCGCGGCAAGATGCCCAATACGGTCGGGTTTGTAAACTGTGGTCGGGCCCAGTGAATTTTAGCCAACATACATAACGTCTGGCTTGCGAGGTCAGTGCTACAACCAGCGTACCAAAGGGATCTATCTATATTGTGTCCGTTACTCTTCGTCATCTGTACAAATGACGTCGTTGACGTAACTGATGGGACTTCTGTTGATGTACGACTCTATGGTGATGGCTGCGTCCTTTATTCTGCTGCGGCTAATACCCAAGATCAACTAGAGTTAAATGAAGTTTTTGTCGGCTTTTGTGAATGGATTAAAACGTGGTAGACGTCACTGAAGTTCAAGAAAAAAGTCTCAATGACTTTCTCAAATAGAAGGAACCATTAAAATTTACTTATTTTCATCAGGACCACAAGCTCGCAAGTGTAGACACGTTCACGTATCTTGGTGTTACTTTCTCCCCTGATCTGAAGTGGCGTGCTCACATGAGTCCGCCGCGGTGGCGCAGTGGTCATGGTGCTCGGCTCCTGACACGAAGGTCGTGGGTTCGATTCCGGCTGCGGCGTTCGCATTTTGATAGAGGCGAAATGGTAGAGGCCCGTGTACTGTGCGTTTTGAGTGCACGTTAAAGAACACCAGATGGTCGAAATTTCCGGAGACCTCCACTACGCGGCGTCTTTCATAATCATATCGTCGTTTTGGGACCTAAAACCCTAGATATTATTATTATTATTATTATTATTATTATTATTATTATTATTATTATTATTATTATTATTATTATTATGCTCACATGAAGTATATAAACAATAAGGCGCTAAGAACGCTGGGTTATCTTAACAGAAACCTACGAGACGCATCTAAGGAATGTAAAGTAGGGGCACACAGATCGCTAATAAGGCCTCTACTTGAGTACGCATCCGTCGTGTGGTCCCCAAGTCATGCCAAAGATATAAATATGCTTGAATGTATGCAGAAAAAAGGTCATTATATTCATATGTAATCGTTATGATCACCATTTTTCAGCGACATAACATGCTAGCAAGCTACAGCTAAAACATTTGGCCATAGATATACTTGTGACCGTCTTGTTCTGTTGCATGAAATTGCTCACGGTGAAACATTCATCGATGCGCCTATTACTTTTACTAACCCTTCTTGTAGACTCACCAGAAGTCACCACCTTAACATAGTTTCTTTGAAATCATGATTGATTGCTCGAGGTTTTTTTTTTCTTTTTTCCTTATACTGTTGACATTTGGAATGGGATTCAGGGCCCCCTGCGCGAGTTATCCAATGAATTTGTTGAGCAATCGCTAAACTACGTTCAGTGATGAGCTGTGGATACTTTTCTCTTAGAGTTTTCTTTCTTCAATGTATCTACTCTTTTTTCATATTGTACCGTAAAATCCCGAGCAAGCGCATCCGTCCCTTTTTCGGAAGATTTCAAATATGCGGCCTCTTCTCTCCCACGATTTTCACTGTTTCATTCACTGTTCTTATTCGCCCGACGAGGCCTAAACATGCATATTCCATAAAGCGTTTCATTAGAAGCACTGGTGTGCATTCTTTAGTCTTAGCGGCTCCTTCCGCCGCCATTTTGAATTTTGATCCATGACCGAGCAAGTCCCCCCCCCCCTCCCTCCAAATGTTGTCGAACTTTATTTCACCGTAGGGGGAGGGGGGGGGGGGCTTGCTTGGGATTTTACGGTATTTTTAGTGTATGTATGTACTCACTCCTCCAATATCTTGCTGTGCAAGATGGCAGTATATGTAAATAAAGTAAATAAATATCTGGCTTTTCTAATCTGCATTAAACTGATGAAAAAGCCGCCGCGGGGCCTTGGTGGTGCTAGGCTGCTGAACCGAAGGTCACGCGTTCGATTCCGGCCGCGGCGGATACGCTTCAAATGAGGCGAAATGCTAGAGGTCTTTCTACTGGGCGATGTCAGCGCACATTAAAGAACCGCAGGTGGTCTATATTACCTGCAGCCCTTCACTACGGCCTCTCTCATAGCCTGGGTCGTTTTGGGACGTCCCATAAACCAACCAATCAGAGTGGGGAAATCATAAACTTTTTCGACTCCAATAGGCTAATGAAGTGATGATTCTCGCTGCGGCACTTGATCGTACACTCTACAGAACAGTTGTTACAGCCGCTAATGTGCGCGCACACGCACGCACGCACGCACGCACACACACACATACACGTACGCACACACACATACACGTACGCACACACTCACTCACTCACTCACTCACTCACTCACCCACTCACTCACTCACTCACTCACTCACTCACTCACTCACTCACTCACTCACTCACTCACTCACACACACACACACACACACACACACACACACACACACACACACACACACACACTCACTCACTCACTCACTCACTCACTCACTCACTCACTCACTCACTCACACACAAACACACACACACACACACACTCACTCACTCACTCACTCACTCAGTCACTCACTCACTCACTCAAACACACACACACACACACACACACACTCACTCACTCACTCACTCACTCACTCACTCACTCACTCACTCACTCACTCACTCACTCACTCACTCACTGAGAAAGGTTAGGGAGGAGGGAGCAAATAAACAGGCGAAGACGTAGTTGAAGCAAAACCGAACATAGAGGAAAAGGCGCTAGTCTTTGACGTGTACGCGCCGCGCAAAGGGCGGATTAAATCGACATCCTCGCGCGCGAGGTAAAGGTCACAAAATGTGACTCAAAAAGGTTGACGCAGCTTCAAGTGTAATCAACCTTTTGGCGGAGACACTCGCACATGGAGCATCAGCGCTCCTGCGTGCGCAGCTGCTCGTTTCAGGATCCGGCGGGCGCTTTAAATTGAAAGTTAGTGCTTAGTATGTGTCTCAGCCTCTCAGGGCGCCGCATCTGCTCTGTTCGCTCAAATGTTTCCTCGGCAGATGGTCTGGAGTGACGCTGACTTGGAACGCAAGCGATTGCTTGTCGAGAAAGTGAGAATTAGCACGTGCGGAACTATAGCCATTGTTCTGTCGATCCTGAGTGACGCTATCACATCTCACTGAAAGCCTGGTTAGATGTAGTTATATAACGTCCACAACGTAAGCTACAATCAGGCGCGATTTATGGTACCTAACCCAAAACGTTCTGCAGCCATGTCTACAGTTTTGACTGATGCCTGCAAAATACTGTCCTGAATTCGAGCGAGGGCTTGTATTCCTTGACATGTGCTCAAGCTGCCATCTCTATTTTTGATATCTCTCTATTTCTCTCTCTCTCTTTCTCTCTCTATCTACGTTTATTGTATCTGCCGTCAACCTACCCCGATACAAGGTAGTAAAACGAATATTTGTGTTACGGTTAGCAACCCCGTCCTCCCCTGTCACATCTTAGTGGAGTGGAATTCCAAGTTCTGGTGTTACACGCAAACCTGTAGTACAGTGAAGCATAGGCATGCTCAAGGCTCTCCATTAGAGGGAAAAAAAGGGGGGGGGGGGGGCAAGTGTCACCCCCCTGCCCCCCCCGCTCCCCCCCCGCCGATATTGGTCGAGTCTGAAAGACAATAAGTGTCGCAAAATGGCATGCTTTTGGTCTTCGGCTTCAAGTGGTACATGTGGGAAGTGAACAGTTCTGGAATGCAAAATATCTATTCGCCTCGAGATCTTGGAGTGGCGCCCTCTCGCGTGTGACGTCAGGGAGAGGACTCGGATGCAGCTCTTCGCGCGCGCTTTCGCTACGTGAAGACTGCTCGACGCTGCCAGCCTGTCTATCGCGCTCGAGTTAGTGAAACATTGGTTGGCGAGTTGATAAAGCAATTTGTACTGAATGTTCAAGCAAAATGCCCATCGAAATCGAGCGGAGTTGCCGTCAGGAGCACGTTCTGTGTCGATTGCTCCTGTTGTCGTCTGCTAGACATCCATGTGTACATCTGCTTCTATGGTGAATTTTTCTTTTCGCGACTGTTCTATGGCCGTGGCGCACTCAAAATGGCTTTCCTGCCCGTTTTCGATAACTGACTTCAGCGTTCGGGCTTCAGCTTCCATGTCTGCGTTAAAGCGCAATAAATGTATACCGCGTGCTGCGCGTGTTCGGTTTCCAAGCCTGCTCCTTCGATTCAATTCATATGTTCGGAGCAGGACAAACGACGTGTGATGTCATTCAAATAAATTAAGTGGCGTTACCGGCGATAACGTTTGATTAAATTCACATTTTTAGCAGCTGCTTTGTAAACGCATCGTAAGTACTTTAAGTTGAAACACGAAATAAACAGGGTGAGTCTAAAGGGGATGCACGACGGGGATATGAAATATCGGTAGGTTGTCCGGAGTGATTTTCTTTTGTGTTTGTTCTATTTTGTTTTCATCATATTTTAATCCTTACGTTAATAAATCGACGTTTCTTCACTCGTTCACGGTGGTCTGAAAATATGCTGAACAGAATTAGTGTAATCATACTAACGTTGATAAATATAAAGCTTTCGCTTCGAAAGATGTATTTGCAATAAAATACTGTAAATCAGTCTCAACGGTCGACTTCTGATGTGGCTTGGTGCGATCACTGATCACTGCGACTCGAGTTCCTCATGCATTTGCCTAAGTTCACTTGAAGGCGAAAGCCATCTTTTTCTTGAGTCAATGTATTGTTCCTTCACCGCCCCCCTCCGAATGCTTTCTGGACGTAACGTGGTTTTGCATTGAAGCTTTCTACACATCACCTGGTTTTGCACCGCCTCCGAGATCGGCCCACGGATCACGGAGGCAATGCAAAGCGACGATGTCATGTGATGACGTAATCATGTGACATGACGTTATGACGTCACAAATTTTGTCGGTCTGGGATGTCGTGATGACGTGATCATGTGATGAATTTTCGCAGCACTCGTGTGGACGCTGGCGACGCTGGACGCCGACGGTCAATTTTCGCAATTTATATGGAATCTAAGGCTCCCACCTTAAAATATTCAATCTTGTTACAGCACATTAAAGAATCACAATAATCAGCCACAGGGGCCAAAAGAATGGTGGGAAAGAGCTCTCTTTCTTCTCTTCCTAGACACATTCTCGGATTTTTCCTAATGTTTACGAAGCTGTACTATCGGTGTCAAGTGAAACGCGGACACTGCAGCGGATCGCGTTGCCCAAGCATTAGAAATATAGCGCGCGCCATCCTGTCATTACCATTGGCAGGCTCGCACAGTCGAGTAGGCAGCACTGCGCGATCGAAAACATGAATGCGGCTCATGAACGCATCTATCTCTAATCATAAGAGGCGAACTGTACCACGCGCACCACTGCTGGGGTTTCATTCCGAGCGATCTTATTTGCATCCAGCTCGCCCAATCTATGCTAGTGGTCCGCAATAACACGCTGGTCGATGAACTTATCGATTTCATTTTGTCGGCTGTCGTGTCTGCACAAGTCCACATGACTACAATTGGGAGTGGAGCGTGAATTTTCGTTCATCTTAAGTCTGTTTACACAACACTGATTTTTGCGAATAAGCCGCAAAATTGATCGCGCTGCGATTTCAAAGCAGCGGAGACTCTCTTTAATTCAACTGGCGGGGGCGTTCGCGCTTTCACGTAAGCTATTTCAACGCCATCCAGCCCAGTGAGCGACGCTACGAACTCGGGGGCATGAACCTGCCCACCATGGCTGTCGGTATACAGAAGATATGTTAAATGTTAACGTTTCTTAAACTCATGCAATGCTAGCAGTCATGTCAAGAAATATCATAAGAAGAAAATGCAGCTAGTAGTCGAGGAACGCCGTGCGACGCGAGGCGAACTATAACGAAAATGCTGCTCTTTTAGCCAGAGCGTAGCAGACGACAAAAGCCGAATCCCCGCCCTTGCGTCACCGGAGCGCCGTTCGCAGCGCCGCCATCGGTCGCACACGAGGCGAATACGGGAAGAGGCCGCCATTGTCGCCAGAAACCTGCATGACGAGACAGGTCCGACTGGCCCCCCTAAGGTTATAATAACGGGTAGAGGGTGGGGGGGGGGGGGGGGGGGGCATTCCTTATTGTACGCACGGCTATGCCGTGAAGTACCATTTTACAAGTTAAAATGAACAGCCACGAAGAAATTTAGGAATAGATAGAGAGAGAAGAAACATTTATTCATATCAAGGCTTTGTATAGTTATGGTGGGTGGTGCCCCTCTTCCAGGGCCCCACTGGCAGGGTTGCCGTTGGGTGGACTTGAAAAGGAGCCAGAACTCAAGCCAAAAGTAGCCAAAAGTAGCCATGTCATTTAACATTAGCGCCAAATTTGTAGCCAAGTGGAACAAAAGTGGCATTATGAGCAGATTATTTAGTATTGATCAATAAATAATTTTAATAAGTAAGTGCATAGGAAGCCACCGATAAGTTGGAAATAAATTAAGTGAGTGAATTATTTGTTTGTTTATTACAATACTGCCGGTCTGATCTTCAGACCTTAGGCAGGAGTGGGTACAAGTGGATACAAAAAAAAAAATGGTTACAGTTAAACACATATGAGGCAGTGCGGCAATAACAACAAAACCTCGGTTAGCGAATACCTGAAGAGAAATGCCACAAATGAACATCAATAAAAACATTGAATTAAAATTAGGAAAAAAAGAATACAACAAATTCATACATGATAAATTCAATACGCGTGCATATATTTTACGTAGAAAATATGAGTTCTTACCAGACACAAAGTTTTATTAGAATATTCTAGCCAGCAAGTCAGAAGGAACATGTAAAGTTGAAACAGATTTTCGTTGAAACTGCAGACCAAATTCTGGTGGTAGATGAACAGGCCAGCTAAATTTTGTTGCAGATGTCTGTTTTCCAAAGTTTACACGAGAACACGCACTGCGCACCAGAATTATTCGTAAAACTTGCGCGTAGCATCACAATAGATGGCGGGAAGCTTGAGCACCGAGCTGGCCACGTGTTCGTCACCATGCACGCAACTTCGCCACTCCGTATTTAGAGACGCGCTAAGCGTCGCGTAAGGGTGCCTCGATGCGCACCAGCCTACTGGTGGGTGGAGGACGACCGTACGCATCCGCTGAAGCGAGAGAAAAGCTTAAAAACAATGTGTTTCGTCTGCGAAAATGAGAAAAAATGACTACTTAATGCGCCAAATCAGCACTTTAAAAGTAGCCAGAAAATAGCCATGGCGCCAACTGCAAATTTTTGCCGCCAGACGGGGTCAAAAAGTAGCCAATTTGGCGCAAAGTAGCCATCAACGGCAACCCTGCCCACTGGCTACAGCGGCTCGCCGGGCCTGGTCAAGGGTCGCCAGTTGGCTTCCCATTTCCAGTTCCGCGAGTCGCGCCTCCCACGACCAATTCAGGGGAGTGTTGTTCACCAGAGGCGAGATGGCAGCCTTCCGGACGTTGTGTGCACTGATATGTAATGTGCTCCAATGTCGGTGTTGCTTCGCACCGCGGACATTTGTTGCTGTATCTGTGAGGGTACATTCTGTGTAACCTGTGTAAATGTGGGAAAGTGTTTGTTTGCAGGCGACTCCAGTCCCGTGCTTGTCTCCTGTTTAGGTTAGGATGAGGGGGGAGCTTTAGTTCGCCTGCCTAGTCTTTGAAATTCGAGGATTTCTCTTGGCGCGCCAGGTGTCGAAGTGTCCTCCCGGGTGGTGTGATCCGCGACTCGGCCTGTCATGCCTCGAGCCAAACGGTCCGCCCGTTCGTTCCCCTTCATCTCCTGGGTGCGCCGGGCACCAGGTCACACCATTATCCATTGTGAGAGCCGTCCCCAGTATGCGTAATACGCAGTCCGGTAAGACCCCGCCAAGGAAAAGACGGCAGGCGTCCTGCGAGTCCGTCAGAATAAATGCCGATTCGCCCCTGGCCTCCGAAGCGCGTATGGCCAAAGCTATGGCCGCGGCTTCGGCCGTTGCAATTGATCTCGTGCGAATGGACACTGCAGCGGTTGTTCGCCCTTGGTTAGTCACAACTGCAGAGAAAGCAGGGACCATAGTGTCGTTTCGATGGTAGGGACTCGCGTCTGTAAAGTACGTATTAGGATCGTCCCGCCGCTTTTGTAAGGTGGCCGCCCGGGCGCGTCTCCGCGTCGCGTGATGGACTGGGTGCATGTGACGGGGGAGAAGAACAGAGACAGAGCTCACTGTGCGGACGAAATTAGTGGCACATTGTTAGCACGAAATAAGACATGCGTGTCATAGCTCGAGGGCATGCGCGAGACATTTGGCGTCATTTCATCGGTACGGCGCAAGCTCACTTGTCATATATGTGCGTTAGTGGCCAGAATAAAGAGAACTCACTCAGACCACTCACTTTTCTCTGTTGCTTAGAACTCACTCAGACTCAAGCTCGCTAAAGCTCTACTCAGCAGAATTGTACTATCTCCGGCGTACTCGAACATAGATTCTCCAAAGTTGCGCTCAGGCTCATTTAGACTCAAACCCGCCTTAATTCAGCTCAGTCGGGATTACTCGAAGCGAAGGCTTACCAAAGTCGTACTCAGTCAGCCTGACCCGAACCCGAGCTCACCATAATTCTACTGAGTCTCGCTCCCTTGGACGCTGTGTCATCAAAATTACACTCAGCAGGGCTTAAGAGCGTATTGATGCGAGCTAGTTGGTACTTGTCCATTGTGAAAAAACAGCGCGACGTAGACACAGACGTCGCGATGTTTTTTCACAACAGCAGGGCTTACAAAGGCAATCTGGTCGGTCGCAGCGTGAGTAAATCGACCCACGGCAGAGTTTATCGAGCGATATCTGTGTGTAAGGCAGTGGCGTAAATCATGGGGGGGGGGGGGGGGGGTCAGGGGGGTCCTGAACCCCCTTGCGCTCAGGATGGGGGGGAAACCCCTTGCAAGTGTCCCCCGCCTTGAAATTTCTCTTTCCAACATTATATACCTGAACGGCTTGACAGTTAAGTATAGCGAGTTCAACTTTTTAATGGCTTTTTTTTTTTTGCGTGTAGCGGTGGTCAGTGCCCATCAGCTGGGTGAGACTACTGAAATCGCAAGTGCCGCTCAATCGGTTTCAGAAAACGACTACATAGAACAATGCAATTTTGCGAGCTGGGAATCTATGTTCGTTTTTAATTTTGATTTCAAGGGCGTGATTTTAATTTTTATATAAGTGAAAGCTAAAACCTACAACATTTATCAAAACAAAATGGCCGCCATGACTATGTGTGTCCCCCCCCTTGGGATTTTTCTGGATTTACGCCACTGGTGTAAGGCTACACTATGTTTAAGGCTATAGGTCGCTGACCATACACTGTCGAGACAATGAACAAGTACAGATTTCGAAATGCCATGCCGTTTTGAACATAGGATAAATTCCAGTGACGCGCACAATAGTTATCATGACTTTGCCTTCGCTGTAGCATGTATGACCATGCGCTGCCGTCAACCCCGAGTACTCCTTGCGAAAGCTTAGCAGGCGCGTCGCTCAGCTCATCACGATTCAGACGCCTTGCTCCGAGACGGTTCAATGTGGAATGGATTTCCGCAGTCTGCACACGTTAGACTGTGAGGAATTTATCCTTTTTTTTCGTTTTGTTTTCGCGCTTCGTGGTGAATCGGTAAATGGTCTGAGGTGTCTCCCTTCACCTACGGTGATCATTCATCTCTTAAGAGTAGAATTTTGTGGCGATAGCCCGGTGCGCACTGTATTCAGTACGCACCGGAGAGCCAATATACCACTCCAAAAGATATTAGTAAATCCAACCGCAGGTCAAGTCCTGCCCGCCCTTTATGTCCTAGGTCAGGTTGCTCATTTCTCAAAGTTAGCAAAACGTCATAGAAATGCTGGATCTGCTTCACGACTGCCACGCAGTATACTCTCCAAGCCCGAGGCGCATTTACCGCAACTGAAAAAGATTTTGAATAAGCCATGGGTTTCGAAGGCACCCTAAGAAGTCCAGCTCATCGCTGTCGTTTTACGCTGGACTGGAGAGTGAACAAAAAATTAAGGCAGTACCCTCTGAGGTTGCGTTCAAGGGCCCCTAAATCACTCCGAGTTCAAAGGCGAGAGAATGGTTTCTTTGTGGATTTCACTATACTCTTCCTATAGGCACTGTCCCCTCCTCGCCACTTATTTCTTCATGAAAACACGCGAACGATGTCAGCACTATAGCGTTGGGTCAATCAGGATATCGCGAGTTTCGGCTACGCGCTTTTATCTCCGCTTGGGCAGTCGAAAACGCACAAAATGAAATCAATTAGTTGATTGCAAGTGATAGACATACGAGACAAGGCAGAACGGGGCGTGCGATTGCGTGGCAAGGCAGGATAGGAGAACAGAGAGCTGAGCTAGTTGGTAGGTGTTCATGTTAAAAAAAAACTAAAAAAACTGGGCGTCCAAATAAGGACACAAGGCAGAAGTGAACACATCATAAGCCACGGCGTTTGCAATTTCCTGACTTCTCTCCTATGTCCGTGTTTGCACGTCCCAGTCATTTTAACAGGGTAGGAGACAATTCGCAAATGGTATACCTCGTATATGGACCAATCTAGAGTTTATTTGCTCATGACGTCACTTGTACGGATTGCTGACGTCACGAATTGTTCCGAATATACGGGAAGCTCCTGGAGAGGATAACTCGCTGGTTCTTGTATCTTGAGGGTTTGTTTGGAGGCCCTTTAAGGCTAATACGTGCTCTCGAATGTAAACTAAGTACGGTAACAATAGTCAGCCATCTCGCGAAGAGCAACCGGATGACCTAGTTCTTTCTTTCTTTCTTTATTTTTTTTCGGGGCATCTCGTCTCCGCGTATCGCGGTGCTGCTAGGTTCAGTGACCGGTGTAACGTCACGCGCCAAGCGATAGCCTGCCGGAGAGCGCCGCATGCAGTCAACACGGGTTGTCGGCCGATTGTCAAGCCGCTCGTTGCGCCTTATCGGCGCTCGGTTGTTTGACGATTACTCGCCAAACGACCGTGCTGAACCTGCAACTCTATACAACACTATACCTCGCGTGCGAAAGCACTCGGTGTAAGGAGCAACGGCTTCTGCAGACAAGCAGCGGTCGCCGCCTTGTCTGCACCTCACGGGACGGGTGAGGTCGTCAACGGCGCCTCCAATTTGCTGCCTCCCCCAAGGGCACCCCTGCGAGAGCTGTCAACAAAGTATCTTGTGGCCGAATGGTGTCGAGTACCGATATGGGCGCGCTCTTTATTTATATATTTTTGCCCCGAAATCTTGCCCTTATGCTCAGTTGCACACATCAGGTGCAATGCTATGGAAGATAGTGAGTCTCCCTGCTGTAGATGAGCTCGCTGCAAGAAATTGTTCGATGATTTAACCACCCCTAATGAATGAATGAATGAATGAAAGAATGAATGAATGAATGAATTAATGAATGAATGAATAAACTTCATGTAAAGTCCGGCAGTTTCCCTCGGGCGTGGCGGGGGGGAAGAGGGGATTGACCTCTGGCCCTCCCCACCCTCTGTCGATGAATGTGATTTTTTTCTTTTCGACAGAGTTATGATTGAATTATGCTTTGTGCCTCTGCAATAAACAGACCCCATTGTTGATACAGTTGTCGATAGGTTGTCCTCGAGCGCTTAGAGTCTCTTTGTTTTCATATCGTGGCCTGCATGATTCGTTCCGGTAGCGCGCAGCCGGAGCCAATCGCGGGGGCCACGTTTACAACGACGAAATCCAAGCGCGAGACGCGCCGACTTGCACATTTTGCGCATCGAACTTCTTGCACAGCTTCCGCAATGTTGCACCTGATGTATGAAACGGAGTCGTATAGGTAAAGAGGGTGTCAAATATAAGCAAAGAAATTGGCTGCGTGCGTAGCAAGAGCGACACTGTAAATAGAGCCCTAAAAAGTCTGAACTATGTCGCGCAAGGCTTGGTCGCAGCCACGGTGTGGTCGCAGCGGAAGTGGGGGGCCACCGAGTTGGTCCTGGCTTGGCTAGGCTTTTACCCATGTCACCGCTCTCTTTCCCGCCCCTTGCTGTATTATACTATATACATAATTATGCTTGCTCTCGCGAAGAAATTTTTTTTCGTCAAGAATTTCTCTATTTCTTATTTATCTTTCTTTGTCTCGCTTTCTCTCTCTCTGCACTCGTTGTCTCGCCCATCAACGTTATTGCATCCCACGCCGGAGAAATGGGCTTTCGGGTTCTGGGAGCGAAGCAGAAGACGACAACGAAGAGACGAGCTCATGCCGGTTCATGATCATGATAACTTTCTGTCTACGACACACAGCCAACCTCGAGCGTAACAGCTCTGCTGTAAAACGAGGGCTCAGGGGGGCGAATGCGATGACACAAGCGCACACTAAGAACTAACAGTTTCGACCCTTGTGGGCTTGTTTTTAGTGATTTTCGTAATGTCGTACCAACTCGCACAACAAACAATCCTTCCAAGAGTGAGCAAAGAAGTAGTCCATGAATCCAATGATCAAGGTCGGATGTCCAGCCAGGCCTGAGGCCTTTTGCACGGAGACAGGATTTGGACTAGCCCAGGTCTACATTTAAGCCGTCTTAAATGCAGACCTGGGCGAGTCTAAATAAAGTATGTCGCTGTCACGTGGTGGATGGTGGCGTCACAAAATGGGCGTGGCGCACCACAGGGGCAGCGGTACTGTAGCGGCCAAACAGTCGTCACATATGGTGTAAACGTAACCCCGACTCGAACACTTCGTAACATAGCCTCCTCTAGGAGGATTTCGTTTGCATAAAGAGAACACACTTCAAGCAGATCAAAGTCGTTTTGTTGCCTGTGTGGCTGAATATACGTTGAACATGGCGTTGAACATGGCTGAATATACGTTGAACAAAGAAAATGTTGCTGGCGTAACATCGGGTGCAATCGACATTAGCCTACGTTTACCATCATTTAGTCCGCACTAGCCGTTATTAGAGAAACGTATGGCAACACGTAAGCACTTGCTCCCATACTACGTGCCCCTGCAGACTATACCTTTTTTGCACGCGTACTACCCGCATTGGTTAGCGCCGCCTTCTAAAAGATAATGTTGGTCATTGTTTCTCAACCAATGTTGGCCAGATGATGACCAGTGTCGACTAATGCTTGCTAAATGATGACTAGTATCAGGTTGTGTTGCCTTAAAGGGGTCATGACACGGTCACCCACCAAATTGCGGTTTTCAGCGAAATATAGAATTAGAGGGTCTATTGTGCCTGTGCATGTATGAAAAATGGGCTGTAAAAAAATATTTCATCGGCCATCAGTCGGTCGTACATCCTCGTCCCTGTGTCCTTTGCGCAGCACCTTGTTTCATCATGTACGACCGACTCGCCCAGCAAGTAAGCGCCGGGATCGTCGCTTCAAAACACACACTATGATTAAACAACTTACGCGAGCTCGACAATTAGGAGTGTGACACAATCGCGCCTGCTCTCTTCTTAAATGTCTCGTTTAATCGGTATTTTCTGTCCTGTGTGAAAAATTGCCGTCTGTAAATGATAGGTCGAGCCACAAAGCGTGTACACCCTAAGGACATCATTAAGCTGGTCTTTCTTGAGGTTAGTCATCACGTGTGAGTATTTCTAGCGTTTGGTACCAGACGTGTCCTGTTTACGATAAGAGACGATGCCATTGTCTTCTAGCGAAGCTTTTAAAGTGTTGTCCACCATAATGGTGTGGTCGCACGTCTGAGCTTACGGTGAGACCTTTCAGACCTATACCTCTGATCTATCATTGCACCGCATATATAGACGAGGCCTCAGCTCCATCACGCCTTGCAAAACAAACAGCAACGAGTGGTGGAGTTCGCGAGCGATTCGAGCCACACCTACACGATGGAACGACTGCCGCCGACGCGTCTATCGAGAATGCACATGGCGTTGTCGGGGCATTCCTCTGTCACTTGTATAAACTGTATCTAAAAGCCGTTGGCGCGCCGCTCAGGAGGATTCTGAAGGCACAGTCGGATGCGACCTTTATCGTCGAGTATTCATGCCAAGAATGGTTTCCCAGAATCCAAGCTTCTCAGAAATCTGTTCGCCGAATGTTTGTCGCTTCTATCCTGGAAGCTTGATTGATCAGAGCGCACGAGGACGAGCGGAATGTGTTGCCGGTATAGCGCAGTTAAGACAGAATGGCGATTCCTGCCGATTCCTAAGAAAAAAAAGCAAGAAAAATAATAAAGAAAATAATGAGGACAAGCGAATCTTGACGTGTGCACGCCTGACCTACTACTCTTCTTTTTTTCATTCTGTCGCATTCCGCAATGCTCCGTTCTAACATCTTTTTTAGATTTCTTCATGCTGTGAATCCATCCTCTTCGCAATCCCACGGCGCAGGCGCATTTCCCCTAGCGGAATAGTCGCGAACCGCCTCTTGATCACGGAGGCTTTCGTTCCTGCTCGTGTACCAAAACCCTACCAAAACGCCAGAGGACAGCACGGCGAAATGTGAAAGCCGGACTGGACTTTCACCCACCCGCTTAGCATCGCAACACTTCAGTTGCTACGAGCAACAACGACGGCCATGCGTTCACATCCAGGCAACAATAAAATGTGGCAACATGAAATGACAAGTGACTTCGATAAAAGATCAGATTGCCATATCAGAAACGGCTGAATGCCGACATGCCCATGATCGAGACAGCATCAGTGATTGGTAGACGGCGCAAACAAACACGCTTGCGACCGGCGCACCTACGGAGGCTGCATTTCTTTACGCTCGCCGGCACCGGGCTGTTCACGTGCGATGCCGTCACTGAAATGTGTAATTCCTAACAAGCTTCCCTTGAAAATTTTATGGACTGAAGATACGTTGAGGCTTCAAGAAAGAACGTGAGATAATCGCATCCGTCTATGCCACCAAACAGTATACACAATGTTTTTCACTTTGGCTAGTGCAACTAATACCGGTGTCACACGGCCACTTTTGATCGCGATCGGGCCTGATCCGGATCGAATGTCTTGATGGTGATTGGCTCCTTCACGAGAGCTGCAGAAGGTATAGCTGTGTCACACGGTGCACTACTAATCGCGATTAAGCCCAATCTGTATAAAATTTCTCAACCGTCATTGGCTTATACCTTTGCAGCTCGCGTAAAGGAGCCAATCACCATCAAGACATTCGATCCGGATCAGGCCCGATCGCGATCAAAAGTGGCCGTGTGACAACGGTATTAGTGGTCGGACCTAGTTATTCCTTGTAACGCGTTTGAGAGCCGCGTCTGGCCAGACTTCACGCGTTCGGCATGGTCCGACTTCCCACCAAACCGTTCTCGTGTAATTTTTTTTTCTCGCTCCTTCATCTGCGTTTCATGCCACGCGTCTCTCACTTGCGAACAGCACGGAACAATAGGATGACATTTAGAGGTCGCACAAGCACTTGGTTGGTTTGTTTCAAAATAGACCGACGCTGACGTCTTTGCACCGCGTTTCAACATATGTGTACTTTTCTTATCGGGGCACAATAGAAAAACGTCGTTGCTTCGAAAATAAACGCACGGTAAAGTCTCGAATAAAAAAAAAACAAAAAAAAAGAAAAGACAAGAAAAAGTGGCGAGCGAACTAAATCGCTGTATTGAAGTCCGTGGGCGGGTTTTAGATCTGTTCGGCCCGCCTTCCCAACGCGTTCTTTTAATAAAAAATAAACAAAAACGCACGGAAGGTGAAGTTTTACCATATGCACTGAGTCATCGTTGTTTATCGCTAAGGTTGATGCGTGTACGTAGCAGAAAACTAAACTGCGCATTACCAGGAAGGTGGCCAACGACGTTTACTTCGAAGCGTCATGGTCGAATCTGTGTATACGTTATCTTAAATAGCGCTGGTGGAGATTAAACGCTTGATACTAGTCCGTGGAGTTAAATGCCAAGAATGTACACACGGCGGCAGATGTTTAGGGAGCACCAGATCCGAGAAAACTTTGGATTTCCCAACAATTTCTGAGTATATTCGGTCGAACAGCACAGTGCATGTTGTCAGCGTGTTTTACAACAGGCCGGAAATCTAATTTCGATGATACCTTCCGTAGCAGCAGGAATATTTAGCTTTCACCCTTGGGCCTACTGGTCCTTAAACTTTTGACGTTGACTGTACGTACACGTTGGCTCAGGAAAGGAGATGGGGACCGAAACTCCAGGTTAACACCGCTGAGGCGAACGCGTTGTGTTTAACACATTCAATTCGATAACTCGAAGTTTTAATGTCGATAATTTAGGGGGTTCTAGGTACCAAAACAACGATGTAATTATGAGGCAGGTCATAATGGAGAGTTCCGGATAATTCCAACTGCCCTAGGTTTTTTAGGGTACTCTGACATCGCACAGTACACGGGCCTTTATAGCATTTCGCTTCCATCGAAATGCGTCCGCCATTGCCGGGAGTCGAACTCACGACATATATAGCGTTTAGCAACGCAGCGCCATCAACCGCTGCATGCCGCCACGTCGGACGGAATCATGGGTCAATGTTTACGCAAAGAGGAAGCCACGCACTAATATCTGCGGTCATGGGTTCGATGAAGAGAGGTATACGCCAGTACACTCCAAACTTAAAGCTCATGGAGTGAAGACAGTATAGTATTATAGAGAGTGGCCGGAAGTTGCCCAGGAAGACAGGTCGCATCCGTGCATTGGGTAAAAGACATGTGATGTGAAGGATCTTCGATCTTCGACGTAAACGTAGATTCCAACAGGGCACGTTGGAACTGCTGCGATATTTCAACGTTGGAAGTAACGCTTAAAGGCCATTTAGGTTATCTTTGAACGCACTAACCTTAATTCGTTTATTTATACACAATACTTTTTTCTGTCGCCTGTCATGATGTAGTGCCTCTCGGGCACATCTGCGACACCCTTGTTCGTACGTTTAAACACTTTCTTTTGTTCTCGTTTCGAACAACGTTTGTCTTCCTCCTTCTCCGTCGGAAACACGGCTATATTTATCATCGTGTCGATGTATGTACACGAATATCTCGCTTCTTGAATAATGGGCGCCGCGTCTTCGCCGGCGCGGCGGGTGTTTTCCGACGGTGCATGTCGGAATATCACACGATACGTATTCGCGCAGCTGCACGCGTTTGCGCAGCGGGCCACGTATCGCCGTTTGTTCTCCTATACAGGACGCGCTCGGGCGTGTGTACAGATGCGACTCTCGGCGCGATAATGCGCCGGCGCTGCGATCGCGCCGACCGTGCGTGCAGTGCATGAACCAACACCAGGGTTGCCGTTGGGTGGACATGAAAAGGCGCCAGAACTCACGCCAAAAGTAGCCAAAGTAGCCATGTCATTTGATATTATCGCCAAATTTCTAGCGAAATAGAAGAGAAGCCGGTATTATCAACAGAGTCTTTACTATTGATGAATAAATAAAACTATTTTGAATAAGTAAAACCACAAGTTTAAAAAAAGAGCCATGGCGCCAACTGGAAATTTTCGTCGCCAACGGGGTACAAAAGTAGCCAATTTGGCGCAAAGTCGCCACCAACGCCAACCCTGACCAACACGCCAAGCTTATCCTTCGCAGCAGCCGATGCGGAGAGTTGCCGAAGAAGTCAGGCATAAAGATGAATAAATGAATAAATAAATGAATAAATAAATAAATAAATAAATAAATAAATAAATAAATATGCCAGCTTCGCACTGCTGGTGTCAAGGCCTTCCAGCTTCGCGTGTCCTGAAGGACGCGCGAAGCTGGGAGGCCTTGCCTTTTTTTTTCTTTTTTTTTCTTTTTTTCTTCTCTTTCCTACTCTTTCTTTCTGCTTCCTGTATCTCTTTCTTATCTGTTTCTTTCTATCTCTTTCTATCTATTTCTTTCCCTCTCTATTTCTTTATATTTCTCGCTCTTTCTATCTTTATTTCTCTTTCTTCTCTGTCATTCCCACTCTCTCTGCTTCTTTCTCTCTCCTTCTTTGTTCCTTTCCATTTCTCTGTTTCTTTCTCTTTCTGTCTTGTCCTCTGCGTTTTCTATCTCTTTTTCGTGTCTGTTTCTTTCTATCTTACTCTCTCTCTTTATGTTTTTGTCTGTCTCTCCATCTTTTTATGTCCTTCCCTTTATTTCTCTCTAATTTTCTCTTCCTCTTTCTTTCTACCACTTTCTTTCTCTCTTTTTCACGTGTGCGTTTTTGTTCGACACTCGCACCGGTACACGGTACACGGTAGTGGTAGTGGTAGGTACACGGTACACGGTAGTGGGACTTGCGGTAGTAGGACTTCCGCATCGGAATGACTGCTTGCCACTGTGCGACCGTCGCAGATTTGAAGGAACGTCTATACACGAAATGCAGTTTTCAACTTTGAATAGGTTCTTCTTATTTCTTCTTTGATGAATGTTATTGCTTGGCATATTTTAGCCAATCTTCCGTAACTGGTCTTAACCATACTTAAAAGTAGAAAAATACATGATTATTTACGCGCCAAAACCACGATATCGTTATGATGCATGCGTTAGAAAGGCTCCCCTGATTAATTTTAATCACCTCCGTTCTTTAATAACAATTGTTGGTGTATTACGTTCCAAAACCACGATATGATTATGAGAGAGGCCGTAGTGGAGGGCTACCGGATATTTTGGCGATCTTCTTTAACGTGCACCCGAAATCTAAATACACGGTCTTCTAGCATTGCGCCCGTGTACACAGGCTTCTAGCATTTCGCCCATGGGCGAAATGCTAAAAGCAGCCGCACTTCCCTGTGCACTTGAACTGCGGCCGCTGTGGCCGGGATTCGATCCCGCGACCTGCGGGTCAGCAGTCGAGCGCCATAACCTCTGGACTGCTGCGGTGGGTTAATTATCTACATTATATGTTCAGCCTGTCATTATGCCCTCACTCCTGAACAGTTGGGAGGCGGTTGCCCTTTTTGGTGGCAGTTGTCATATTGATCCCTCCGCATTTCCTCTTTGTCTGCCGTTTCTGCGTTTGCTTAAGTCAAATAGGAATAAAGATGTGAATATATTAAATTGCATAAATGTTATATTGATCTCCTGCATGCTATTATAGGGGCCATGACACGGTCACCCACCAATTTGCGGTTTTCCTCGAAATATAGAAGTTGACGGTCTATTGCGCCCTGTACATGTACGAAAAGTGGACCGTAAAATAATATTTCATTGCAAAATGAGCCCTAGAAGTCGCCTGCTATAAAACCCGCCCCCGCCAGCGACCGCCATTTTGCTATGGCGTGTGTGACGTCATGTGCTTCAAGGAGTGGAGCCATCGTCTTCTACCTACCGCTGCAAATCTTCTCTACCGCATCGTCTTCTACCGCTGCAAATCGTTCACTTTTCAGTGCCGAACTGAAGAAAGCTCTAATAACTCCATTGCACGTGCAGCTGACCACGCAACAATATCGTTGGCCGGAATACTGACGCTTGCAAAACAAGCGGCTTGTTACGTCACAGCTCACGAGTGCGCCAATGTTGTCAGACTCTCGGCCCGCTCGCGTGTTCATAAAAATGCTCGTAATAACTTAACTTCTCGACCAAATGCGCTACTAAAATTTCGCCATACTGTTTGTGAACACCCGAGGATGAACCCACATAACGCAGATTATGATCGAAAATTGGGTGTCATGACCCCTTTAAGGAAACGATGCCAACAGGCATCAGCCATGTCGGGCCAGATCGTTCGGTTCTCTTCCGATGGCAATTTTCTGATCAGTGCTAGGTTCTATATGCAGCTTGCAGGCAGTCTGCCTTCGGTGATATTTCTACGGCGTCAGTGGCAGGAAATTGACGTCAGACGTCGACGCAACTGTGATTACGCTACGCGTTTGGTAGGCCGGTGGGTAGAGTTCAATGGCTGCCAGCTGGTGACGTCAGAAGCGTCACACTTTCAGCACGTCACTGAAGAGCGCAGAATGAAATGCTGTGAGTGCACATCTGATACGTGTAACACCCAAGAAACACGCAAAAGCGAGCACACGAAGAACAATCATAGAATGACAATGGATACATGGCCACTGCAATAATCTAAAAAAATCTGCAGCGGACGATGCTGAAAACCGGGGTGCGAGAAAATAAGTACACAACGTGTAGTTGAAGTTAGCCAGTCGCTGAGAGAGATTTAATGGTCGAGTAAGCACGAACATCTGCTTTGATCAGTAATTAGGGTTGTCAGAGTATTCTCTCAAATTTTAACATTTCAAAAACTGTACATTCCCTCTAAATTGAATGACAATATATATTCTGTAAGCTTGTTGTACCGTTTGCGGCTTGGCTCAGGCTACACGCGTCATTTTCTGCACGGAATCGAATGTTTCTCTAGAGTGTAAAGACACTGTGGCCACATGTAGTGACGAAGACGCTAAAGACATTCTTCTTGTGTGCCCACGCACGACAACACTGCAAAGCGAATAACCTTAAGTTGATTTAATATTGTTAGACCATCGACTGCTCACACTGACAAAAAAAAAAAAGAAAGAAAAAGAAATGCTTCTCCCCTTGGCTAACTGTGGAACTACATAAAAGAGCACTAGCGGCTTTTAGGAAGACCTTCGCGGAAAATACAGAAATGTATCATAGTAAAGGTTCCCGGCTGAGTCCGCTGTATCACCTTCTCCAAATGCGGTATAGGTTATGGATGTATATGTCTCTTCTATATGCGTATCACTCGGGCATGAATGATGTTTTTCTGTGTTGATGTGTTTTGTATTCGTAGATGTGGGCATAAGTTCTCCGCATGTTTTCCACACTTTTCTAGTGGATTCGCATAATTTGGTGCGTGTCGCTCTTTTCCATGGATTTACACTTGGTTTAGAGAATACCTTAGAGTACCTTAGTAACCTCTTACCCGTTTAGATACCTTGTTTTACTCGCGTCTGCATTTGGGCGTTTGTTTGTGCGACATTTGACTACCCCCTCTGCTCTTCAGTGTTCTGAATCTTTACTGTATGTCTATAGTTTTTTTTAAAGCGAGTACGAGTAGCCGGCGCCAATGAAAGCGCCAACATTTCCTGTAAAGCACATGATAAAACAAACGCGAAATCACCACGAAAGAAGGAAAATTTGGTAGACAAATTCGAATGATTGGATTGATACTGAAGCAAAAAACAATGTTGCTGTTATAACAGCGGATAAGTCACATTCGTCAAAACTAGTTTGGTTCAAAACAAGCCAATATTATCTAACAGCTAGCCACCATTAGCCTCTGGTGCTAATGTGCGAATAAACGCGGTAAAAGAGAGCCACGTTGGTGCTAGTTGGTGTTGCATGTTACGAAGTGTACAACAGCGCGTACGGCACCGACAGAGAGGGAACGACACCATGCACCAGTACTCGCGTTGATTCGTTCTCACTCTGCCCGCTTCGTACTTGCTGTTATTAAGGCGAAAGCCTTAGATGCCTTCTCAAACGCGAGAGGTGACTGTCGGCGTCAGCACAAGTGATTTAAAAAATCTTCACGTGATGACGTCACCATATGACGTCACAGGCCACCAATATCTGTGACGTCATCCTGGGGCCGCATAAAGCGGTGTTACAGTGCCGTCACATAATGTGACGTTGCATGATGACGTAATAACATGAAATCGTCGCTTGGTCAAAAATGCCTCCGATCACGGAGGCCATGCAAAACCACGTGATGTTGAGAAAAAAGAGAAGGTGACCTTTACCTACGAGTCGTCTTATACCTGTGTCACACGGTGCACTGCTTATCGCGATTAAGCCCAATCTGGGATAAAATTTCTCAACAGTGATTGGCTATACTTTCAGCAGCTCGCGTAAAGGAGGCCAATCACAATCAAGACATTCGATCCGGATCAGGCCCGATCTCGATCAAAAGAGACCGTGTGACACCGTTATTAAACAAATGCATAAGGAACCGTGCGACTTTTCATAAAGTGCAGTAGCTAGCTAAGGCAAGCTTTCATTGGGAGAAGTTTTATTCTCTCGCAGATCATCGCCGACATGACGAACACCACGCCCCGTTAACCCGCCGCTGTGGCTTAGCGGCCTGAGTGTGTGTAAGGGGCGCGGGTTCGATTCCAGGCTAAGGCGGCTGCATTTATAGATGTGGGCGAACTGCAAGGACATGCGCAAGCGTGTGCGTCTATTTCGGTGCAGGTTTAAGAACCGACGGTGATCGAAATGAATCCAGCGAGCCCCACTAACGCATGCCTCGTAATCATATCGCGGTTTTGGCATGTAAATATTCATATCTTTTTTCCTAGTTTAAAAAAAATTACGACAAGTTACAGAAAATTACCTAAAATAGGGCGAGGAAAAACATTAACCGCGCAAAAAATAACAAGCGCCAATTCACTGATGAAAACTGTACTTCGAGTAGATGTTTCAGAAATCTGCTACGGTCGCGCGGTGCAATAAGTCATTCCCAATGCGGAAGCATGCGGCTGTTAAGGCTATAAAGCGAGCCATACAGACATGGTGACACAGCAGTGTTTGGCAAAGTGTCATCACTAGCGGCGGGATCGTCTATACTTCCCGTTGTCTCTGTCGTGATGGATGGAAGCTGTGCAAACGTGCTCGCAGAGCCGCTAAGAGCTGCCTTCGCCGTCCTGTATATACGGTTTTGTCTTTGATTCGCGGGCGCCGCCATCTTGGCCTTTTACGCGAATGACTTCTGAATTTTGTATGTCGTGAAGTTAAAATGAACAAGCTCATGCAACACCAAATGCATCTGCGCCGTCATTTTCGCGCGTAAAGGTCGCTGGATCGAATCTCGGCCGCGGCGGCCGCATTGAGATGGGGGGCGGAGTGCTATAGAACACCTTGTACTTAGATTTAGAAGCGCGTTAAAGAACCCCAGGTGGTCGAAATTGCCGGGGTTCACCACTGCGGCGTCCCATACAGCGATTTTCGGACGTAAAGCCCCAAGAATTAATTATAATCGTTCGTTCGTATGAGTCTATCTGTAGTAACGTTCACTCGGTGACTATTCTCTCCTCCTCTCTACTTTTCTTTCCCTTCCCCAGTGCCTACCTGGTTAAACCCCCGCCTTTCTTTTATCCTCCTCCTTCTTCAGCGGCTGAAGGTACAATGTTGCGAAATCTTAACTGCCCTAATATGACGGTACTTAGACCCATCAATTAAGTAGCCCGTAAATCGCGCACGTATCTGGGATCTGCTCGAACGTTAGCTTGACGCTGGGCGCTAGAGCTTTCGTGCGTCATCTTTAAGGCCTTTAAGGCCTTAGTAGTAGTAACCTGTTATTTATTGTCGCGCCTGGAGCATCGATCGTTGCCAGGTGAGCTTCTTTCCGCGTGATGAGTCCCAAGCGCAAGAAAATACGTTGCATTCCAGAGAAGGCTTTCGGCATTCCACCTGAAACTTCACCCCCGCGTCGAGCTTAAGCATGCACCGTAGAATTTATGGAACAAAGAACATGTCACATGCGATGAATAATTGTTATCCCTTCCCATTTCTTTCTTTCTTTACTGCTTTTTATACTGCAAAACGTTTCCCGGTGTGACGTTGGGCGAAATCAGAGTTTTGTGCAGCTGTTTTGCTGATAACTGTCCGGAACATTTAACTTCAGATTGGGCCCATATTTTCCAACTATTTCCATTGAAGGGCACGCACAGTGGTGGTGCCAGCAGAATTTTCGCATCGATACCCGCAGTGTTTCTTTAGATCAGCGTGGCGGCCTGGACATCGATGCATTTTCACGTATAATGAAGCATGGCGTGTGCCGTGGTGGGATTCCCGCCACAGGCATACATCGCATAAGTCGTAATAGAACAAGTTTAGGAATATCCCGCGTGCAAGCACACGCGTCGCGCATATTGGTGATGTTTATGCCACACTTCAAAGAACGGTGCACGTCACACCTTTACAACCCGGAAAGCCGGGGAACAATGGCGTGCCTTTGTGAGAGGCTCGTCATCGCTTCATTTTAATTTCTGAATTCATTGCGGTGCTCAATAAAGGGAAGATGGGGGGGGGGGGGGGGGTAGAGGTGCTGTGGTGCTCTAAAAAGCGCAGCAGAGCTTTTTAGGGCACCACAGCGCCTCTCCACGTGACTATCACACATGTGGTCACGACTATCACACACGAGGTCACGTGACTATCACACATGTGGTCGCGACTATCACACATGAGGTCACGTGACTATCTCACACGTGGTCACGACTATCACACATGAGGTCACGTGACTATCTCACACGTGGTCACGACTATCACACACGAGGTCACGTGACTATCACACACGTGGTCGCTTCTATCACACATGAGGTCACGTGACTATCACACACGTGGTCGCTTCTATCACACACGAGGTCACGTGACTATCACACACGCGGTCCCGACTATCACACATGAGGTCACGTGACTATCTCACACGTGGCCACGACTATCACACATGAGGTCACGTGACTATCTCACACGTGGTCCACGACTATCACACATGAGGTCACGTGACTATCACACATGTGGTCACGTGACTATCACACACGAGGTCACATGTGTGATAGTCGCGTGACCTCAACAGGAACGTCACGCATTCCATTCAGGTCACCGCCAAAATTTCAATGAAATCGAAAGGTTCTGCCTGGCGTCACATTAGTATCGGTGTACTTTGCCAGTGTGTGTGGCTGGCCCGTGTCACTGGGCGAGCCAGTAAACTACGCCATGTCGCTTCGCGGTTATCGCTATTTTACCGGCATCTAAATACCTGAGCTCCTTGTGCACTTTGCCCCTACGTAAATCAAGTAGAGGTGATACGTCGGGCTCAGATCGTGGCGTTTCCCGGGTGTAGGGCTTTTCCTTGTTGTAAAGTGAACGGAGTTAGTCGGCCGCGTTGTGTCGCCAAAATGCCCGGCAGCGTATTGTCTCTTACAAGCCCAACACGTCGTCACCTTTGGGACATCTGGTTTAACTCGATAACCAAATGCATCCGAGTATAATGTATGCGTAAACCGCTTCGTGAATGTGTCGCCGCATACGATAAAGCTGCTCTGACCGAATAAGGGAGGGAAATAAAAAGAAAGCAAACAAGACGGTATGACAAATTTTTTCTTTCTTTACTGCTAACTTTTTTTTTCGGTAGATTTCTTGCTAACGGCTTTACCCTTCCTTTTAATAATAGTTTCTGAGGTTCTAAGTGCCAGAACCATGATATCATTATTGCAAACTGATTCTGCGAAATCACGCAATGGGGAGGACGGGTTATGAAACTGGTAGAGCGACCGCTTCAGATAGACAGCTCCGAATGGATTTCCTTGTGGCTTCAGGCTGGAAACGGGTGCTTGTCAATTATCTCTTTCAATACCCTTCCACCACCTTTCGAGATTCCGTAGAACTCATTTGGAATATTATCTGTGCACGTGCTTCCATTTGCTGACTAATTTGCCCTCGCGCTGCCCGTTGGTAACATCCTGGTTAGCTCAATTGAAAGAGGAGCTCCGGATTAAATTGGACAACTTGGGGCTCTTTAACGTGCACCCCTAGTAGAACAAATAGTAACCCAAAAAGTACGCGGGTGTTTTAAACTGCGGAGCATTTAAAAAAAAAATCACGCCATATCCACGAAGTGAATGATGATGAGTGGGCGAAGCTCGATCGTTGTCATCCATGGCAGAAAGAGAATGTGGTCTGGAACGCGCTTATACTTCATGGTCATCAGCGTCATCGTCATCGTTATCACGTGTAGTGGGTACATTCCACTATACTGGAACGCGCTTATACTTCATCACATCACGTGTAGTGGGTACATTCCACTCATACTGCGGCATCGTCATCTTTATCACGTGTAGTGGGTACATTCCACTACACGTGGCTACCTACCTACCTGCCTACCTACCTACCTACCTACCTACCTACCTACTACTACTACTACTACTACTACTACTGAGGAGGGACAGACCCACACCCTAAGGAGCTTCCCCTAAAAAAATCCACGCATATTCACGAAGTGAATGCTGATTTTCTCGAATGCGCAAAAAGTAAAAATGGCGGCTTGGTGGTTGTATCAGCCCACGCGGATCTGTACGTCTTATACTCCGTCGGTTTCTTGAGAGTGCAGTAACCCGTCTAACTAAACAGATAAGCCTGACACGTACAGAGCGTGCGAAATATGACACGACACCCGATACTACGCGACATGACCGAGTATCTTGCTTTACACTCTTACAAGGAGAGGGCGCGTTTGGAGCCTCTTGCTGTCCCACAGCAATAATCGTCCTCCGCGCATATCTCGCCTGCCGCTCCTTGCGTTATCGCCGCGCTCACGGTGCTTGCAGGTCACGAACGGCGTACGCGCTTATCAGCGTCACGTAGCAGTCGTGACGGGGTGAGCCAGCGGCGTAGGCAGAAATTTTTTTCGGGGGGTGGGGGGGGGGGGGGGGGGGGTGGAGGGGGGGCACCACCCTGATCTGAAGTGGCGACCGAACAGGCAGATGTGGTCGAGTGTCATTTTGTGCTCTGTATGCTATGGCAAAAAAAAAAAAAATGGAGGGAGGGGGGGGGGGGGGGCACGGGCCCGGTGTGCCAACCCCTGGCTACGCCACTGGGGCGAGCGCGGCCGAGTTTTTAAGAATGGAAGCGCTAGCAAGCCAGATGACGATTATGCCGCGTACAAGCATGCAGTACGGTGTTGGCTAAGAGTTTAATATGTCTCAAGGTTTAATATCATTCGCGTGCTAGTTGCTACGTGGACATTCTTAATGGTATTAAACCTTAAAGGTTATATACCTACACCGCTACGCCACAAGGGGCATTAATACTCCTTGCGGCGTAGCGTGCTTTCGTACCCTAACCTGCCTTGGTAGTCTATAGTGGTTGCGACGCTTAACTGCTAACCCGAATGTCACGGATTCGAATCCCGTCGAGGCTGCATTTCGATGGAGGCGAAATGATAGAGGCCCGTGTGCTTAGATTTGGGCGCCTGATAAAAAAACCCCATCTGGTCGACATTTCCAGAGCACTCCACTTCGGCGTCTCTCATGATCGTATCGCATACTTCCGGGACGTAAAACTCCGGCAATTACTATTATAGGCTCCCGTTGTTATATCAGCCGCGGTTGCGCAGCGATAAACCAATCTCTTTGCTAACTGGCAATACCAAATAATTCTGCGTAAAATATACGTTTCAAGTTTTTTACTGTCATTGCTTGGCTCATTGCCTGCCCTAAATATTACCTGGTGGCACTAAAAACTGTGATAAAGGCTTTCACCATACTCATCACCATCGCTATGTGTAAAAGCGGCTCTAACAGCAGCTTGGCAACTATTGCCTTTTAAAAACTTAACGACCTACTCTTGGAATGGCACTATAGCGCCATTGCAAGAGTGGCACACGGACAACGCTATAGCGTTGTCCGCGTGCCAAGAGTATTATAGATTTCCGTTATATCAGGCCACATTTGCGAGCGTAATGGGTTTCGATAAGGGACGCTTGTGCGCGTCGATACGCGTGCTTCCTTGGGCACGTGGCTTTATTACAGCTGATGCTCCGTGCCAAAGCCCGAGGCTACGCGACTGATGTAGTCGGCCGCGTTGTTTATAGTTGCGTGCAGAAAATACCGTACTCGCCGTGGCAGCATAGCTGCTATTGCGTTGGGCTACTTCGCACCAAAACTGGGGCTCGATTCACGGCCGTGGCGCCCGCATTTCGATCGGGGCCCGAAATGCCGGAACGCTCACGTGCTTAGATTTAGGTGCACCTTAAAGAGCTCCAGGTTGTGAAAGCTATTCCGGGGGTAATCACGCACCTCTCAAGTACGGCGTCATTGCACGATTTCGGCCCCTTAGCCAACCGAGCACATAACTGGTTAACCTCTCCGCCTTTCCCCTGCTTTCCTCTCTCTCTCTCTTTTACATCCCGTAATTCTTCTGGAAGCTAGGAACTACTATCTAAATAAAAGACCTCTTAAAGGGACACTAAAATCAAACAATAAATTAGTTTGGACTGATAAATTATGCTCTGAAAGCACTGCTGCGGTCATGGCTTTGCGCAGGGTTCCCCTTCAGGGGGGGGCGAAGGTTCATCGAAGCGCCCCCCCCCCCTACTAAGTCAAAGTATGGGGCAAATTTTGCCTCCCCCCCCCCCTAAAAGGGATAATAATAATAATATCTGGGGTTTAACGTCCCAAAACCACGATATGATTATGAGAGACGCCGTAGTGGAGGGCTCCGGAAATTTCGACCATCTGTGTTCTTTAACATGCACTGACATCGCACAGTACACGGGCCTCTACCATTTCGCCTCCATCGAAATGCGACCGCCGCGGCCGGGATCGAACCCCTAAAAGGGAGTACGTTTGGGTGTGTTGGTAGTTCATCGTACTTCAGAAACCATAGTGCAATAACGCGAAAAAGCGCTTGTCCTGTCCATTTCTTGTCCCGGGTTCATTATTGCGCTATGGTTTCTGAAGTACCCCACCCCCCCTTTAACTGACTAGCCCGCCCTGCCTTTCCCCTGTCTACGGCACCCTTGTTGTGAACTACGGCACCCTTGTTGTGATCTCACAATAGCTTTCGCTGTAAAAATTGCGCGGCTCATGCCCACATTCCGTGGCTGCGCCACACAAGACACCTAAGCCAAACATTGGAGTCCCGACAAAATATATTCCTTTTCTTTTATTCGATTCCTTTCATTTTTCTCTTCTATTACCCATCTTCCACGTGCTAATATATGGTAGTAGCATTAGTGGGGCCGGTAGCAATAATGATAATAATAATAATAATAATAATAATAATAATAATAATAATAATAATAATAATAGTTCCTTGGGTTGATAAACTGACTGTAAGAAATCAAGACACGCCCGTTTAAGCGACCTACATTCGTGTTTACCTCGATTGTCTATTTTTGTGGAACAACGCCCCGTCAAGTGTGTCAACCGCCTGCATATTTCAGAGAACGGAAAAAAATCAGAGTCACTTGCTCGCTCGGGTCGCGCGAACAATGAGCTACTCCCATTGTTTGAAGACAGGCGAAAGTCGACTTCGAATGTAGCAGCTCAGTGTGCTCTCACAGGGAGCATGTGCTACTGCGAGTCTGTGTATTGAACGACTTGCGGAGAACTCATAAAGCGGGCACAGTGGTGTGGGGTGTGTGGGTGGGAGCTCTGCGGTTATACTTTGCCCCCGGGAATGTAAGATGCAAACCATTCTTGGTTGCCACATGAGGGTCATTAGCCGGCATTATTGTCAAAAACATCCATGGCCACAAAAGTTCGCATTAAACAATGAAGGAACAGGCCCGGCTGAGTAAAGATACAGGGTGGTCTTACGGCCCAAATTACATGATAAGGAAGCCCCCCCCCCCCCCCCCCTACCCCGCTTCCCCGCTGTGCGTGCACCTATAGGCACCCGGCAATGCAGTTTACGAGATCCGACGGTAGCGCCAGAACACACAGCCTAGTGAGCAGACGCAGCAAAACTGGATCCGCCAGGGGATATATATATATATATGTATTTCTTTTTAGGTGGGGGATGGAGGGGGGGGGTCACGGGTATAGTTCACTATAGTCACGGGTGATTATGAACGCATCCAGGAAGCGTTCGTTGAAAACGTGCCCAAAAGGGAATCATACAATCGAATGAAAAGAAGGTGGCTTTCGCCTTTAGGCACATGCGTGACATAGAAACCATAGTGAGTAGCGCAACCAGACAGGACACACAGCTAGGAACAGACGAGCACAGGCGCACACTAACAACTGATTTTATTGAAGGCAGATCCACACCTTTACCTTTATACATCAACAAGCTGCGCAGGCGCACCGTCACAACAACGAACAACCAAACAAGGCGCGATAAAAAAAATTTAACAAGGCGCGAAAGAAATAGAATCTCAGCACTGTATAGCGCAATGGAGGTGTCGCTTACACACTCCTCGCTTACACACATGCATGAGGGACCGCGAGACTTTTTCTAACCAAGAGATCCAGATGAGTGACCGCAACGGAAGACTTGAAGTACGTCATCCTACGGGTGTATCTCACAAGCGTTCTCACCGATACAGAAACTTCACGCAACAAATTTTTTACAGCGTATCGAATTCAGCCCCTATTTCAATGCGAAACGCGAAACGGAGCTGACGGAGAATGCAATTGGGGCGCCCCCTGAGCTTACACTCACGAGTGACGCTACTGTCTGGCGCGTCACCATAAGGCGTAGTTTGCTGTCTTCTGAAGCCGCGATGAAGCTCCACTCGGGGCTCACCCGAGAGCGACACGGACGTACGTAAGCATCACGTCACTCACGGGCGTCAAGTCAGGAAGCGACAGATGCGCTCTGCATCAGTTCGGCTTTGATTCTATATGTCAAAGTTAGCGCTATTCAATGCGCTTTAAAAACTGGCAGCGTCGACTTTTTAAGCCTAGCTTTTATAACTCACATATTTCGGTGACGGCGTCGCACGCGTAAAACCGGATGAGCGTACAGAAAGGCGACCCCAGAAAATGCGCCGGTCAGGTGTGTACATAGGTCGGCACTTAACTCACTTAACTCACTCACTCAAACTCACTCACCACAATTTTTTCAGCCTTCGCACTCACTCACGTTCATACTCACGCCTACTCACCCTCATTAGTTCTCACTCACGTTCACACTCACGTCCACTCACACTCACGAGTGCTCACTCACGTTCACACTCACGCCCACTCACGCTCATGAGTACTCACTCATACTCACACTCACCACATTCATATGAGTGTGAGAGCACTCATGAGTGAGTGTGCCGAGCTATGCGTGTGGATCTGTATGCGCCGCTTTCCAATAAATTGACGCTCTTTCGATCGTTGATTTGTCGGCAATCGCCCGTTTCTGATATGGCAATGTGATCTTTTATCGAGGCCACTTGTCATTTCGAGTTGCAACGTTTCATTATTGCCCATCACTGTTTCACGCATCACCGTCGTTGTTGCCTGTAGCAACAGAAGTGTTGCGCTGATAAGCACATGGCTTCTAGTTATCGGCATGGAAGAAGGAAAAAAAACCTGACTAAGCCCACTGCCCTGCAGTGGGCTTAGTCAGGCTTCCTATATATATATATATACCACTAGCAAATGCACCAATGTACCCACTAGCAAACGCCAACCAGAGCTACAACCAGTGCTGGCTATATATATATATATATATAGCCAGCACTGGTTGTAGCTCTGGTTGGCGTTTGCTAGTGGGTGCATTGGTGCTGTGGGTACATTGGTGCATTTGCTAGTGGTACATCCGGCGGCCAGTCGTTTTCAAGTGCTCCAGAGCACTATAGCGACGCGCGTCAAGTTTGGCTGGTCGAAGTCGAGCGCTCTAAAATACGTGCAGCTGGTACTTCCATAGCGCCGCGCTCCAATTAGGAGCTCTCCGAGGCGCTCTCACTGTTACCTCGGAGCGCGACCGATATCTGACCACGTGACTCCCGCTCCTAGCTCGTTTGTCGCGTTTCCCTCTTCCGCTCTCCGATTGGTCTGGCGAGCGACTGCAAGAGTTCGGCTCGCACACGCGTTCCCATGGCTCCGTTCAAGAGCGGGCTCCGCATTGTTGAAATCTGAGTCCGAGCGCGGTGGCGTCCAACTGAATGTTTACAAATGCCGGCTGATGTCCGGTAATGTTAGGTAAACGATGGTGACGTTGGCAAATTAGTACTGATGGACATACGGCAAAATGATTGCTCATGTTGGATAGTGTAAGCTTACTGTGGGTAGATGTCGAGTAATGACACTTGATTTTGGCAAAATATGGCTAGGTGCCATATGATCAAGGTTGTTTTCCAATACTCGGCCGTAGATGGCAGAAAGCTAAGCGGACAGCGGTCATCTGAAGTCTCATTCCAGTTCTCACGTAGCCGGCAAAATAGACCCTTTCGCAAAAGACAGCATCAGAGACGATTACGAGTTCGGTTACTTTGTTGTCGAAACAACATGGCGGCTAAGCGGAATCCTTGGATCTCGCCGGTATTGTGGTCCGCCCAGACGCAGACGCCGTCTTGCGCGCTTATATTATGCTAAATTAAGTTTTTCTTAGATTCTAACACGAAGGAAGAAATAACAATCCTCGATATTTTCCCTAGCCTTCTCGTCGGCATGAGGTGGCGTCATGTCGCGCAAACGTCATCCGGACGTGTTCCATTACTCGGACGACTGGGGTTCGATTACTGTCTTCTAAGCAGTTCGCGTAAATTGTTTACGCTGTTGGCCTTAATTAAAGCACACCCTTAAAGATTGCTCATGTTAGCTAGTGTCGGCTTACTTTTTGGTTTATGTTGGCTTACTCTTGGCAGATTTCGGCTGGTACTGGCTAAAGGATGACTAGTTTTGTCTAATTCTTGCTAAATGATTGCTAATACCGGCTGATGTTGGCTAGGTATGGTACTGAGAAGAAAAAGAAAATACAGTCGACTGAGAATAAAGAGAAGATGGCCTTTGAGTCATCTTAAGGCGCAATGCACAGGGACCATGTTGCTTTATTACTTAGCGCTTTACTTGCCCTAGCCTGCAACTTTGAAGGAATTTCACCCTTCGGTGTTGGCCGAGCGGCATTGCTTCTTAATTTCTCATATCTCGCGGCAAGGAAAGGTATGCGCTTTTCTGGGACGTAAAACACCAAATATTATTATTATTATTTTTATTATTATTATTGAAAGGTATGCGCTTAAGACAGGGGCGTAGCCGGAAATTTTTTTTCGGAGGGGGGGCACCTGCTTGATTTCGGAGGGGGCACCTCCTTGAAATGGCCATTTTTCGCTATGTATGCCATGGCGAAAAAAAAGTTTCGGGGGGGGGGGGGGGGGGCACGTGCCCGGTGTGCCACCCCCTGGCTACGCCACTGGCTTAAGATAAACCGCGACCATAGCTGTAGGTTCACTGTACTTCAGAACGGTATGCGGCAAAGAGCTCGCAAATCCCATTTATTGCACCTTTTCTTTTCTTTTTTTTTTTTTACCGATATGGCGTCGCAAGGTCGATTGTTTCTCGGCACGGATGTGTTTACACAACGATAGCGAAGGAACACCGTGAGGGCTCGCGCAGATAAGCGCCAAGCAATCATTCGATGATATGACGCGATGGTGTATTGCGCAGGTTGTACAAGAAGTCACGTAGCCGTCCGTACCATGCAGGCAGGCTAGGCTGACGCTGCGGTTCCCTGCCAATGTACACTGAAGATACTAGAGACTGGGCACCTTGATCAGTTTCATAATGAGATTAGATTAACTTATTCAAGTTGACCAATTACATTCGTGATGACATTGGTGTCTTTTAACACCAAATATGACTGCTAGGATTTTACGTGCCAAAGCTACAATATGCTAATTCACTCATATCATACTGCCAAAGCCACAATATGACATGAGGGGGGGGGGGGGGGTGCAATGCATTATTTATACCACCTCGGGCTCTTTAACGTTGACTAAGTGTAAGCACACTGGCGATTCGAAAACCCCCATCACCCACGCCGTATCTTTTAACACCATCAGCACAGTGCATGCAATTTTTGCCACGTCGAGTTTCATTGAAAGTGAAGTAATAAATATTAAGGATGTTCCGCCGCTATAGGGTTTAGATGGAAATCGAGACTCGAATAATTTGAACTACTGCTTACTAACAGTTTATCTCTACGTCCATCTCCATATTTATCGCAATTTACGAACTATAGAGTTACACTTCACCGTGGGCGCAACCCACCATATTTACTTTTCTCAAGAAGAAACAACATATTAGCATTATCTTTGTTTCTTTTTCCTCGTACTGCATGAAATTATGTAACTGAGCCCATATCAGAATGTTGTGGTAACATTTCTCCGTTGATACGTAATATTCTTCATCGTCAAGTTATTTTCTATGCACTTACAATATGTCCCTGCGCCTCTGCGCCGTATAGTCAATAGATCCGGATCAAATCTTGACCTGCCGGAGATATATAAACAAATCTAAGAAAACTACGACGACTTTCTTTATTTTCTACCTTCCCTTCTATATTGCAAGTTCCAGTGGATAATGTGAATCAGGTCGCGGCGTCCCGGGTTCGACCCCACTACCTTACGCTCGGCAGCGGCAGGGACGCCACCCGCCGCTTTGCTTATATCGCTGCGCTTCATACCTCGAGGTGTCGGGTTCGACACCGGACGCGGTGGTCGCGTTTTCCATGGTTTCGAAATGCGACCAAACAGTCACGCATTTAGATTTAGGGCGAATATCTTGTCCGCCACGGTGGTGAAGTGGTTACGGTGTTCGGCTGAAGGTCGCGGGTTCGATGTCGGCCACGGCGGGCGGATTCCGATGGAGGCGAAACGCTAGAGGCCCGTGTTCTGTGCGATGTGAGTGCACGTAGAAGAACACCGGATGGTCGAAATTTCCGGAGCCCTCCACTACAGCATCCCTCATAATCTTATCGTGTTTTGTGACGTAAAACCCCACATATTATTAGGTATTAGGTCGAATATTTTTCGTTTTGTTTAGATGCAGAACATTTTTCAATTTAACAAGCGGGTATGGGATAAAGTACGGATTCTGCTCCGCTCAGTTAAGTGTTCTCCTTTCTTATCACGCACAACTCACGCGGTCTGGCCGATAACGCCGATAACGTGCGTGGAGAGCCGCTCGGACCGCGGACGATGAGAGGAAACGCAATATTACTGGTTCACGATAAAAGAAAAATGGTCGCGCTGAAGAAGAAAAAAATTAAATGTTCCCGCTGCTTTGCCAGCCAGCCTTCAATTTAGATTACCGGCCTGCTCTAGAACGCGCTACCAGTATTTACTCCGAAATCTGACCTGAATGCAGTCACAAATTGCTGAGAAATTCAAAATTTTTTCTCTCATCTAGTGGTCCCTAAACTTTCGACGCCGACTGTATGCAAGAGCAGATCTCTTCTCATATGCCTGCATGCGCACGCCAACTTCTATCACGAATCCGTCCCAAATCAACTTGCTGCCTTTCTGTATATTACTGGAGTAGGAAAGTCACACTACGTAATGTACTGGCTTAGAGCCCTCCGGCAATGGTTGTATAGGTATAGCGAGGCATAGGTGTGCGCACAAGGGGGGGGGGGGAGGGGGGGGAGCAGCCCCCCCCCCCCCCCCCTAATCAGCTAAGAGGGGGGACGCAACGTCTGCCCACACTTTTACTCAGTCAGACCTGTTCAGTCATTTTTATAGAAGCGTTATGTCCACGAATGCTTTTGGACGATAATGATAGGCCGAAGGCCGCTGATGTTGCATTCCAACTGCCCATTTTTGTACTCCCGGAAAGCAAGGGACGAAAGGCAGGCCATTCTGAGAAGCACGTCATAGCTACGTTTTCAGTTTTTCATCTATTGTGACGCATATTGTCTTTTGAACTCGACCAACGGGGAGGGGGGGGGGGATCACTACGATAAACCTACCCCCCTTCCCCCAAATGGGGAACCCTGCGCACGCCTACGTAGCCAAGTGATCCTGCAGACACGTCCGTGTTACGCGGCACAAAAGCGTGTGCGGGGGGGATGCGCTTACCTCCGTCCACGTCGCACGGCGGCAGAGAAGTCGGCGAGCTGTCATCTTTCGACGTCGTCGGCACGAGCTCCTCCGGCGCAGCGTTCACCGGCTCGAACAGGAGAAGCAGTAGCAGCAACGGCACGGCGGAGATCGCGGCACGCTGCCAGGTCCTCCGCCGCCGGCCGCCGTTGCACCGCGCAGCGCACTGACCGCAGCGCGTCGGCGGCACCACCACCATCATCATCACTCACTCGGAACACGCAAAACAAACACCACCGTCGCAGTAGTAGTAGCTGTCGGCGTAGTAATCCACGCTCATGGCTTGTCGTTCTTTCTCTCCCGCGGTTGTTTAAAGTACTCCGATAGTTGTCCGCAACGATGGCGACGAAGAGCGATCACTAAAACCCACTGGAGCGAGACTTCCCGATGCGCTGCCGTCGACGCATCCACTGGCAGATGCAAGGCGCGCGCCGCAGTCGGCGATTCTCTTCAACTCCGCAGATTATGATTGTTATTTTTTTTTCGAGGTGTCGAAACCCACAGGTGCTCCAGAGATGGAGCGTGAGACAACGACGAACTACATTCGCTCGCGCTGCGCGCGGTCGAATGTAGAAGAGTCGTTAGCGTACGCACGTTAAGCCGGCGACGTTAACGTCCACCCACCGTCCCCGTACGCTGGCGATCGGCGTTACGCTACGAACGTTCTGAACCGTCCACGAACCTCGACATTATAGGAAGTTACACAAAGAACACACAGGAAAGAGAGGAAGGGCGATTGGAGGCGTTGCGCCGGCCCTCTTTCGCTCGGCGTTGGGAGATAACCGGGGCCGTGGAAAGAGTACTTGTCTCCTGCCGACGTCGTCGAAAGCTAAAACCCTCCGCGCTCCCTCGCTGGCTCGGCGCACTTGGCGATTTGCCGCCGCCTGTCGCGGTTTGTCGTCGTGAGAGGTGCACGACTCGGGCGCGCTGCCGCTATCTGCGGCAGAAGCGCGGCTTGGCTTGCGCAGCCGAGCGTGCTCAGCTGCAGCATCGGGAAATTGTGCACGCGGCGGCGACGGTGCACACCCCGCCGCGTCGTCATGTCGGAACGACGCCGTTTCTTGGCGTATGTAGGAAGCTGCCGCCGCAGCAGCTGCTGCTGTGCATGCTCACACGCAGCGCGCCGCTGCAGCTAGGAGACGTGTTCCGCTGGCATAGGTGTGCGCACGAGGGGCGCAGGGGGGGGGGGGGGGGGGAGGGGGGGCAGCCCACCCTAATCACCCTAAGAAGAGGGGCGCACATTCTGCCTCATAAATTGACTTAATAGGGAGGGGGGCACGCCAAATCTGCCCCATGCAGTGACTTAATAAGAAGGGGGGGCACTGCGATGACCCTTCGCCCCCCCCCCCCCCCGCTTAAAGGGGAACCCTGCGCACACCTATGGGTGTGCGCACGGAGGGGAGGATGGAGGGAGGATGGAGGGAGGATGGAGGGGGTGGGGGGGCGGGGTGACTGTTTAAAGTTTTGGGTTAGGGCCATTCAGGTTTTTGATGGTAATAGTGGCCAAGAACACCTGGAAGTTACATTACCAAAAACTGCTTACTTCCCATATTTACTCCCAGAAAGCCGGAAACCATTGTGAGAACGATTGCGTCGCTTCCTGTTCATGTTTGTATCCATTCGGAAGCTTGTTTTCTTCGAACTCAACCGACGGAAATAAAGGGGGGGGGGGGGGGCTGTGGAACGTGCCCCCTCTTATCGGCGAATCCTGCGCATATATGATCGCTGGACTCAGCCGAATGACACATGGGTTACAAATCATTTTTCCTTACACAAACCTCTTCTCCAACTTGCGGACTTCTGCAGAACTAATTTCCAATACTCGGACTCCATCTGCTTTTAGTTGACGCTCAATGTCACCTCGTGCTGTCATTTGCGAACCTCCTCGTCAGCTCACCTCCAAGATGATGTTCCTATTTCCTCGATTCGAAGGTCGCGGGGTCGAATCCCGGCCGCCACGGCCGCTTTTCTATGTGTTCGGTATGCTACAGGCCCGTTTTCACGATTAACTTAGGTGCACATTAAGAACCCCTCAGGTGGGAGAAACTTTCCGGAGCCCTGCGCTTACGGCAGGGTTTTGGGACGTAAAACACCTACAATCATTATAACGTTATTACCTCCCCGACTACAATACCGGTGACACACAGGCACTCGATCCGTACCAGGCGCTTCTACATGGTCACATTTATCGATCAGATCCGATCGGGATCTGCCCATCGCGATCTCGCTCCACTGCCAGATTGCAATTTGGCAACGCCAGCTCCAAACTTGATCCGGATTTGTTTGAACCATGTAAGCGGTGACCATTCTTGACGCCGATCAAAAAGTCCGATCCGGATCATCCCTGAACGCGATCAAAAGTACTCCAATGACATTGGTTATGTTACCTCATCGACGGTGTACTTAATGGTAATCATAGATCGATTGTGACAGATTATAGTTCACAGCTGCACGTATTTCGTTCTGTTAGCACCTCCCTCCCACCATCATCCTTCTTTCTTTTAATCCATTAATCCGGTTCTTTCTGCGTAGGGTAGCAAACTGGGTCCTAGTCTGCTGGATCTCGCTGCTTTTCCTTCTGTTCCTATGCCGTCCTGCTTAGGGTCGCGCGCAAGTGGAGAGAGGAAGCGGGCACAACAGACCGATCGTGATTGCCCCTCCCCTCTCCTTGTCAATTATTTTCCTGCTTCAGGTACCCTTCGCAACATACAAACACGACAAAAACTGACTTGTGCAAAAGCGCATGATCTATCTCCAATGAAACATATGAGTTTCAATAATCCAAATTTCAAGTGAGTAGCGAGGCTACACATAGGGAACAAGCCAGGCGCTTTCCTGCAGCTGGTATGAAGAACACAGCTGTACGCACAGTCAGAACAGTCTCGACCACGCATGGCAACGAACATTTGTTGGTTGTTTACTTGGTCGTCCGTTCAACTTCAGGGTATTTCCCATACCCGACGCTGCCGCAGGAGCAGTGGCAGACTGCGCGTTCACAGTCATATACCGCACGGCTGAGGAGTGCACAAAGTTTGGAAATCAATGTGCGCTCAGTAGGAGTGAGGCAAATTAGCAATGCAATAAAGCACGCTTGTTTTTTTTGTTTCTGTTGTTTTATTTTTTAAAGGGCGAAAGCCTTATATGTCTCATGGGTAGGTGGCCTTGAACGAAATCACGGCGTGAGCACGCCACGGTATAAAAAGTGTCACCCGTGACCTCTTAAGCGTGCCTCGAGACGCGATTTGCGCGTTCACTTCATCACTGCGGCATTTGCTGATAAACTTCGAGAGTACTGCAATGTACGAAACAAAACAAGTATTTGTTTTGTTTCGCCATAACGCAATGCCTTATGGCGATGTAGGTGAAGTGTAAATAAAGTAAATAAATTTATTTTCTCCGAATAGTTTCGGCTGGCGGTCCAGCCTTTTTCTGTGGACGTAAGTGAAATGGCACAACCCGCAGCAGAGGCCCCCCCCCCCCCCCCTAGTTTGGGTGCCAAAGGAGAACATAAAAAAAACAAAAAACAAATGCCCCCATCTCCCCGAAGGGAATCGTGAGGAAATGCGAATGCATTTCGCGCGCGCTTCACTCCATGGATTTATATATGGTGGTTGTGGTTCGAAGAAGGAAAAGGCGCCTAATTTCTGCAGCCCGGTCGGGAGTACGGCGCAGCGCCTGTATTTTTTTTCTTTTTTATTTTTTTTTTATTTTTTATTTTTTTATCTTTTTAATTTTATATATATATATATATATATATATATATATATATATATTGTAATGGAGAAGATCAGCGCCGTTCTGAAAGGTAGAGGGTACCTCTCTCGGGCAGAAAGACGACGACGTTCGGTGTTGGTGCATCGCGACACTTGCGCCTGCTCGGCTGTTCCTCCCCGACCTGCCTTGACGTTATTAAAGAAGTTCTACGCCGAAACGCCTTATTTTAACTGGTGGAGGTGCTGGGTACTCTACCGCCCTGGAACTTCGTAACCGAACCCTGCCTTCAGTTGATCTCATGGCCCCTGTCGACGGTGAGCAGCCAGACCCCCAGGCAGCAACAACCCCTCCAACAGTTGTTTGCTCCGGCCCCCCTTCGGCAGCGTGACCCTCCTCTCTTCAGTGGTACTGACGACAAGGACGCGGAAGACTGGCTTGACGAGTACGATCTGGTGAGCAAGCCCAACAAATGGGACGATGCGCACAAGCTCACCAACGTCATATTTTACTTAACTGACGTCGCCAAACTGTGGTTCCGTAACCACAGTACTGACCTGCCCACCTGGTCGGCCTTCAAAGCAGCTTTCATTCAACTTTTCGGCCGTCCAGAACTTCGGAAGTTGCGTGCCGAACAGCGCCTGCGAGGTCGAGCTCAGCAAGCCGGTGAAAGCTACACCAGCTATATCGAGGATGTGGTTGCCCTTTGCAGGCGCATCAACCCATCAGTGACGGAGGCGGAGACGATCAAGCATATCTTGAAAGGTGTCTCTGACGATGCCTTTCAGATGCTCATCGCTAAGAACCCGCAAACGGTAGCGGACGTCATACAGCTGTGCCAAAGCTATGACGAACTCTGGAAGCAACGGGACGCTACTCGTCGTGCCAGCGCGTCAGGTGCAACCATTGCCGCATTAACGCCTCCTGGCCTTGCGCAGGACCATGCTGCTTTGCTACGAGAGATTAAGCAGTTTGTGCGTGAAGAGGTCGCCCGTCAGCTCTCCATTTTGCCTTGTGTCTCTGATCCGGCCCCATCATCGCTGCCAACGTCAATACAACGTGTTGTTCAGGAGCAAGTCGCCGAGGTGCTCCCCGCAGCCATTGCGCCACCTGTGACTGCTCCGCTCACGTATGCTGAAGCACTGGTCACACCTCGACGATTGCCCGCTGCCAACTCCTACGTCCCCGCGCGCCCTTTTGTCTCGTCGCCCCAGCCTGTACACCCAGCTACGCGTCCGCACTCCCGACCGGCACCACATTTTCAGAACCCATGGCGCACTCCAGACAACCGGCCCATATGCTACGCGTGCGGTTTCCCGGGCCACGTAGCACGGTTTTGCCGGCGACGTGAGTTTATGCAGCATGATGACATGAGGCCGTATGCTTATGACTTCGCGCCACGACCTCAGCCTGCTTCATCCGGACCATACGTCGCTACTGAATCTTCTTCGACTCGACGGAACTTCAACGGACGCCGGTCGCCGTCACCGCGACCCCGTTCCCCTTCTCCCATGATGCGACGTCCCCGGCCTGACCCAGAGGAAAACTAGGAGCCGCAGTTCCGGAGGCAAGAACTGCGCAGCTTTCGAACTTTTCAAGGCCTTGTTTTTCACCGTGTAATGTGATCGCTGTTGCCGTTGAGGGTGTATCCGTTTCAGCACTAGTCGACACAGGAGCCGCAGTTTCTGTCATGTCTGAGAAGCTTTGCCGAAAACTCCGAAAAGTAACGACGCCTCTTCGCAACTTCGTCTTAAGCACTGCCAATGCAGAACAAATTCGGCCTTTCGCTGCGTGTACAGCACGGGTTGTTATTGAGGATGTCCTTTACACAGTCGAATTTGTCGTGCTTCCGCAATGTTCCCACGATATCATACTAGGATGGGATTTCCTATGCACTCACAATGCTGTCATTGACTGTGCTCGCTCCGAAGTCGAGTTCTCGCCGCTGTGTGACTCTGCTTTAGTCGACTCGCCGTCCCTACCTGCGAAAGTGTTCGTCGCTGCTGACACCACGATACCCCCCTTTCTCCTCTGCTTTAGTCCCGCTTTCCTGCGACGCCTCTATTGACTCACCTGTTCTTTTTACACCAGCTCAAAATGCCCTCCGCCGCAAGTGCTGCTTGATACCCTTCGCCGTCCTCAAGATTCAAGACACTTCTAGTGCAATTTACGTTTCCAATCCGTTTCCCTGCCCTTCTGTCGTACTGAAGGGAGAGTGCCTTGGCAGCGTTGATGACCTCGATTCCTTTTCCGCAAGTGTCGTCGCCGATCAGCCGACTTCTCTCCAGATTAGCGCCGTCGACTGTCCTGCTACAGCTTCGCTACCATCATTCACCGATGCACTCTCTAGATGCCTCGACAGCCACCTGACGTCCCAGCAGCGCTCTGACATCACCGCATTGCTTGAACGCTTTCGTGCCAGCTTCGATTACCAACAACCATCCTTGGGGCGTACTTCAACTGTAACTCATCACATCGACACTGGCCTCCATGCCCCTTTGCGTCAGCGCCCATATCGTGTGTCGGCAACTGAGCGTCACATCATCGCCGAACAAGTTGATGACATGCTTAAGCGTGGTGTTATTGAGCCCTCTAACAGTCCGTGGGCATCGCCGGTAGTTCTGGTCAAGAAGAAAGACGGCTCGATACGGTTTTGCGTTGACTATCGACGGCTGAACAACATCACACGCAAAGATGTCTACCCGTTACCTCGCATAGACGATGCCCTCGACTGCCTACAAGGAGCCGAGTTCTTCTCTTCATTAGATCTGCGCTCCGGTTACTGGCAGGTGCCAATGGCTGAGGCTGACCGCCCCAAAACAGCTTTTGTTACTCCCGATGGCTTGTATGAATTTAATGTCATGCCATTCGGGCTATGCAATGCGCCTGCCACGTTCGAACGCATGATGGACAACATCCTCCGCGGCCTGAAATGGCAAGCATGTCTGTGCTACCTGGATGACATTGTAATATTTTCACGTGACTTTCCAACGCATCTTCAACGCTTGGAAGCAGTGCTCACTTGCCTCAAATCTGCGGGTCTACAGCTGAATTTGAAGAAGTGTTGCTTTGGCGCTCGAAAGCTCCTTATTTTGGGCCACGTCGTGTCCCGGGAGGGTGTTCTTCCTGATCCGACAAAACTTCGTGCGGTTGCCGAGTTCCCTAAACCGAGTACATTGAAAGAAGTTCGGAGTTTTCTCGGCCTTTGTTCGTATTTTCGCCGCTTCATCCGCAACTTCGCATCCATCATAGCACCTTTGACTGAACTCCTTCGCGGCAGCCGCGACCTCACGGGATGGTCATCAGCATGCGACGATGCTTTCACCACACTTCGCCGCCTCCTAACCACACCCCCCAATACTGCGACATTTCGACCCACTAGCCCCGACTGAACTGCACACGGACGCTAGCGGTGTCGGTCTCGGCGCTGTGCTTGCACAGCGTAAACCTGGGTTTCACGAGTACGTCGTCTCTTACGCCAGCCGTGCACTCACCAAAGCCGAAACCAACTACTCCGTGACCGAAAAGGAATGCCTCGCCATCATATGGGCCATAGGCAAGTTTCGACCCTATCTTTACGGACGCCCATTTAGCGTGGTCACAGATCACCACGCATTATGCTGGCTTTCCTCCTTAAAAGATCCATCCGGCCGACTTGCCCGTTGGGCCCTACGTCTCCAGGAGTATGACATTCGCGTCGTTTACCGATCTGGACGTAAACATTCTGATGCGGACGCTCTGTCCCGTTCACCTCTTCCATCTGATGATTCGTCCCCGCCTGCGTCCTTTTACGACGCGTCCTCGCTCTCTGTCAGTGACATGCCTCTGGAGCAAAAGAAAGACCCCTGGGTCGCTTCTCTTATGGATTTGTTATGTAGGCCTCCATCGCACCCCATCCCTAGAGAACTGCGGCGGCAAATACATCACTTTTGTATTCGAGATGGCTTGCTATATCGGCGAAATTACCTTTCTGAAGGGCGCAAATGGCTTTTGGTTATTCCCCGACATCTTCGATCGGATATATGCGCCTCGTTTCACGCCGATCCACATTGTGCACATGCGGGAGTACTGAAAACTTACACACGCCTGCGCCACCGCTACTATTGGCGTGGAATGTACCGCTTTGTTCGCCGCTACATCCGCTCCTGTCTCGCTTGTCAACGGCGCAAGAATACCCCTCCCCGTTCTCCTGCTCCTCTACAGCCTCTACCTTGTCCTGCCAGACCCTTTGAACGTGTCGGCATTGATATTTATGGACCGTTACCCATCACTGCTGCTGGGAACCGCTATATAATCGTTGCAATCGATCATCTGACGCGCTACGCAGAAACTTCACCACTGCCATCTGCATCGGCCAGTGACGTCGGTTCTTTTATTTTACACCACCTCGTTCTACGTCATGGCGCACCACGTGAGCTCCTCAGTGACCGAGGGCGCGTATTTCTGTCCGAAGCCGTCGAATCACTTCTAAAGGAATGCCGCATCATTCACCGAACCACCACAGCATACCATCCTCAGACCAACGGCCTGACAGAACGATTTAACCGAACATTGGGTGATATGCTGTCAATGTACGTCGATTCTGCTCACTCAAACTGGGACCGCGTTCTCACCTTCGTGACGTACGCGCACAATACTGCGACTCAGACCACCACGGGATTCTCCCCATACTTTCTACTTTACGGACGCGAGCCCTCCTGCATGTTAGACACCATTCTTCCGTACAGTCCCGACGCAACTGAGTCGACAACAATTTCCCAAGCAGCTAAATACGCGGAGGAGTGTCGCCAGCTCGCCCGATTCCTCACCACTTCCGATCAGCAACGCCAGAAACACCATCGCGACGGCTCGAAGGCTCCAGCGTCTTATCTCCCTGGTTCGCTTGTGTGGCTCTGGGTCCCTTCCACCAGCCCTGGCCAGTCATCAAAACTTCTCTCGAAGTACCACGGCCCTTACCGCGTCGTCCAGAAATCATCACCCGTAAATTATATCATTGAGCCACTTGCGCCATCTCCTGATCAACGACGCCGTGGGCGCGAGACGGTGCATCTAGACCGGCTCAAGCCTTACTACGACCCTACTGTTGTCTCCTGCCCCTAAGTCGCCAGGATGGCTCTTTTTCCGGAGGGGACATAAATGTAATGGAGAAGATCAGCGCCGTTCTGAAAGGTAGAGGGTACCTCTCTCGGGCAGAAAGACGACGACGTTCGGTGTTGGTGCATCGCGACACTTGCGCCTGCTCGGCTGTTCCTCCCCGACCTGCCTTGACGTTATTAAAGAAGTTCTACGCCGAAACGCCTTATTTTAATATATATATATATATACGTGCGAGCGAGTGGACGGGAGAGTGGGGCGCAGGGAGGAGAGAGAGCGAACGGCGAGAGAAGGAGCGGCGAAGCACTGCACCTACCCTCTCCTACACTCTCTCGGACCACATGCTCCGGTTGCTAGGGGCGAGGATAAGTGCGCGCACCCGCAGCTGTTGCTATGGGAGAGGGAGTGAGAGCGAAGAGATAACACCTGCCCGCGCGCGGCCGCCGCCGCGGACAACGCCGCACAACGCCGGATGCCTGACATAGCCCGACTAAGAAATGCATTCGCATTTAAAAGAAGAAAGAAAACCAGAGAGAAAGAACCACCGAAGGAAGCGACAGTGACAATTGGTGGTGGTTGTGGTTCGAAGAAGGAAAAGGCGCCTAATTTCTGCAGCCCGGTCGGGAGCACGGCGCAGCGCCTAATTGCTTTGCTGGGGTGTTCTTCAGCGGGGCAAAGAAAAGCTGAAAGAAAGAAGGAAAGACGGAGAGCCGCCGGAAGCGGGCGTATTATCCGTGTATTGTCTACGAGGGGTAGATAAGAAGGGCGGCCTGAGCAAGCGACCAAGAAAAAGGGGAAAAGGGAGGAATTGCCGCTTCTACCTAACCATCTCAACTTGAACTCCGTACGTGCGCTGATTGCTTCAACCGGTTCCCAAAGTGCATGGGATCTGCCGAATTTTAACATGAAAGCGTTTTTTGCAGGGGTCCACTAAGACTTCAGTGACGTATTTTCATCACGGAAATGACGTCGAAAAAAATGTACATGATACGATGCTAAAGAATAAAAATTCCGTCAACTGGCATCGAACCGATGACCTCTCAGTCTGCAGCAACAAGTGCCGAGCTCGCTATTTACTGCGCCACGGCCACAGACTCTAAAGGCTTTGCAAACGCGCCTTTCATATCTCACACTTTTCTCTTACAGTGCTCTTTGTCAGCGGGGTGGTGTCACCCTCTTGGAGCGGTAAAGTATAGTAATTCATCATTACAGTGGCCTCCCCTATTAACATCTGCAACGCGTGTTGCTACGCGTCCGTCCCATTCGGCGCGTTTTCAATAGTAGTGCAATTTTGTCAACGCCTGAGCACACCACGAGGTGGCGACCTTAGCCCAAGCGTTGGTCTTGCTCATAGCGTCCATTCAAATAAAAAATAGCTCTGCGACCCGCGCCTGCCTCACCTAGATGTAATACCGCGTTCCTCGCTTACGCTCGCCCCGAGAAAAATGGTGGCCGGGCTACAGGGGCGACTCGACGCGCCTAGCCTTTCCCTAAAGTCCAGCCGTGATGTTCAATCACACTTCAACATGCCGCGGGATGGCGGCCTTAACCCAATTTCTGCGTCCAATATGTGACGCTCTTCTGGTTATCACGCCTCTTTCTCTGATTGGTCTCTGGCCGTTAACATCGACAGCTACCTCACTGGTTTCTTTAATTATTGATCATGGACGTTAGTCATCGGGTGGGGATGTACCACCAAGTGTCAACGAGGGCGCATCCATGTTAAACGGTGCTATAGCTGCCAAAAGACCGAAATATACATTGTGCAAACCCTCCTATATCAATGTATGTGCATACACATTCAATTACCTTTGTAAGGGTGCGTTTTACTTTCGTGCTATACCGATTTCTATGATGGTGGTGGGATGACCCATGTTTTTTTTTTTTAAATGAATGACTGCCGTTATACTTTTTCATAATAAGTACTACACTTCCTTGCATATATTCAAGCTTTTGTATATTATAATTGGCCTTGTTTGCTAATAGTCCAAACAGTGTTTCTAGTGCATGCTTATTAAGCATATTGCTATTATTATATTACTCTTATTGTCAACTTGCCAACCCTTTTCTTTAAAAAATGATTAATTTGTGGTGTTAGGGGCGTAGTACATTGTTTACACTGATCGTATCTGTATTTAAAATATTTCTTAAAGGGCCCTCCGGCAGCCTCCATAAATACGCCAATACAAACGGTGCAACCAAAATTTTTCTTTAAAAAAAAAGAATGTGGGCGATTATAACGTTAAACTATCCCTCGTTGCTTCCTTCCGCAATGGTCGTTAGCTATTTATGATTGGTCGAAACGTTCTGGATCATGCACACAGCACCTTCTCGTTACGCGAGGCAACAAAAGACGCGAAAAGGATCCATCGCGTAATCACCACTTATGCACGACCCCGTAAAAATAAGAGAATGAACTATTTTCAATACGGCATGTTGTTGGCCATTGGTTCTTTGGCATTCGTCAAAAATTTTCTGTGCGCCATAAAATCGCCTGCTTGTTACGCGACGTCACAAATCTGCGAAATGTCGTGGTGTTTATCATGACGCATGCGCACTAAACAGCGCATTCATGTGCTGAACAATACCTAGAACATTTTGGAATAGCCGGAGAGTGTCTCCTTCTAAACTTATTTCAAGTAGGCTGCCCGCCGATCACATTCGCAGCGGCTACTTATAGCAGCTGGCTTGATGGATTCATATGAGTATAATAAATATTTTTAATTGCAGCAAAACGACGTTTAGGTGTTTGGGCGCGTATACAACTCTGTGAGGTCATCCTTTCTGAGAGAGAGAGGGAGAGAAAGAAATAAGCAGCACTTGCACGTGTGTGCTTCTTTGCCGTCCGAGTTGTATTTTGAGCTGTAAAAGTCAATTCAAGTTGAACGAAAACAAACTAGCCCGACTGTTAATTAAGTCTGTTTAGTCCAAAAAATCTCGGACCTTCCCATCTCCCTGGTCCGGTGGATCAAGTTGCGGGGTAAGCCTAAATGCTGAGCTTCCCACTGTGCTCGAGTCCACTGCTTTATTCGTCGCGTTGTTGGAAGCTGCCGCCATCGCTGCAAGGTACCATAAGCAAGGCTGATCAGGTTGGATCGGAGACTAAAGCGGAAACCTTTTCTTGGCGCTTCCAGTACGGCAAAACAAAAACATGAAAAAAATTTCGTAACACTCCTCGGCTCACAGCAACTTCGACAGAGCAGCGGTGATGCTATTCCTTTTCGATGAAAGAAAATGATTTTCCTGACGCAGGAAGCTATTTGATCCGTCCATAAAACATTTGCTCGTTCCCACCCGTATTTGCATCGTCGATTATTTAAATTTCAAGTCAGGCACAGCAGAATAAAAGCATGAACGAGTGATCTAAAGTTATAGGGCATTTGCTCAGCGCTAGCCTGCTCTGCAATGCCACATCACAAGGAGCGAAAGCGTCGCCTAGACGGCCCGCACCGCAAAGAGCCTACAAGGAAAATCTTCACAGCAGAAGTGTAGGAAAAGTTTCATGGTATAATTAAGCGATTACTGTGGTGAAGGAAAACTTCGCCTCAGTTGTTGGTTTCCCAACGTGCAGCCGAGAATGACCACTGTCGAATGAATACGAGCTGCGCCTCCACAACTGCGACACGCCTGCCATTCATTCGTGCAAGGAAGTAATGCTAGGTGATTTAGGCTGTAACCATAAGCATGGTATTTTCGTTACTAATTTCAGTACTACGCAAAGCAGCATTTAAAAATACGTCATCATCACTGCAACTATTACGTTTCCCCGACTACTGATGTGGCAACCTGTGTTGAAGTTTGCCCGAAGTTAATGTTCCTCGGCCGAAAGCCGGTGACAAGAAGATGTTTCGGTATGGGAAAATTACTTGCCTTTACATAAAAGAAAGCTACATGACGTCATGGAAATGAATAGGTGCAATTGGATGGTGCATGTAATGCAAGTTTCCGCTGGGTGGGGCAGTGATGTCTTTAAGAGTAGTTTATATTTACTCTAAGGTTGTAACCGACAATAGTGGACTCTGTGGTTCACCGAATAGTTATTATTTGCCAGAGGAGGCTTGACAAGAATGAAATTAGACACATTTTGGCGTGAGGTTTCAGTCTTCATTGCATCGCCGTTAAGGCTTCCGCTTTCGAGTCGTCTTAGCGAAAGTGCAAGAGATCCTGGGAATGTTTTCCCTGTTAAACATTAGCTTAGGTACTGACGCACTCGCGAGCCGTGACGTAGCAAGCTGCTTGCTTTGCAGGCGTCTGCATTCCAGCGAACCACATTGTTCCGCGCTAAGCTGTGCGTGCAATCGAGCTATTTCAGCTTGGCGTTGAATGAGAGCTATTTGCAGCGGCTGATACGTTGGTAGAAGACGGCCCATGCAGTATCACATACTCTTTTTAGTTTGCATAGCTGCACGACGCTTCAAGCATTTCGAGGACTCGACAAAAGCTTTCTTTGCTGCTGCAGCGAGCTATCATCCGTTTTCAGGGGCGAAGCTCCTTATGGCGAGACCTGGCCGGTTGTCCAGCGGCGTCGATCGTGGATCGTCAACCATCCTCTGTACCCCGTAGTGTTCCCTTATCGTACAATAGAGGGCGCTGTCCCATAGAGATGCATGCAAACTGCAGTTGGGTGACGATATACTAGATGGCGCTGTACGCATTCCATTTCTCGTCTCGTTTCCGAGAGGGCGCTGTCCCATAGACATGCGTACAATATGGCGGTTGGGTGAAGGTACGCTAGATGGCGTTGGCGGTGCAGCTGCTCTCCGATTGGCTGCTGCGCGGGCTGCGCGAGGTTGCGCTCTCATTCCCCGGATCGTCGCCGTACGAGTGCGCTTGCCGGATCGTGCTGCTTGGCGGACCATGGACGATGAGGAACGCCGGGTGCGGAAGGCCGCGCCGCTGCGGCTCGTGCTCGTCGGCAGGATCCCGAGGTGCGAGCTCGAGAGGCCGCCGCCAAGCGCGCGCGGCGTCAGGCGGATCCCGAGACGGTGCGCGCCAAGGAGGCCGCCCAGCAGTAATCGCTTTGATTACTGCTGGGCGAAACCACTGAAGATTTCACGGTGTAACCATGATTGCTTCACGAGCTTCGCCCCAAACTCTTCATCATTCACCCCGTGGATATGCTGTGATTTTTTTTTCTTTTTGTGTCATACGGAGCTTTGTGTGTGTTTCTTGACTTCCATAACGTTTGTCGACGCCAAATGTTTTCACATCAGAAATGCACAGACATATATACACAATCTGCCGAAATCTGCGCTGACAGAGAGAGATGAATAGGAAGGCCGGAAGGTTAACCAGACATTAGAATCCGGTTTGCTACCCTGCACTGGGGTGGGGGGAAATAGGGGCAAGAAAGAGGACGTAGAGAGAGAGAAAAAAAGAGAGCAAAAAACATGGTTGATCCCTCCGTCATAGGAATCGGTATAACACGAAAGTGAAACGTGTCCTTAGAGAAATAGTTGAATGTTTACTGTACATTGATATAAGAGAGCTTGCACAGCGTCTATTGGTGTTTGAGAGTTATAGCACCGTTTAACGTGGATGCATCCACGTTGACGTTTGGTGGCACATCTATATCGCTACGACTGACGTTCATGATCAATGATTATAAACAAACCCTTGTGGTCATAGATGCTTGTGGCAGCTGTACGGTGAGAGCAGAATCAGAGAAAGCGGTTTGACACCAGAAGAGCGCCATTGATTGGACGCCGAACTTGGGCTAAGGTCGCCTACTCGCGGCATGTTAGAGTTATTGAACACTACTGCCCGACCAGAGGGAAACGCAACGCGCGTCGCGTCTTCCCCTTTGGCCTGCTGCGATTTTTCGTGGGGCGAGCGTAAGTTGGGAACGCTAAGAACTCGCGCGTCGGAGAGCATGCTATGAGCGAGGACGACGCTAGCGGTAAGGTCGCCACCTGGCAGTGTGTTAATGTGTGGACAAAATTGCACTTTTCCTATTCGAAGCGCGCCGAATGGGACGGACGCGTAGAAACGACGCTTTGAAGAAACAAATCGTGGATTTCAAGGCCATAATGGTTTACTTCACTTTAGTAAGAGCACTGTGCGAGGACACTGGTAGATATAAAAGGCGCGTTTGTAAAGCCTGAAGAGTATGTGATCGTGGCGCAGTGGGTAGCGTGCCCGGCATCTCTTGGCCGCGGATCAAGAGGTCGCAGGTTCGACTCCCGTTGACGGAACTTTTTTTCTTTGTCTTCTGATCATGTGTATTTTTTCGACGTCATTTCCGTGACGGAAATGCGTCACTGAAATCTTGGTGGACCCCGGCATAAAACACTTTCGTGTTAAAAAAAACGCACATACACTATTGATAAAACACACACACACAGTAAGGGCGCTCTTGTTATGCATTGTATTTATGTGAACACGTAAATGTGGTGATGAAGAAGAGGCTCAGACACGAAGGTTTTATTCACGGCATTTATTAGGTTACATCAACAAAAGGATACCATGCTTGCGTAAAAGTACAGACTCGGAAACGGGCTAAGCTTTAACCTCGGGCTCAGCGAGACACAAACGACTGTTATTCGTAAGTATTATCTTTCGCTGGAACATTGCACTGGTTGCTACAAAATGAAGCGCGCTGCAACAAGTAATCTATAGACACGCACCGGGCAACGCCCGGTCGCAATTGCGAGCGATAGCGTGATAAAACGAAGCACGTGAAAAGCGCTAAACCTTGCTGTGCAGAATTGATAGCCGACATCAATCACCACTGACCTGATCACGCAATTTTCGAAGGTAATGGGGGTGGGGTATTTCCGTACCAATATTGATGACCTGCCACCGGTGAGTATTCTAGCAATTATCTATATAGTGCACAGGGAAATTTCATCGAGAAACATCATATAAAGACCTGGGCTGGTATAGCGTAACGATTCGATTGCAGTGCTACTATTTTTCCATCCTTCCAGGCTTCGAAAGGGCTCTGAGTTGATCTTCGGCCACGTGATCACCGTGACTGACCGGCTGTGATTAGTGGGCGATGAGAAAGGAACAGAACTTAAACGAAGGAATCTCTACGTTATATAGAAGCTGTTACTGCCACCGATCTATATCACATATCATTAAATCGAGATGCAGACGCTTGCAAATTGACAATAAGCAACCTAACACATCTTCCCCTAACTACATAATAATAAGAGTCAACGCAGTCAAGTTCTTAGTTAATTCGCAGCTGTAGCTATACTTCTACCCCAAAATCGACACTATTATCAGTAATATAATAATAACTGTTGGTGTCTTGCGTCCCAAAACCACCATATCATTATGAGGGTCGCCGTAGTGGAGGGCTCCGGAATTGGGGTCATCTGATGTTCTTTAACGTGCATCTACATCTAAGTACACGGACTTTCGCACTTTGCCTTCATCGAACTCTTATAAGTTCACCTGGAAATGGGGTGATCAAGCGACCTCATGCAGCGACCGTAGTTGTTGCTGAATTATTTGCAGAACGCAAAAGAAATCGCGTTTGTGTCGGACATACACGGTGTCCAGATGTGGCCACGGGACCGGTATCGGATGGCCTTGTTCCAGTCAAAGCCGAACAATATCCTATTAAATATATGCCTAAACACACACGTTTCTCCGTCAGTGTCTCTTGAAACATCCAGCGCGATCGTATTTACGTTAACAATACGTAGAAAACGAAAAAGAAAAGACATCGATGAACATATTGAAAGACCTTTCTATTTGTTCTTTAAGACCTTGGCGAAAAATAGCCAAAAATCCAGTCTTCATGGTCAGATTTGTATCGCATGGCCCATTGTATTCTCCCTGTTTACAACGTGCGAGGTGTATTGAAAAGAAAGTGCCATTTCAGATCACCTCAAGAGGTCACTAACGATAAAGGCAATTAAAGTAAGCGAAAAGCTATCGTTGCTTTTAAAAGGAATGAAAAAAAAAAACGGAATACAGATGAACCGAGCGACCCTTCAAAGCCCTCCAAAGAATGCTCTTAGTCAATCAGGTAATCTATTGCCATTGGAGAAAAACAAAACTCTGCATCGAGTGCGGAAAGCATGAAGACCATATTAACACACTAATCTGAAGATGACGTAAACACGATAGTAGTAGGATATCACTTTATCAGTCGCGTTCCACGTGTTCCGCCGGTAGGTCACGTATTCCAGCTTATCTGTGCCGTTCTCAATGAATCTGTGCCAACATGCAATCGGTGAGCAAGAGTAAATAAAATGCAAAGACGAAAGTACTGACGTGGCATTTAAACGAGCTATATCTTATCGCGCGAAAACTTTCTCGCCCGAATATTATGTAAGCACATCACGTACCCCTTGCTATCTTTCTTTTCCAGCCGTTTCAGTCAATTGACACACTCTTGAAATACCCATGCATTCTCGATATTCCTTCTGGCGCCAGAATTTTAGGTTTAATGTAATGTGAGAGCTACGCATGATTATACGAGCGGCGTTGAGGGGAACTTCGCACGTCAGCACTAGTGCCGTAACATACAACGTCCATGGCGGAAAAACGTCAATGATGAGAAAATACTCGTAACATAAAACAAGCCTTCCTCGCCACCGTCATCACCCTCACTCCCTCTGCTGCGCACTCTCTTCATGTTTCTTGACCATTTCCCTTGTATTGGTTTGTTCTTAGCAATAAGGCTTCCGATGATAAGTGATAAGCGCTTGTTCGTGCTATTTTCTCATCCTTGGTGTTTCGCCATTTTCTGTGATGTTCCGCTATGAGAGCCATTAGGAACCAACAGGCCCAGCCTACGGCACTTCTAATTTATAGTATAGCTGTTATTGAGCGCACTTCAACGAAGACAAACGAGAAAGGAACACAAGACAAGCGCTTACTCGCAACTGAAAGATTTATTGAAAAGGGAAGAATATAAATACACCAAACAAGAGATCAACGCATGTGTGTCAAGGCAAAAGGACAGCCATGGCAAAACGTGAAGGGCTAATTTGAAGTGCTATCCTGTTTTTCATGACACTGAAATTGTTTTTCGTAGTCACAATCAACTAACTCGTGAGATGACTGAAGCATTTCATATAAGAAAAAGAGGCGATCAGTGCGTCAGCCAACCTTCGGTGTTCTTACATGAAAAGGAGTTTGCCTTTCTCGATAATGTTTCGTGATAGTCTATCTGCCTTAGTTAACTGACCCTTCACGTTTTGCCATGGCTGTCCTTTTGCCTTGACACGCATGCGTTGATCTCTTGTTTGGTGTATTTATATTCTTCCCTTTTCAATAAATCTTTCAGTTGCGGGTAAGCGCTTGTCTTGTGTTCCTTTCTCGTTTGTCTTCGTTGAAGTGCGCTCAGTAACAGCTATACCATGCATATCAACCAACTAGCCCAAATGTCGATTCTCTAATTTATAGACAGTATTTCGGGTGCGTTCAATTGCTGTCATGTCGGACTGTTGACGTTGACGTTTTGTGCCCGTAGCAACTACATGAACCATGCTAGTAGTTACCACATGGGTCAAGACGACTATTGCAGATGGATACGGCGTTTCATGGGCTTGTTAATATGACGTCACGGTTTTCATAAGTAAGAAAGAATACGCGTAAAAGCCCATGAATCAGAAACGCTTCAGTGGGCGCTGAAATTCTTGCATTAGCGTTTTTTCATGTGCTCCCACGAGTGGTTGTGTTACAGTTCAAAACATTGGGTACTCTTTCGCCAACCCGAACAGAAGGGGTAAGCTCATACGTTAGTTGCGCATTCAGATTTCTGTAACGGCTCCCCGCCGCCGCTGGTTCACCGTGGACGGGGCACCAAATCCCTGTCCATCATACCTTTCCTTTCACAACTGCCACGAGCGCAGAAATGTAACCCTAGAGTTCTTGCACTAAGTAATCTGACGTGGTCTCGCCGAAGGTAAACAGGTGGTGATTGCTAAGCACATTTGTATTCACATTTGATTTGACATATTCAAATGCATTAGTGCTACAAGGCAGTGGTTGTCATTCATACATTCTCTCGAAGCAGTTGCAACTACGCTCGGTGTCACAGCCAAAAGAACGATACACAAAGAGAGCAACCTCAGCATTCCTCGCGTACTCGTGAAGCTGGAAAGCAGCTACGCACAAATCTTGCTCAGAATGTAAAAATGCGGTCATGTAACGCCGCTGACCGCGCCCACCTACACAAATGTGCATCACATGCGCATCTCACGTCCGCATATGCAACACTTTGTTTTGTCCGTGAGAAAAATAAACACGAAGGAATATTGAGAAAGATACAACAGGCGATTGCGACGCCATGCATGTACAGGGGGGTCAAAAGTTCACAGGCCATGCTGCCATAGGAATACATGGGATAGTGGCCTGGTAACTTTTGACCAGCCCTGTACATCTTCACTGCTCAGCTGATTGTCGTGAGCGAGTTCAACGAATTTTAACTGGCGACCTCTAGAACGTAAAAAAAGTGAGGTTTATGTTCACGACTCAGTTATTCACTTCGATATATGGCGTGGAAGCTTGAATATGCCTAATAACTGGACGCCGTGTCCGCATATATAACTGATAATCGAGGGTCATAATTAGGAGTATTTTTCTTACGCGATGCGATCAATGAACGTAAATTTATTTTCGAATCGTTCTCTCGGAACAAAACAAGCAAAAGAAAGTTCTTTAATGCAACAAGAAAGGAAGCAAATCGAACTTGTGCAGCTAAAGTCATTGTCAATCTTCGATACGTGATTATTTTTGTAAGTTCATGTGTATGTGTAAGTGCATATATTACTCTGTACAAAAATAAGCGCGTCAGTAAACCATGAAGCAAAATGCGACTACAGTCCCCATAGCGTACGCATTGTTCCTATTGCTTTGGTGTTTTGCTTGTTACCGAAGAAAACAGTTCCCCGAGAACACAACTCCCCATTGTTCGTTTTCGACCCTGTTGATCGGTCACACGGGTTCGGCCGGATTAGGCTGGTCGCGTTTTCGCTACTCCTTCAAACACCGGTCGTTCAAACAGCGATGTTAGCCGTCCTCGGCGTTCAGTCGAAGTCGCCCTTCAGCTTGCCGACGTGCGACACGGTGAGGCTTCGCAGAGACCTGGACCTCTCGAACAGCGAAGGGTCCGTGTAGATGGGCTCGCTCGGGTCCTCGAACTTGGAGACTGGAGGAGCGGGTTGAAACTGGGACACGTACATGCTGCAGGGACTGGGCGAGGTCAGTCCGGCCTGGACGTTCTTCACCTTTGGGCCGACCAGGATGGAAAAAAAAAAGAAAAAAAAAGAAAGCGCATGAACGAAAAAAAGTCACAGTTTCGCCACAAGAGCGAAGCAATGAATGCGATAGTAACATATTCCCTAACTCCCTTAGACCCGGATCTCGCGTAACTCTCCTAAACGCAGGCCTAAGGGAATACCGCCACTTCAGCGAGAGAAGCAATTTTCGTGCTGTATGTCACGTCAATGCGAAGTAAGCGGTGATAGCACAACATCTACAAGGTTAAGGATAGCACAACATCTACAACATCCACCATTGTCTTTGGTAACCACGTATACGTGACAGATATGACCAGGACGATGATTATGTTATCAATGTTTGTCGAGATTGCGCGCGCGACCGCAGCCTTTTCATCAAACTTCGCAATTGATGCCCGAGCTACGCAGCCCCCCTCACCGGCACCGCCCTCATGCTCCTTCGCCCGACGGAGCCGGCCGGCGCGCTTCATATCTGCTTGAGCAACGCGCGTCTGCATCCTTAGCAAGCTTTCTCTCGCATAACGCGCGGGACGATGTTATCGATTTGAACACTATACGTAACATGACGGCGACGGCAAAAATGCACCTCGAGTGCTATTATAATCGCTATCGCTATAATAACAAAATAAGTTTACAAGGTTTGCTGTGACTGCGCAGAGAATCAAGAAACGGACAGTCCCGTTAGCTAACGCTATGGAGAGCACAAGCAAAAGCGCATGTTCTCACGACGCGCTCACAAAATAGCTTTAACGCTCTCACTCGACTTTGTTCGGTTTCCATTCGGTTTTCGTTGAAGCGTAGAAAATGATAGGGCGAAAGAACATTAGGGTGGACATTTAAAAGAAAAAAACTTGTCATGCATTGAAGACTGGTGTTTTAGACATTACGCGTGCAATGCTCTGGCATGTTTTAGTTGTGCGGCAACTGCTGTTATCCCGGCCACTGTCTTTGGTAACCGCGTATACGTGACAGATATGACCAGGATGATGATTGTGATTATGATGATGACAGCTATCAGCATCCTCTATTAGACGGGGTGGCGACCGGTAGTCGTTTAACATGTTCGTCAGAATCTTGTATTATTCCATCTTGTACAGTCTAGCTGAGTTGATCTCTCTCTCACTCTCTTTTTTTTTTTCACGCATACTTCTGTTTTTATAACGTGCTGTAACGATTACGTGGTGTAACGATAACGCTTGTATCAACCACTGGCTATTCAATACCATCATCCACCTTGGAAACCAGAGCCTCTGAAAGATACTCGCCTACCACGAATCTTACTAAGAGTGTTAGCCAGCGTCGGTCGTGCTTCAGCGCTCTTTCTAAGACTACAGGACCTTCAAGTGCCGCAGGAAACGAAAAGTCTGAAATATCCAGCTGTGGTACTTGATTTAAGCAGTACTCTAAGCTCAAAATCAAGTACAAGGATCGTACTCAAGCGGGCTGACGAAGGTAGCCCATACCTGCAATTTTAATATCAAACCCTGAGCGCAAAGAAACGACGCAGGACGAACAAGGGAAACATGCACCCCAATCGCTGTGTGTTTCCCATCTTAGTCCTACGTCGTATCTTTGTGGTCAAAGTTTGATATCAAAATGCGATACCAGCTAGCCCGCTAGTCTATCCTGTTACATACCTGCAGCTTGATCCTGCGCACGTAGAACATCGCTCCCATGGCAACCCCGACGAGGGCGCAGATGAGGAGAGCAAGGACCACCACCAGGGCGTAGTAGCCGGACTGGGCGACGCATACTGTCGGCTTCTTGTACACTGATAGGAAAGATTTCGAAAAGCAGGTTACAAAGGTAAATTCTGGGGCTTTACGCTCCGAAATGTCGACATGGTAATGAGACACGCATTTCTGGTGCACTTCGGATTAATTTTGGGCCGTCTGGGCTTCAATAACGGGCACCTAAATCTTGGGTAATCGCGCTTTTTATCGTACAGGGACGGACTGAATACACCACAAACACAGAGCGCAGACTAACAACTAATTTATTTCCAGACGTTTTCCTCACATGTACACGCAAAGGAAGGCATCGCAAAAAACCTGAGGCAAGATAAAAATATACACAAGGGCATGCGCATGACAAATGTTAATTTGTTCCTATGAAATGAAATTCTTTTGAAGAAAGATTAATGGATGGTGCGCTGATACAAGATGCAACACCAACTAGCCCCTGTAGCTGCTCTTATTACCTGATAAGAGCAGCTACAGGGGCTAGTTGGTGGGGCTTATTACCTAAATCTACGCACGCGTTACCGGCGTGAGGCCACAATGGCAGGAAGTCGAACCCAGACCTTCGTACTTAGCCGGGGGGGAAATTAGGTATAGCAGGGACACAGGCATATATCTCTGATGATACTGCTTTTTCAAGATGTCAAGTTAGTTCGCGAGATTCAAACAAAGGACATCTGCGACGTAACTAAAGAAATAGAAGAATAAATTATAAGCGCTTATTAACAATTTCATTGTATTGTGCTCGAAAATGAACTTATTTATGTGCAGAAGTCTAGCATACCATCCAGTAGAGCGAAATAAGTAAAGAGTAATGCGCCATTGTTGCTGTAAAGGAATGCGAGAATCATGCTTAAACGTTTCAACACAGGCAAGGAAACCAATAAGCCGGTAATATAGACAACCATATAAACAAGACAAGGACGTCAGCATGAAAGTTAATATTCGTCTGGTCAACGCATTGGTTTTTCCCATGGTAATGCGTGGGTGCGAGCCACGGACCTCGCGAAAATAAAAAAAAGAAATTATTATTTGGAGCAAATGGCGCTGGCGAAGAGTTTTAGAACTCACACTGACAAACGAACGAATGTAACCGTCATAAAAGAGAGTAATTCTGAATGTTCTTTTGAAGTGAGGGTCCCGAAGATGAAGCTTTTTTTCCTTTTCAATCTTGGTCATGTCATACGAGCTACCAGTTAAGTGAGGATGTAGATGCGGTCACTGACCAAGTCACGGTGAAAAACACAGAGGCGTTTCGGGACCCATACGGGTTCCTTGTTCACACTAAGTAGGCAAGAGCCATATGCAGCTTTTTTATGCTAAAATGTGACGTAACGAACGGGTGTAGCTGGCAGGTAGATTCCCATCTGTACTGTTGATAGTGTCCTGAGTCGTCTGGCTAAAAACAGATTTCTAAAGTAGTCTCGTGGTCGAATTCTTTTCCTTGGCTATTATAGCGGCGTTGTCCCAATCGATGAAATGACCGCGATTATCGGCGTGCTCAGCAAAGGCGCTTGACGCTTTCTACATCCTCATCATGATACCTGACCAGACGAACTTTCGTCGAATTCTTGACTACCTACCAGTTAAATGTAGCGAAAAATCTACACCAGCCGATGTGAAAGGTAAGGAAATACGTTGGTGGCTATGCATAGCATTATTAGATTGTATTCGGGAAGCTACGGGCAAACGTAGTATAGGAGCAGTCCAGGCCGCTTCAAGGATGAACCGCCCATAAACAAGACTGAAATGTCTGAAAAACGCTCGATCCGCCTCTGTCGCTTTTTCCTGTGCCTCACGCTGTTCTTCGTTTTCTGTGAGCATGTACACTGTCAATTTTTATGAACGGGAACACGCGAGCGCGTGGCCTGCGCGCTCCGGCGGCTGCTTGCAGCGCGTTCAAGTGGGAGCGAGAGCAACCACAGCCTCTTTTCGCGTCATCCAGTGGCGAGGAAAACAGTCAGTCATTGGTGATATGGAACCGGCGGCACCCGGCCTCTCGCGTAATCGTCTTGAAGGGGAAAGGGTTGCAATCTTGCCGGTGGTTCCATATCACCAATTACTGGTTCTTTTGCTCGCCACTAGATGACTCGAAAATAGGCTGCTGTTGCTCTCGCTCCCGCTTGAACGCGCTGCCTGCAGCCGCCGGAGCGCGCAGGCCACGCGCTCGCGTGTTCCCTTTCATAAAAATTGACAGTTACAAACCGCCCCAAACAAGCACTTTAGCCAAGAACTTTCTTTCGTGCAGGGCGTATGCCGCCCATTACATCGGGACTTCGAGCGCCTGCGCCTTGCCTCCCTGCCTCCGGCGACATTAACGTGAGTTTTCAGAGCTGGTATAAAATAGCTATTAGTCGAGTAGAGCATAAGGAAAAAAAGATTACCCAGCTTGACTGGTTTAACGTCGCGGGGACTGATTAAAGAGCGGAGCTAGTGGCATCAATTTCTCGGCTCTTCTTTCCTTTTCTTTCCTGGATATTCAATAACTCTTTTATCTATTTTCTTTTGCTATTTCTTTTAATTTGCTCTGCTTTTCTTTTATTTGGTGTACTACTTCTTTTCTTTCGCTTTTTAATGCCACTAGTTCCGCTGATTAATCAGCCGTCGCGACGTTAAGTCAGTTAAGCTGGGTTAACTTTTCCTTTTTTGGGGGGTGAGGGGGGGGGGTTGGTGATTCCAGTCGATTAAAGCAATCACAATACACCGGATCAATTCTAACCACCCGGGTTTATATTTATCCACACCTAAATCTAAGAAGCGATCATCGACTACCATACGGCGTTCGACGACGACTTACGTGCCGACGGGCCCTCGTGCGGAATGTCTGCGCGGGAGAGGTAGACGTGCAGCAGTTCGTGCACTTCCTCGGCTTCCTCCTCGCTCGAGTTCGTTGCCTTGGTGGCGTTCTTCGTCGGCTTAGGTGGCTGGCCGACGACGCCTCCGCCGTCAGTCGCGGCTGCTCCCGCAACCACCGATTTGGTGGCGTTCATCTTCATGATGGGCAGCGGTACCGCGTCCGGCGTGTCAGGCTGCTGCTGGGGAACGGCACGCTTCCGCCGACCCCACGACGGGAACGTGCCGGGCCGCCCGCGGTCGCTACAGATCACCTGAGCGGAAGACGTGTGGGTTACACAGTGACGTCATTCAGTTTGGCATACCCTAGTATGCAGCCAGCAGGTGTTGCAATATCTACAGCGGCAGATTGGAAGCTGTGCATAGCGCGTGTGATGACATGTGGTTGATTCCTATGCGATTCACGTTGGCCTCATGTTTTGCGCGGTCACATAGCCAGCTGCGTTTGCCTTGCCGCCGGAACTGCTCGTGCCTAGCTCGGTGCTCCTTGAAACCGAAACTGCGACTGGGTGCTCTAAAATCGTCTGTAAATTAATAACCGTCGCGCACTCGCGCAAACGAGGTTTCCAGCCGTGATAAGTGGGTCATAAGCTACCTATTGCAACAACAACAAAAAAAAGGTGCAAAATTCTTGTGTCAGTGCTCCTTTAAGTGTCTCTGCAATATGCACGTCTCTTAGAAAATATATGGCCTAGGTTTTTCTTGTAATAGGCTCTGGGAGTAATGAAAAGAAGGTTGGGTGACATGAACAAATATCCGATTTGCAACGCTTTACTATGGACAAGGTGTAGGGACCAGAAAAAAACATAGGGAAGGAGGGAGAGAGGAAGCGAGAACATGCGCACAATCAATGTTGCTCCCAGCACGTGACGAAACTTGTCAGTACTAGAGTTGCTCATGCTCTAACTTCGCTGTCCAAGCACTTCAAGTTAACGCAGAACATTCAACAAAACGTTTCTGTGGCGGCTCGCCATCGTTACATCACATATCATGGGGATGCCTAAACCGACCACCAAGTTTAGATACCTTTTTAGGTCAATACAGGCTCTCTAATACTTTCGAGCAACGGGAGGCACAGCTCGCCAGCTCTGACCCGGAGGTTCAACTTGCGCTCCTGGGTCACGTCAGGCAGGCGGCAGTTGCCAGTGGAGCCCTAGACTTGGGGCCCCACCCATCGAGCTCATGACCCCTTGTCCCAAACCATTATGAATAAAGTTCTTCTTCTTCTTCTTCGACACACACACTTAATGCGGTCGTTTGAGTGGAAGCGTCAATGGTCACGCACAACAAATCCGGGAACTCCTCAATCGCACACAGAGCAGCAGCTGAGAAAAGCTTTTCTTAGATATTATATTACTCGTATTCTTTTTTATTGGGGACATTTATGTCTCCCCATTTCAACGCAAGAATTTCAGGCTTCAATCATGCGCGATAGATAGATAGATAGATAGATAGATAGATAGATAGATAGATAGATAGATAGATAGATAGATAGATAGATAGATAGATAGATAGATAGATAGATAGATAGATAGATAGATAGATAGATAGATAGATAGATAGATAGATAGATAGATAGATAGATAGATAGATAGATAGATAGATAGATAGATAGATAGATAGATAGATAGATAGATAGATAGATAGATAGATAGATAGATAGATAGATAGATAGATAGATAGATAGATAGATAGATAGATAGATAGATAGATAGATAGATAGATAGATAGATAGATAGATAGATAGATAGATAGATAAAGAAACTCACAGGTTCCCTTACGCATTCACCTAAAACGACTCGAAGGCGAAAGCCATCTTCTCTTTTCCTCTCGAAGCCATCTTCTCTTTTCCTTCTCTTTTCCTCTCGAATCCTCACCGTCCCCATTCGAAAGCTTTCAGCACATAACGCGGTTTTGCACCGCATGTAGGATCGAAGGCATTGCAAGCTTTCTGGCGCTGATGGTTAATATTCGCGTTTGATGAAGCATCTAAGGCTTTCGCCTTAGACTGTTTGCAACACATGCTCATCAGTGGGGACAACACAGCATCACATGTTTGAATGAAGACAAAATGATAACGCAATAGGGGGACGGGGGGTGGATAATTTCCTAGTTAGGCATTTCCCCACCTCATGCCAAATCACGCATCACGAATAAGTGCCGTCGGGAAATATTACCGGCTCGCAAGGACCGCGGCACGTCCTCACTGTCGCCTGGAAGACGAGCAGGTTTGAATCCGGTATCTTGAAGGCGTAGAACTCGGCCTCCAGCGCACCATCCGGAGCCTTGTGAAGCTCGGGAAACACGTACAAGTCGACGGGGCACCTGCGAAACAAAGTCACTTGAAGACATGCATACGAGTAGGATGCACATACTGCGCGCGCTCGAAAAAAAAAAAAAAAGGCAATAAGAAATGAGGCGTGGCCGTTTAGGCGAACATGCTGTTGCACCAAGTGCTAGATATTACGACTGCTGAGAGACGGCGAAGCAAGTTTGTGTTGACGGCGTCGTGGCAGCAGATAGAGCTTCCCCACAAACTTATTTTTCATTCTTAAAAAGACGGCAAGCAATGTTGCCACGTATTTTATTAGAAGATCACGATAGTAAAACGCCATTTCTATGCGAAACTTGAGCAAAATCAGTGTTGCGGTATATTATATAGGCGTGCGCACGGAAGGGGGGAGGGGTGCAGTCCTCCTCGCCCTATCACGTAAGGGGTGCAAAGTCTGCCCTATACTGTTCATTGTTTAAAGAACAGGGTTATGGCCATACAGGTTTTTGACAATAATGGCGGCCCAAGGCCCCTGAGGTTGCTTTCCAAGAACAGTTCACTTCCCATCTTTACCCCCAAAAGGCCAGGGACCAAATGCAGGTCATTGTGGGAAGCATGTGATCGCCTCATTTAAAATTTTTTCCAACACCTGTGAAGCATGTTGTCTCTTGGACTCAAACAAACAGGGGGGGGGGGGGGGGGGGCTGCGATGACACGGCACCTTTTAGGGGAAGCCTGAGAACTCTTATGGGTATATTGCAAAATCCGTTTTCCTAAGACGTCAAACGAGATATGCGCGTCTCTGTGTTATCTTTCACGAAGGTTGAAGCAGAGTGGAGTCTGTGGACTTTAGAGGAAGCACTTACCCTCTGGAGTCGATGAGGTGAACCTGCCTTCCGGAGTAGGGGTCCTTGGCAATCACGTTGGTGGCAAAGATGTCGCTGTAGAAATCGAATTGGTCTGCGAAGAAGATAGCACGCGAAGTGTTAAGCTTACGGCAAGTCTACCGCCTCAAGTTCGGAGCTGTACTTACACTTTCCCCTTGCCTCTAGCCTGAATGTCAGCAAGTCCCCTACGGCGATGGTGGTCGTCGGAGTGCCCCGGTACAGGATACGCAGCTGCACGTTCGAGGTCAGGATGTTCTGCGCTGGCAGGTGCTCGATCTGCGTCGGGTATCGGCTGTGGCCGATTTGACGAGAGTGAACATTGAAGGAGTACTGACACAAAATTTTGAATAAGAGATAACTTTTAGGATAGAAGTATATGTACTTCTATCCTACAGGGTGTGTTCAGATAAGAACGTCGGTGCATGTCCGCCGACCCCCTCAGAATGTCAATCCACAGAAGACAGTCACGACCTAAAAATAACGATAATGGCAACTATTGCTCCATGCTCCCTCAATGTTGTGGTTACTCAGTATACGTCAATTTGGCCACTTTTCGTGCTTCGTAGTTCCGACCTCACAAAAATAATGCAACATGTTCTTACAGATTAAGCTTTAATTCTGGAGAGTTTAAAAAAAATCGAAGATGGTGTTTTTTTTTTTAATGATCTTCAAAATATTGCATTTTGAGAGACATGTCCTCAGTTGAACATTTCTGGTTAATGTTTGAAGTCACTCTCAGGTATTTCGTTCAGCACACTTGTTTATTAAGCATATGGCAATGTTTTTAAAAACTTTTGGAAGTTTGGCGTTTATACTCGCGAAGGAAAAAAATCTTAAATTTGAGCATTATTGAGCTTTGTGCCGATTTCGCGATTTTTTTTCTCAACAGAACAACATTAAAACTGCAAAGTAATAATTTTCTGTAGACTCAAACTATCCGTAGTATGAGCAGAAGATTTTTCAGACCTACAGCTACAATAGTGTTTTTGTAGCGTCTCATCGAAATCTTGTTTTCGCGAAATTCTAAAGAGGCGGTGGAGGCTCAGTGGAGACGTGAATTTTTTTAAAGAACGTGAAAATATTTTTTTCGCGATACCAAAAGTGGTTTCGTGGTCCTGGGGACTCGGAAAACAAAATATATTTTCTTTCGGCGAAATTAAACGGGGTCAGCGGACATGCACCGACGTTCTTATCTGAACACACCCTACACTTTTCTATGTGTACCGCGCTAATACAAGCTAAGTTGTGGGATATATTTATGTGGACGCACACGCATCATCTACTCGTCTTTGGTTTGCGTGTAAGCAACCAACCGCCACCTGCGTCACGAGTTTCTGTTGGCTGGCACGATCCTTGCAAGCACCCTCTCCTAGCAGACCTTTTCAACGGAAAGAGGGGGGTAGATTTGCACGAGGGCGCAAAGGCTGACGCCCTTGCCTCGGCAGTGTATTTTTGGGGGGTCACAAATATTTACAACCTCCCAGAGGGGAATTATAGCAGCACCCAGGGAGCCTTCGTTGAAAAAGAGTTGTCAACGCGGTGCTGATGTGCACGTGGTTTTGTGGACTTACGTAGCCGGCTATGTTCTCACGAAAGAAACTCTGGGTCTCGCCTTACTCGGCGCTGTCTGAAACCGAAGCTGCATTGGGTGCTATAAAACCGTCTCCAAATCATCGACCGTCACGCGCTCGAGCAAATGTGCTTTCCAGCCGTGATGAGGTTGTCGTTAGCTACTTATTGCAACAGAAAACACAAGATGCCAAATTTTTTGTGTCAGTACCCCTATCAGGTGGAAAGTTGGGCAAGTTCGTACGGATTCATGATGTTAAACAATGCGTGTCACAAGGGACTTGCTGAAAAATAAACAGCACAGGTGCTGTCATGTATACTGTTTTCCTTCCAACCAGTCCCTTGTCATTTGCGCTGTTTAACGTGATGAGAGTGAACGTATTAACTATGTATCCTAATCAAAGTTCTTCGATCATACGAGTTGCGAGACTCTCCACTTAACTGGAATCCGAACACGGCACTGTCTAAGCCCGCGGAGGTCTGCTGATTGTGGCACCACATGTGCCGGAGAAAGGAAACCAACGGAATGCTATTTTCATGCGTTTTGCGTTGCATTGGACCATAAGTCATCTTTCTTGTTCGGAGCCGTATGTTGAGGCGAGTGCAAGAACGTCAAATGAGCTGAGATGTGATTCGAACTCCATCGTCCTACAATTGTAGTTTAATAACTGCTTATTTTGGTAGAAATGACGCGGCGACTTCAGCGGAACTCTAAGATATTATGGAAGTTTACCAGAACAATTACGTTGCTGACGGTGCCCCATATTTTGCTGTGATATATTTCGTTTGCTTTTGAAACATACTCCATCATTTACACAGAAAGATCACTCGATTCGATAACAATCGTTTCTTGCAAATGCATTGTATCACTTTTCTATAGAATTACCTCCCTTGCCGTTTAGTCCATAAGTGTAGAAGCTTGGCAGCTGGAAGTAAGCGCTCTTTTCTACTACATCCCATTCTTTTCCTGTGTTCTTCCGCTGTTACATTCACTATTATGCGCTTAGTCCATATACGCCATCTATATGCTAACGTTTACAACAGCTCGTCAGCGGAGTAGCGAATGCTGGTAGCCTCCAATTCACAAGCGCTGTTTGCAACATGTTTCGCAGCCTGTTTTATGAATTCTCCCAAATGACGAACTTATTCTATGACTCTCTTTTTAATATTAGAGTGCTCTCAGTGTACGCCCTGCTCACCTCAACGGGTACCAACGTTACGTGCGCAGCTAGAGGGCAGGGTGCCCCCCCCCCCCCCCCCCCCATACCTTGTCTTTGCACTGCGTTCTGATGGTAAGGTCACGTGCTACAACGTTAATCGAACACTCAGCCATGTGTACACAAACATACAATTAATTTTACCAGCTTTATTGCGCCCTGTTATTGTTGCCCAAGCGTAGATTAGTGAATCAGTTAGTACATTCTTAATCAGGTCCCGCTTAAAGTGTTAATTATAACCAGGAAAGCGGACATTTTTCCTTTAGTTTCCTGGATATAAGCCAGCATTTAACCAGGACCTGATTAAGTGTGTACCTTGGCCAGCTTTTCCGCCTCTCCTTCCCTCTCTCGCTTCGGATTCCAATAAACCACATTTCTCGTCTGAATGCAAATTCACTTGCAGGGATTCGAACCTGTTAACTTGCTCTCAGGGCGAGGAACACTGAGCCACTCTGGCGTGCGTACAGAAACGCCTCCTCAGAGAGCTGTCGCCCTCAGCACTACTTGCCTACTTCGTGAAGTATAAAGGTGTCGAATCACCCTACACACACAACCAGCCAAGAGACGAGACATCATAAGTGTCCAGCTCTTGTGATGGGAGACAAGATACCTTAGGGTTATTGTCGCTGGACGTTGTGGCCCATGTTGGCTCGGCGCCTTCACGGTTCCGGGTAGGGCACGGGGCGAATGCCCGAAGGTCTACGAAAGGAGCTCGTCGACCATCGGGTGCTCCACACGACACCAGTTGGCTACTACCAATAGTCGCGTCTAATTAGCAACCTGTCTTGGTGCGATCCTGTCTGGCGGATTGCAGCGTACAATCCGATAGGTCATGTAATGGTCGAAGGCATGTAGCACTACGCTAGGACTAAGGAGAACGGCTACTGGGAAATAGCTGTTGAAATATATATGGAAGAAGGAAGAGAACGAAGTGCGCGCACGCGAGTAGAGCTCGGGCATGGTGTGCACAAAAGAACGTTTGCCTGACATGGGCGTGTTTTCTATCTGTCTGAGTAATTAAACCTTTGTTTTTCCTCTATTCCACCGGCGAAGACAACTTCATTAACAATAGCTTGCTCTTTGGGAAAGTTCTCGGTAGCGAGGGCGTACTGCTGCATCAGTTCTTTTTTTTTTTTTTTTTAACATGGAAGTTATTGTTGAGTTCGTATTAGTGTACTCGTATAATTTAACTTGTATGCATAGATATGTAAGAACCCTTAAAATACACCTGTTTTAAGTCCAAAGAGTAGCAGATTGAGGCACATGCAGGCTGTTTTTTTTCTTCATTCTTTTTTCTTTTTTGAGGAGATACAGAATTTTTAAAAAAAAATGCTAGGAAAGTCAGACACTTCTTGTTTTCGCACATGAACTCTACGCCGAGACGGAAATAGTCTGGCGCACCTAAAGTTACACTGAAATGAGTAATTAATGAAACTCTCTAATTAAATTTTAAATATGAAGCATTTCTTAGCGAACTGCAGGCACTTTGGGCGTATCTATCTATCTATCTATCTATCTATCTATCTATCTATCTATCTATCTATCTATCTATCTATCTATCTATCTATCTATCTATCTATCTATCTATCTATCTATCTATCTATCTATCTATCCGCCTACGTCTTGATGCTCTCGTGATCACCTCCTTAACTTGGGGTAGACCAAAATTAGTATAGGAGGATAAAAGGGTTTGACAAATAAGACTGTCTGGTCATGACGTGAATAACATGAAAATCCCGTCACTTACGTCGTCAAACACTTTCCTCCAGACACGTGTGGCACATACCCGTACACATCGGGCCACGGTAGGCGGGTATGCGCCACAGATGATTGACAGTTTATGTTTGCCCAGGAACGGCGAGAACAGACATTGGTAATTTATATGAGCGTCAAGAAAAACTGACATCGGCAGCGTTGACCCGACGAATTCAAAGAATCATTTTAAGGGTCCCAGCAGTAATCGAAGCCAAGAATTCTGCGCGGCAATCAAATATTCTACCACAGAGCCACGCCAGGTCTCGAAACTGCTTTGGACAAACGCCCTATGCAGGCGTAATGTTGGTAAAACGTCAATTATAGTTGGAGTGCTTGCTGTCTAATTTTATAAACATTACATATGTACCTACTCCTATGACACAGGTATCACGTCGGGTTAACGTCAATTGTATACTTAGTGCCGTCCACCGAAGTTGGTCTACATAGCACTAGGCAGGGCCACCATTCTTGCCAGCACAAGCGATACATATCAGCTTACCGCTCTGGTGTTGATAATACGCATGCTTCTGTTGACATCGTAACTCATCTATAAACAACTGGTTATATAAAACATATGCGACTGTTCAACATATGTTTGTGCGTACAACGTTGGTACATATCTTTAACGTCATTTTGTAAGGTTTCCACCGTTCTCGCTTTCCGGTCGGTTTCGTCTAAATGCAAATTCGCTTGCAGGGATTCGAACCTGTTAACTTGCTCTCAGGGCGAGCAACACTGAGCCACTCTGGCGCGCGCACAGAAACATCGCCTTCAGCACTACTTGCCTACTTCGTGAAGTATAAAGGTGTCGAATCACCCTACACACACAACCAGCCAAGAGACGAGACATCATAAGTGTCCAGCTCTTGTGATGGGAGACAAGATACCTTAGGGTTATTGTCGCTGGACGTTGTGGCCCATGTTGGCTCGGCGCCTTCACGGTTCCGGGTAGGGCACGGGGCGAATGCCCGAAGGTCTACGAAGGGAGCTCGTCGACCATCGGGTGCTCCACACGACACCAGTTGGCTACTACCAATAATCGCGTCTAATTAGCAACCTATCTTGGTGCGATCCTGTCTGGCGGATTGCAGCGTACAATCCGATAGGGCATGTAGCACTACGCTAGGACTAAGGAGAACGGCTACTGGGAAATAGCTGTTGAAATATATGGGAAAGAAAGAAGAGAACGAATTGCAGGCTCGCGAGTTGCTTGGGCACGGGTTGCGCCAACACCCAAAGGAACCAACCAATGGCGTGCACGAAAAGAACGTTTGCCTGACACGGACGTGTCTTTTGTCTGAGTACTTAAAACTTTGTTTTTGCTCTATTCTACCGGTGGAGACACCTTTATTCCACAATAGCTTGCTCTTTGGGAAAGTTCTCGGTAGCGAGGGCGTACTGCTGCATCAGTTCTTTTCTTTTTATTTTTTTTTTCTAACATGGAAGTTATTGTTGATTTCGTATTGGGGTTCTCGTATCATTCAACTTGTGCGCATACATATGTAGGAACCCTAAAAGTACACCTCTTTGAAGTCCAAAGAGTCACAGAGTGACGCATATACAGGCTTTTTTTTTTTTTTTTTTTTGAGGAAATACAGAATTTTTTTATAAAAATGCCGTGAAAGTCAGACACTTCAACTGTTCGCACATCAACTGCACGCCGAGGCGGAAATATTTTGGCGCAGCTAAAGTTACATTGGAATGAGTAATTAATGAAACTCGCTAATTAAATTTCAAATGCGAAGCATATATTTGCGAACTGCAGGCACTTTGGGCGTTTCTATCTACGCATCTATCTATCTAGCCGCCTACGTCTGGGTGCTCTCGTGATCACCTCCTTAACTTGAGGTAGACCAAAATTAGTATAGGAGAGTAAAAGGGTTCGACAAATACGACTGTCTGGTCATGACGTGAATAACATGAAAATCCCGTCGCGTACGTCGTCACACACTTTCCTCCGGACACGTGTGGCACATACCCGTATACATCGGGCCGCGGTAGGAGGGTATGCGCCACAGCTGATTGACAGTTTATGTCTACCCAGCGTCTGGTCACAGCCATGTGTAACCATACCATACCATACCGAGGAATGGCGAGAGCAGACATTGGTAATTTACATGCGAGAGCGTTAAGAAAAGCTGACATCGGCAGCGTTGACCCGACGAATTCAAAGGATCAATATCAGGGTCCCAGCAGGAATCAAACCCAAGAATTCTGCGTGGCAATCAAGTATTCTACCACAGAGCCACGACAGGTCTCGAAACTGCTTTGGAGAAACCCCCTATGCTGGCGTAATGTCGGTGAAACGTCAATTGTAGTTGGAGTGCTTGCTGTCTAATCTTATAAACATTACATATGTACTCCTATGATACAGGTGTTCTGGGGCGGTATTTTGTAAGCGTTCTATCACAGAACGGGGCACGGACCGAACAGAAGAACGAGAGGGAGCGAACAGCGAATAGGCGAGCTGACAGAATTCAGAAATTCTTTCAATGCATGAAGATATACAAAATTATTATAGCTGAACATCAATACTGGCAGGCATTGTTTTTCAAAGCTTGAGGTTGAAAAGCGGTACGACTTTACACAATTTATTTGTGTTAATGTATTCAGTGGACGGTAGGTGGCATCGCAATTGGACGAGTCCTTCGGTGGTGATTTTTCCAAAAAGTTGGCGCGGGATTGGGGTAAGCCAGGCACGAAACAGGCTAATTTCGATTCTCCGGGCTCAAGCGCTTGCGTTTCGATCCAATCCAAGTCGTCCGGAGACCGTTTTGTATCCATTTTATCGATATAACGGGGCCTCCGCCTGTTCTATGCACATTCCGTGGCTATTCTCACGTCTTGATCGTCAGACCATGGCCTCAGAGATTAGCCGGCGGCGCGCCGCCGGCTAATCTCGGAGGACATGGTCTGACTAGCCTCGAAAAATTACGTGCGGCTCCCTCTCGTTCTTCCGTTCGATCCCTCCCCCGTTCTATGATAGAACGCTTACAAAATAGCTCCCCTGGTGTTGGTAATGAATATGTTGCTTTGGCATCGTTACTCAACCACAAACAACTGGTTATATAAAACGTATGCGACTGTTCAACATATGTCTGTGCGTACAACATTTGTACATATCTTTAGCGTGATTTCTTAACGTATCGCTCAATAAAAAATTACATCACAGTGACCTTCCCTCCGCATGCTTCGCATAACGTCGATTCACATGGTACGTGGGATCTGCCGATATTTTTTTTAATTATAAACTTGAGGGAAGTTGTTTTTGGCGGGAAAGTTGTAGCACGTACGTGACGTTTGATGGCGTACTCATGTTTTAGAAATCCTAAGAAAACGCACGTAACTTGAGACATTAATAATTTGGAATTAAAGGCCCGGAACCAGGCGATATCGAAATTGAGCACGCACGACGCGCAGGAAATGCGGCCGCTATGCTACGCCAGACAGGAACTGCACGTGAAAAATATTGAAAAAAGGCACGTCGCAGCAAATATGGGGAGCTATTTTGCAGACATTCTGCGACAAAACGGAACGAAACGTTAAGAGAGGACGAGAGGGAAAAACAGCCAACAGGCAAAGGGCGAGTGCCCTGAAAGAACACGTCACGTCTTGATGGTCCGCTGAGGAAATTCAGAAATACATTCAACGCACGAAGAAATATAGAATTATCATAACTGAACATCAGTATCGGGGGGCACTGTTTTTCAAAGCTTGGAATTGAAGAGCTCGATGACTTTAACAATTTATTTGTGTTAATGTTTTGATTGGGCACTAGGTGGTGTCGCAATCTCACGAGACGTTCGATGGGAGCACTGGCTGCGATTTTCGCAAACTATCGGCGCGGCATTGCGGCAAGCCAGACACAAAGCAGGCCGATTCGATTCTCCTACCCATGGGCTTACGTTTCTATCCAATCCAAGTCATCCGGAGACCGTTCTGTATGCGTTCTTTCGGACGAAATGACGCGTGCGTCCGTTCTGTGCCCGTTCTTTGCCAAAATGACAGCCCTTCCTTTTCCGGTTGCCATACTCACGTCTGACCGTCAGACGAGCCTCGACCGATGCCGTGCGGCGCGATGTTTGCTCGCGCTCGTACTCTCGTGATTTTTCGTTCCGTTCTTTACGTACCTAAAGCTATCAGCCCTACCTTGTATCACATCGCAATTTGTCGCTATCGCATTCACTCGTTCCGGCCTTTCAGCGAAAGTGTGACTTTTATCGTTATCGCGCACTTTTCTCATATCACCAAACGTAGATTTGCCGACCAGCTACACCCTTGGTCACCTTTCCCGTCTCTCTTCTTGCTGGCTTTAGTTTCAAGTTCATCGCTGTTATCGCTTTCCGCTCACATTTATATCCGACTGAAGCACACGTAACTAAATCCTGAGACCTCGCTTTAATCTGAGGAACACTAAGCAAAGCCACTGAGCCACTCCTGAGTGCGTCTAAACAAGTTCACACCACGTGCTTAGGATATCGTCAACGCAATTTCCATACCACTACAAGTTTTCCGGAGTGCCATGTTTTCTGTGTCACATTCTCGTGATTCACAAGGCACCCGCCATAACCTAAAAGAGATGTCAAAAACAGCCGAATTAAGTACGACAGATCAGGGTAGGAGATAAGTCACCGGGACATATTAGCGCAAGGAATAAAACTACAAACACAAGAATGAAGACAATAGCAAGTGCTTCTTTTCGTCGTCTTCGTCTGAATTCGAGCCCGGTATTCGAACCTATGAACTTGCTCTCATGTGGGGGAAGACCCAGCCAGTCTGGCTGGCATCTTTCCCGAAACACCACCACAGAGAACGGCGGCCTTCAGCAATAGTTGCTTGTTTCGTGAAGTGTAAAGGCATTGAGTAACCCCATATACACCACCAAGCAAGAGACCACCGATCAAACGTGTCCACCTCTTGTGTTGGGAGACAACAACCGAGAGCGTCGTTGTCGCTGGCCCGTGTTAGCCCTGCTTACCGTAGGGCGCGGAGCAATCAAAGCCCGGTGGGAGGTCGTCGACCAACGGGTGTTCCACATGGCCCCAGTTGGCTACTACCAATAGCTGTGTATAGTCAGTGCCGCACTTAGTGCGATCCTGTCTGGCGGATTTCAGCGCGCAATCCGATAGGTCATTCCATGACCGAAGGCATGTAGCACTACGCTAGGGACTAATGAAAGCTTCTGTTGGGAAATAGCCCGCTCTTTGATAAGTTCCGGTGGCGACAGCATACAGCTGCGTCAGAACGCTGTTATTTTTCTTAACGCTTACACACGCGCACACATATGTAAGCGTGCTCGAAGGCCCAATTTTCCGCACACGTGAACGTACCTCTTGTGGAGAGAGAAGTATTCTTCTGGAATAAAGCTTTGATAGGGATTCGCAATTCACTTATGGATTAGGAAAAATTACATTGTGAAGGTATGAAGAAATTATCGCAGGACGTTTTTCCAGTTCGTCCAACTTTCAGTGTTGCTTCGCTTATATGTTCCGTCATTATACGCGCGTTCGTCGCATTCGCAACGCGTGAATGCCAGTTACAGTCCGACGCTTAACGAAATCTTGTGTCCTTAACCGGGTATGGGGCCATTTTTTTTCAGAATGCTTTTATTTTTTCTATTTCGTCTTCGCACTGTAAATATTCGCAAGACGTTTTACCAGCTATTGGTTCGGCCGTCCAGCGAAACTGAAGATGTTATCTTTATTTCGCACTTTTCTCGTTCCCCAAACGTAGATGAGCCAACCAAGTTACTACCTCGGACACCTTTTGCGCCTCTTCTTTTCTCGCTGGCTTCATATTCGAATGCGCTGCCGTTCTCGTTTCCAGGTCTCATTCCGATATGATTGCAGCACGCAGTATACATTCTACGACCTCGCTGTCATCTCAGGAATACTAAGAAAATACCCTGAGCCACTCCTATGTGCGTCTAAACACGCTTACACTACGCGCGTAGGACGTCGCCAACGCAATTCCCATACCTCGGCAAATCTTTCGCAGTGTCGCGTACACTGCGCTACATTCCCTCGATCCACGTTGCAAGATCCCCGCTATAAAGAGGGAAACAAAATAATGTAGCCAGCTCCACTTCGTGAAAGCAGTCGAAACGGCGAACCTGATGCCTCCCTTCGTCAGGCTATTTCCTTCCGATTACATAGATCGGGCGACTTCTTCATCGGCAGTACGACTAGTCTTGGCCATTGTGGAAGGGCAAACTTCCGACGAACCGAACCTCTCCTTTATGCACCACCGAGCCCCTCGCTGACCGACTTCTCGCAAACAGCTGGGTTCTGACGCGCTTTCCGCCGAGCCTACCCCTCGCCCATCTAGGCACGCCTATCATCGGTTCGCCCTTTCGGCCGTGCCTCACCCTTGCCCCTCTTTAAGGGTCTCCAATTGCTTCTCCCTTTACACCGAAACGTAATCAACCAGTTGCGACCTTGGCCTGCTTTCTCGTCTCTACTTCCCTTGCTCACTTATATTCTAATAAACCGCTGTTCTCGGTTTCTTTTCTCATTTGTAATTGCAAAACAACACCCTGGATCCGAAACTGTGACCTTATTCTTAGGCGCGGTACACTAAGCATGTCCCCTGAGTCACTCCTGCGCACGTTTAGAAACGTGTATGCCATATGCACAGGACACTGCCAGCGGAATCTCCGTACCTCTACAAGACTAGCAGTTTCGGGCACACTGCGCCACTGTAACCCCGCTGTAACCGAAAATAGAAATCAGGAACAGTCGAATTGTAACGACAGACGAGGACAAGGAAGGATAACAAATAGATGCACTCTCCTTGCCAGCGAGGTACTATTACCTTGTCCAGCTTCTCCGAATTCCCCTTTCGCTGGTACCTCCGATTTCAATATACCGCCGTCCTCGCTTTCCGGCTGGTCTCGTCTGAATTAAAATCCGCTAGCTGGGATTCGTACCTATGACCTTGTTCTCATGTACGGAACACCGAGTCAGTCTGGCTTTAAACCCAGAAACGTCACCACAGAGACTGTTCGCTTCAGCACTATGTGTCTGCTTCGTGAAGTATATAGGTGTCGAATAACCTTACATACACAACCAGCTAAGAGATGAGACATCAAAAGTGTCCGGCTCTTGTGATGGGAGACAACAACCCTGAGCATTGTTGTCGCTGGAGGTCGTGGCCCATGTTAGCTCGGCGCCTTCACCGTTCCGGCTATGGCACGGGCGCTCCACACGACACCAGTTGGCTACTACCAATAGTCGCGTCTAATTAGCAACCTATCTTGGTGCGATCCTGCCTGGCGGATTGCAGCGTACAATCCGATAGGTCATGTAATGGTCGAAGGCATGTAGCACTACGCTAGGACTAAGGAAAACGGCTACTGGGAAATAGCTATGCTCTTCGGAAATGTTCTCGGTAGCGAGGGCGTACTACTGCGTCAGTTCTTTTTTCTTTTAATTTCTTACATGTAAGTTATCCTTGAGTTCGTATTCGTTGACTCGTACAATTTAACTTGTATGCAAACATATCTAAGCACCCTAAAGTACACCTGTTTGAAGTCCAGAGTCGCACTCTGACGTATATACAGGGTGTTCTTGTTTTTTAGACAACACATATTTTTTATAAAAATGCTGTCACAGTCATTCACCACTCGTCTATTCACATGAACTCTACGGAGAGGCGGAAATACTTTGCCGCACCTCAAGGTATATCGAAATACTAATTAATAAATCTCGTTAATTAACTTTTAACAATTAATTTGCGGGCATTTGTTTATACGGTAAGGCTGTAAGGCGTGACATCGTTTTTAGATACCCATTCTTTTAAAATCCAATTTTTTTTAATGGGGACCTGACATACCCATTTTTTAAGTCCCCAAAAAGCACGTAATTTGAGATGTTAGTAATCGAAATGCAACGCCCCGATCCTGGCGATATCAATGTAGAGTCCGAGGGGCGCGCAGAAAATGCAGCCCCTATGTTACGTCACGCGTTTTCACGGAGGCGAAATTCCAGAGACCCGTGTTCTGAGCATCAGTGTACGTTAAAGAACACCCAAGGAGGATTTAAAAACCTTGGAGGACGCTTGAGGGCTCTCCTTCGAGAGTAGAACGCGATAGCGTAATCGGGCCCCGTGCGCAGTGCCTTCAAGCATGCCGCAAGGGAAGGAACGTTTGTCCGCGTAACATTGGCTGTTTCAAACTATCCTAGAATGTCTATTGGGTGTACAGTTGCCAAGTGTCCACTAAGCCACAGTCCTTCCTTTTGCCAATTGGTTAAGTACCCACTATGAGCAGCGGCACACTTTGTAATGGGTGGGCAGCTTAAAACCATCCACTCGTTGCGCATTTCACTTGTTTTCACGCCTGGTGCGATTCTATGACTCTGCCAAGCAATATTACACGCGCTAAGGAGACTCCATCCACTACATGACATTCATATAGTGTTTTTGTTTTGTTTTTTTTTCAAAAGCAGTTTCATTCTCATACCTGTACAAGTTTTCCAGAGTGCCGTGCAGCTTGCGCCACATTCACGCGATTCACAAGATCCCTGCTATAGTTGAATACAGAAGTAAAATACAGCCGAATAAAAAGACGGCAGACGAGGACGGGGAAGGACAATGCAAGGACACGCTGTCCTTGACAACGAGGTACTACAACCTTACTACAACCTCGGCCCGCATCTCCGAATTTAATCCTCGCAGGTACTTCAGATTCAGGGTTGCCGTTGGGTGGACTTGAAAAGGAGCCAGAACTCAAACCAAAAGTAGCCAAAGTAGCCATGTCATTTAATATTATCGCCAAATTTGTAGCCAAATGGAACAGAAGTGGTGTTATGAGCAGATTCCTTTAGTATTGATCAATAAATAATACAATTTTGAATAAGTAAGACCATAGAAAGCCACCGATCAGTCGGAAATAAATTAAACGAACGAATTATAATAAATTCATTACGCGTGCATATATTTTATATAGAAAATATGAGTTCTTGCCAGACACAAAATTATATTAGACTATTCTAGCCAGCATGTCAGTTGGAACACGTAAGTTGAAACAGATTTTCGTTACACAAGAACACGCACTGCGCATCAAAATTATTCGCAAAATTTGCGCGTAGCATCACGATAGATGGCGGGAAGCCTGAGCACCGAGCTGGCCACGCGTTCGTCACCATGCACGCAACTTCGCCACTCCGTATTTGAAGACGTGCTAAGCGTCGCGTAAGGGTGCCTCGATGCGCACCAGCCTACTGGTGGGTGCAGGACGACCGCATCTTCTGAAGCGAGAGAAAAGCTTAAAAACAATGCATTTTGCCTGCAAAGAAAAAATGAGAAAAAATGGCTACTTAAGGGCGCCAAATCAGCACTTTAAAAGCAGCCAGAAAATAGCCATGGCGCCAACTGCAAATTTTTGTCGCCAGACGGGGTCGAAAAGTAGCCAATTTGGCGCAAAGTCGCCACCAACGGCAACCCTGTTCAGATTCCAAAATTTCTGGCCGGTTTCGTCTGAATGCGAACCCGGTAGCCCGTATTCGAACCTATGACCTTGCTCTCAGGTAAGTAACACCGAGCCAATCTGGCATGCACACAGAAATGCCACCACAGAGAATGTTCGCCTGCAGCACTATGTGTCTGCTTCGTGAAGTATATAGGTGTCCGAATAACCTTACATACACAACCAGCTAAGAGACGAGTCACCAAAAGTGTCCGGACTCTTGTGATGGGAGGCAACAACCCTGAGCATTGTTGTCGCTGGACGTTGTGGTCCATGTTTGCTCGGCGCCTTCACGGTTCCGGGTAGGGCACGGGGCGAATGCCCGAAGGTCTTCGAAGGGAGCTCGTCGACCATCGGGTGCTCCACACGACGCCAGTTGGCTACTACCAATAGTCGCGTCTCATTAGCAACCTATCTTGGTGCGATCCTGTCTGGCGGATTGCAGCGTACAATCCGATAGGTCATGTAATGGTCGAAGGCATGTAGCACTACGCTAGGACTAGCGAAAACGCCTATTGGGAAATAGCTATGCTCTTTGGAAAAGTTGTCCGTACCGTGGGCGTACTGCTGCGTCAGCTCTTTCTCTTTTCATTTATTACATGGAAGTTATCCTTGAGTTTCGTATTCGTAGACTCGTACAATTTAACTTGTATGCAAACATATCTACAAAGTACACCTGTTTGAAGTTCAGGGTCGCACTCTGACGTCTATACAGGGTGTTCTTGTTTTTTAGGCGGTACATATTTTTTTATAAAAATGCTGTTACAGTAAGGTACTCTCGTCTTCGCACATGAACTCTACGCAGAGGCGGAAATACTTTGCCGCACCTTAAATTTTACTAAAATTAGTATTTAATAAATCTCGTTAATTAACTTGTAATTATTAACTTGAGGGCATCTGTTTATACTGCCACGCGCGTTTCTTTCAATGTTGCTGTATTCGGTTTACGCCCACAAAGACTGTGAGCAAAGCTCGGTGCAGACTGCGCCTCGGTGTTCGAGAAGCTTCACGATTTCAGTAGATCGTTTTGTTAAGATTGCACGCAAGACGCGAAGAGTCAAGATTATTTATTCTAGAGCTTGCGCGACTACCATTGATAAGGCTAGAAAGTTCCATGCGTGATGTATAAAACACGGCCCATCCCAACGATGATCAATTTATCGACGACCGGACGCTCTGTGCGCCTTTAACAGTGTACAGCGTGATTGCTTCTTGTAATTTGCGTATCCGTTTCACGGCCACAAGTTCGGCCAAATAAAGAGTTTCACCTTGAAGACACCGACTGCTCCCTTCGCCCACGTCACGACCCCGTGACATCATGAACCTCATATTTACCAGAATTCATATTGCTCCTAAGGCCACTAGCCTTACATTGTAGAGCATTCGCATTTGTTGCTACCACAGTTATTGGTTCACCCTTCCGGCGAAACTGTGAATCTTATCTTTATTTCGCCTTTTTTTTTTTTGCCCAAACGTATATTAACCGACCAGTTACTCCCTTGGTCACCTTTCCCGCCTATTTTTCTTGTTGGCTTTAGATTCAAACGCACCGACGTTATCGCTTTCCGGTCTCATTTTGATGTGATTGAGGCACGTGGCACTAAATTCTGCGACTTCGCTGTCAGCTGAGGAACATTATATAAGCACAGCCACTGAGCCACTCCTGCGTGAGTCTAAGCACGTTCAGTACACATTCTAAGGATACCGCCAGCGCAATTCTCATACCTCTACAAGTTTTCCGGAGTACCGCGTAGCTTGCGCCACATTTACGCGATCCACAAGATCCCTGCTATAGTTGAATACAGAAGTAAAATACAGCCGAATGAAAAGACGGCAGACGAGGACAAGGAAGGACAATGCAAGGACACGCTGCCCTTGCCAACGCGGTACTACAACCTCGGCCTGCATCTCCGAATTTAATCCTCGCAGGTACTTCAGATTCTAAAATTTCTGGCCGGTTTCTTCTGAATGCGAACCTGGTAGCCCGGATTCGAACCTATGACCTTGCTCTCAGGTAAAGAACACCGAGTCAGCCTGGCATGCACCCAGAAACGTCACCACAGAGAATGTTCACCTTCAGCACTTTGTGTCTGCTTCGTGAAGTATATTAGTGTCGAATAACCTTACATACACAACCAAACAAAAGACGAGACATCAAAAGTGTCCGGCTCTAGTGATGGGAGACAACAACCCTGAGCATTGTTGTCGCTGGACGTTGAGGCCCATGTTGGCTCGGCGCCTTCACGGTTCCGGGTAGGGCACGGAGTGAACACCCGAAGGTCTTCGAAGGAAACTGGTCGACCATCGGGCGCTCCACGCGACACCAGTTGGCTACTAACAATATACGCGCCTCATTAGCACCCTATCTTGGTGCGATCCTGTCTGGCGGATTGTACCGTACAATCCGATAGGTCATGTAATGGTCGAAGGCATGTAGCACTACGCTAGGACTAGCGAAAACGTCTACTGGGAAATAGCTGGCTCTTTGGGAAAGTTCTGGATGGTGAGAACATACAGTTGCACCAGGAGTTCCACTTTTTTCTTGGCATGGAAGTTCTTCTTGAGCCCAGTTTCCCTCACACGTGGCCGTACGTGTTGTGGAGAGCGAAAATTAATTCAGTAAGACTATAAATAATAATGTCAAATACAATAAAATACTAAAAGAAAGTAAATAATGTTCTGACGGTGGGCTCTGAGGGGAATTCGCTACTCACTTATAAATTAGGAAAAATTACTTCGCCCAAATGAAGGGGATGAAGAAGAAGCACAGCACGTCCCCGTAGTGGGGTGCAGCCAAGCATCAAGGAACAAGCAATTGAGCAAGCAAGTGCTCCGTCCCGCTCGTTTGTGCGCTTCAAATTTTCCTAAGATGTTTCACCAACTTGCCCGACTTTCAGGGTTGTTTCCAGGAGCGTAGCTAGAAATTTTTTTCGGGAGGGGCCCAATCATAGTTTATGAATGTTCGTACGTGCGTTCGTATGTGTGCGTGTATATATATGCAAACAAATTTGAAAAATTTCGGGGGGGGTTTGAACCCCCCCCCCCCCCCTGGCTACGCCACTGGTTGTTTCGCTTATGCAGACGTGCTACATCGTTATACATGCGTCCGTGGCACTCACAGGGCGCCACTGCCATTTTTACGCCAGTTACAGAACAACACTTACGGAATCTTGCGTTTTTACGTAAATTTTACCCACGCTGTTACGCAGACCATTGGCCGGGCTACTACAACACGATATTCCATGAGACAGCGGGCCCGAAATGGCTCTAGAGCCACTATACGTATCCTTCGCCGTTGTTGCGAGCGCGGCACAAAGGACGTCATGAAAGAAAACCTAACAGCTCAGTTCTCCATCGCATTCACTCATAGAACCCCGGACTCAGGGTGCCTCCCACGCTCTCCGCCGTTCAACGATCACTAAGAATATTTTACTCTGACTCTCTCGATCTGTGGTCCCCAACCACACGTACGCGTTCTAACGCGTCAGCGCGTGGCCTGTAGACTTGGCGTCGCTTCGCGTTCCGCGTCAACACGCGGTCCGGCCTCCTCGACTGACGCTGACGCTTAGGATCGCGTGCTGGCGCGTTCCAACGCGTACGTGGGGTCGGGGCTTAACCTTTGCACGCCCCACCACACGCTGGGCGCGCGCCGCTATCACGTCCTACGTTTCACTTATGGGAAAGATTAAGCGCATAACAGACACTCACGAAGAAGAAATCTAAAAGACAGGCGTTGTTCTGCGCTGCATATGGGGAGTGAGCGCAAAACAGGCACTCACAAAAAAAAAAAAAAAGTACATAGGGCAGGCGCTGTCCGGTCCTGTGTATGGCGTGTCCTGCGCATCTCGGGTTTGTGGGTGTCTCTTTTGGGCATAATCTTTGCCCAAAGCGCCAAGGCAAGTCCTCCCACTTTCGGTAACATTTCTTTCTTCCACCGGGAGCAGTGCGCAACCAAAGTGCCCTTGAAACTGTTCATCATTGAAAGACAAAGCTCTTACCCATCTGTCCTAGTGTCCAGGTAATTGGAAGTCACAACGGCCTCGCCGGGTCCGGAGAAGTAGCACGTGAGGTTGTACTTCTTGTCCCTGCTTGTTTGCACGTAGTCGTTGAATTGGACCACAACGATGTTTGTCATCACGTCGCCATACTGCAAAGGGTTTAGTGGTTCACACGTAAGAAAAGAGATTGTCTCTCTGCCATTCGATTTAATGCGAACACTAGAAGTAATGCGGAAGTAGTCGCCTGATTGTTGCTAGTGCCTGCGAGGTCGTACGGAGGTATCCAGTTTGGACAGTCTTTCAGTAGAAAATACTTGTGCTCTTACTGGCAGCTTTGATGTGTTCTCTTCTTCAGCGATAAGAAAATCATAAAGCTGTCCTGTCAAAGACTGCAGAAAAATGTAGAACACTCGCACAGAAAACTCCCACTGAAAAGCCTTAGCTCAAAACCTTTTGAAATGCCCAGAGAAAACTACTTTATAAGGTCCTTATTGAAATTAAAGTAGTAATGAAACTGTAGTAACTAAATTACTTTTTGCTGTAATGATTAATGTAATGAATTAATTCAAGCGAGTAACTTCAACAAAATTACTCATTGATTTCTCGACTATTTCTGGCAAAAATTTGTAGCATGTCCGCTTCCCCTATGGCATAAAAAATTGACCAAAAATATTGAAAAGAAAAATAGCAGGCAAGTTCAGCAACGAGATAGGTGATTTCAATGTATATGTGATGTTAATATAGTGTACAGTACATGAATTGTGTATGATTGATGAATATTTGTCAATCCAATTTCAAACTCATGGTGATGTAAGTCATTACTTTCAGCCATCTGTAATTCGCAACGGAATTTGGCCACATTTTAAAATTTTCAGAGAAGTAATTGGTAACGTAGTTGAATTACATTTTAGGAGTAATTTTGCCATTTCTGGGGGCCGGCGGCTTACCTGCTGGGTGCCGCAGCGCGGAAATCCGTTGGCCCGGCTTATCCGCAGCACGTTCACGCTTCCTCCGTTTCCGTCGTAGAAGCACGAATCGTAGAAACCGTACGTGTAGATCCGGCCGTAGAAGCCGTCCACGGTTCTCAGGGTAAACTCCATCCCGTCTGGCGTGCACGTCTGGCTCACTGCGATTCCAAAAGTGCTTCGTCACTCATAAGAGTAGTTCGCGTGTGTGCAGCAAGGTAGAGGTGGTCACGGCAGAAAGCGGTAAAACTTGTGTCCTTTGAACCTTTCTCACCACAACCGCAAAAGATATTTTCGGTGTTAGTATATGCAACTGTACTATATACACCCGGTGACAACCTAGGAATTCAATACAAGCTCGGCCCACAAAACAACGGCGAACTTGCCCATGTTAGGTCCCTCTAAAAGGTAAACAACATATCTAGAAGGCACTTGCCGTCTAAACAGTCTCCTGCAGCACCACCAGGGCCGTGTCCGAGGTCGTCCCGTTCGTAGTAATCAAACTGCGTGCTCTGGTCGAAGTGGGCCGGGTTGCTGAGCTGCAGCTGTCGGGAGTCGTAGTCGCTCAGCTCACAGTTGTCCGGGAAGAACGCCCTGGAAGACGCGAACAGTGGCGGTTGCGGTAAGTAATGGCCCGGGTAGTAGAGTGAAGCAGATACAGCGGCGTATTTTGAATTGCGCCGTTGCTTTCACATGCGAGATCGAAAGGAGAGGAAAGAGGAGCAAAGGAAATGGACGCCACGTCGTACCATGTGAAATGAAAACTAGGAGGAAGCGCCAGGTGATTCTGCTAGCCTCGGCAAGCCAACCGGCTCAGACGCCGCCCCTCCCTATCAGCGCGTTGTGCCTCCTGGGTAAGATCAAGGCCCAGCGGCGCCCGCAGCAGACGCAACCGAAGCGAGCCGACCAATAGTATAGCGCTTGCCTGTCACGTGATCGGGACCTATTTCTCCCTTAAATATTTTGCGACTAGGTTTCAAGATTGTCACGTGACGCTATCTCCTGGCTTTTCCTTCCTGCATGCGTTGTACCCATCAACGGCGATCCATACTCAAATATTGACACCTCGAAGGCGCGCGGTCCAGCAGCGCCGAACTAGTTGTGTAACCTCACAGCTGTGCACTTGTTTTAATCGTGCGAGGCACAATACACGCGTAGATGTGTACGTCACCGTCACGGACACGCGGGTGGATCGGTTCCCGCTGCAAAGGGCACTCAAGGTTCACCGTTTCCTAGTGAATGGTCGCCCTCTTTCCTCCTCACCTGGTGTTTCCCGCTCTCGAATGTTTTAGCATCGGCGGAATTCAGAATGTGCGGTACATGATTAATGAGCATTCAAAATCTCAGCATTTGAGTATGTCGCATGACAGCAGAGTAAACTTTATTGTAATGTGCTAAGACTCTCCTTAATGGAGCTGGAGGGCTAACACTACGTGATAAGACAGGTAGATTGGGTAGCTCTTTGACCAGCTGGCTAAACTGCGTGGCGGAAATGGAATAAAATGCTTTAGTAGGCACTAGGGAAAGTGGAGGTCGATGCAATGGTGTTAAATGCCGGACATGCCGATCCTCACCTGAAGTTGAAGGACTTGCAGTGAATGTCCTGCGCCTCGGAGCAGGCCTGCTCGCACTCTTCGAGCCGCTCGGTGCGCACCACCCGCCTCACGTAGAAGCTCTTAAGCCTCGTCCCATAGCCGACACGCCGAAACACGGCCGAGGAGAACTTGCACTTCTCCGCCAAACCTGGTGGGAGCGGCGGCGCGAACGGTGGAGGTGGCGGACCGCCCGCACCCGCCACGGGAGGCAGCGGTTGGTGGGGCACGTGGGGAGGCGGAGGTGGCGGAGGGTGGGCGGGAAACGTGCCTGCACCTCCATGAATTGGTGGCACCACCCCGCCCGCTCCTGCCGGAGCTCCACCGGGCACTCCGCCATAGGCGCTGACGCCGTAACCCCCGCTCCCGTAGCCGCCTCCCGAAAATCCTCCTCCGGCGACGGAACTACCACCGTAGCCACTGCTGCCGCTATTCCAGGACCCACTTCCGTAACCGCCGTAGCTACCCGTCGAGTAGACTCCTGAACCGTAGCCTCCCGAAGACGACCCCGTAGCCACCACTCGCCGAAGCGATCGAGGAACCACGTCCCGGGAGCGGGTGGTAGCTGGTCGCGGGCCAGCGGCCGTGGGGGGTAACTGGGTGGCTCGTAGCCGCCGCCACTGGCTACACCAGGAGATGGGTAGCCCCGGTGGGTAGCGTGTATGCCGTGCCAACCGTGGTGGTAGCCGCCAGGGCCACCGGCGCCGATGTGGCCGCCGACGTGGCCCCCGAAGCCATGTGATGGGGGGTGGTGGACCGTAGCCACCGCCACCTCCTGGACCTGTGCCGAAACCGGGAACGGCTCCTCCGGCTACTCCGCCGCCTCCACTGCCTCCTCCGCCTATTCCGGGTCCGTAGCCGTGGCCTCCGGCATGGCCGGCACTCCGGTCTGCTGGCAAAATGAACGCAACAGACGACTGAACGCGCTGAAACAGTGAATCGCAAGATGACCTGCTTAGTACGGAAGATATCATAAATGGTTACGTCAAACACGTGAAGCTAGTGGCGCATGCGATCGCAATAAGTTCGTGTGCTGCATCACCACATTCCCCACATTCCGTAAACTGACAATGTTGTCGCGGCTTTTTCTGCGAGGGTGACTGTTTGTACCTTACATGTTTCCATTTCGGAGAGACCCCGAACTCAGCGAAGGAGCAAGATCGCTATTCCATACTGCCACAAGCGGTGTGAACGTCCACTGTGGCAATCCTAGCCATCTATAAATTATGCGCGCCCATATCTATCTATCTATCTATCTATCTATCTATCTATCTATCTATCTATCTATCTATCTATCTATCTATCTATCTATCTATCTATCTATCTATCTATCTATCTATCTGTCTGTCTGTCTGTCTGTCTGTCTGTCTGTCTGTCTGTCTGTCTGTCTGTCTGTCTGTCTGTCTCAATGGAGGCCTATTGACTCTTACTTTTGCCCATATTACCTTTCTAATACGCAATTTCCATCAATCTTGGAACTTTTTCCCCACTTTTTATTTAGAATAATACACCAGTTTTCTAGTCAGCTCCCGGAATGGGTTATTGGTTACCTATTTAAATGGCTGACACAAACACTTTTACGAACTAACGATGGCGTTGCTCCGTTCTGGTTCATATCCGTTGTCGTGCTTCCTCCGCGCTTAGCACGTTTTATCATGATGGTCACCAGCTATCATAATACCGCATATTCACGGAACAACTTTCTCGACTACATACCATGTCATTAGCTTTAACGCTAAATGTACTGTCACGTCACGCCATGCTCCGAGGACCTGGGAACTGGTGTATGCTGTAGTGATCCTTGAGTAGCGATATTTACGCAATTCCATTATTCCTTACGTTCCATTCATCCCCGGATTACTTTCCAAATACAGATCCGTTTATACCTATTCACAATAATCACTTTCGCCTGTTTCAAGCTTTAGTGATGATGGTGATGATTTTTATTCACTTCGTATCAGAGCAGCGACATAGTCACCTAGCCTTAATGTCAGTTTGACTCAAAAGGCAGCATCAGTAGTCATGGACCCGCTATGGTGGTCTCGTGGTTATAGTGCTTGACCGCTGACCCTAATGTCGCGGGATCAAATCCCGGCCGCGGTGGCCGCATTCCGATGACGGCGAAATGCTATAAAGGCCCCTGTGCTTAGATTTTGGCGCGCGTTAAAGAGCCCCAGGTGGTCGAATTTCCCGAAGCCCTCCATTACGGTGTTACTCCTAATCGTACCATTGTTTTGGGACGTAAAACCTCAACTATTACTGATTATACTATCAGTAGCCACGGAGGTCATGCAAGTCACGGAGGCCATGCAGCTACCGCATAGTACCTTCAGCGTTGAAAATAGCAGCGCTTTCGGCGCCGATTCCTCGAAATGTCGATCAATCTGCGGAGATATGAGTTGTAACGCATGTACAGTTGAAAACTTTCCAGTATATTCGGCGGAAGATTACTACGTTAAATTTCGCGAGCGCTTTCAAGCACGCGTGTTGCTGAGACGCTTCGTTCAAGCAACACGCGAATAGAGAAATCTCGCTGTCTCGTAACGTCTCAGCATCCTTAATCGTAAGCCCAGAACTGCAGCTGCGCACGAGCAAGTTGCAGAGGCGCAGTGTTGATATAATAAATGGCACAATCGCTCATACGACAATGCACGCGGGTAAAGAAGAAAAAAAGAAAGACTAATATGTGTGCCTAGAGAAAGTCGCAGGTGGCCGATGACGTAGTAGAAGGTTGCGCCAGTGCTTAAGTAAAAAAAAAAAAAAAGAGCCAGGGCATCGCATATGTGCTACAAGCTGTACCGTTATACGCCACATGTGCAAAAAGCGAAGGTATAGCTCCCTTCCGCGTGTTTTATTTTTCCTCTCTCTCTCTCTCTCTGTATCTTTCTGTGGCGTCTGTGAGCGCAGTGCTGAAGATTTTTTTTAATGCCACGACGGGACCATATGTGCAAGAAGCTGTGCCGAACGCCAACTTGTTCAGACCGATGAAATAGAGCTTTCTTCCGCATGTTTTTTTTTTTCTTTCTTTTCAGTGGAACAAGCAACGAGTGATGCTATTGTTTCTCGTTCGAGAAATTCCTCTCCAGCACTTACCTTGGGTTTTGCGAATATCGGTGTCAGTACCCCTTTAAGATAAGGGCCAGTTAGCTGTCAGGAGACACACTGAAAATTAATTCACTTAGTTAAAAGAAAAAGTAGATGGTTTTCTTGCAAGCGGCAGGGATTGTCGCGTCACCTGGCGGAGCAGATCTTAAGCACGCGCTCCGTTTCTACGTGGCCTTTGTGATCCGATTCGGCAGTGCGATGAAACACAAAGTTAACCCAAGGAATACGCCAGAGCACACGGACGCCAAGGTGCGAGAGCCACAACCACACACGCCTATGTCAAGAATTTGGGTAACCTCCATTCCTTTTTTTTTTTTTTTTCTGAAGCCACTGCGAGCGCAGTTTAGGAGAAATTTAATAAGATCCCACGGTCGGCAGGATCAAATACGAAGCCGTCAAAAGACGAACACAAGCGAATCTTATAGTGGAGAAGCAGTGGTTACTGACGCTGTAGAATTGCTTGTATAAATTTCATTTAAAGTGTGGTGCACGCTAGCGTCCCACAAAAGCATTTAGTAGCATCTACAATTACTCAGTACTCTTCATATTACAATGTAGTATTCTACAAATGGTACTGCAATTTTTTGTATTCTTAGGATTGGTGTTGGCTCTCGCGCGTGATATTTTAAAGTGTATGTTTCATTTATGCTTTCTAGTTTTTGAATTTGGCTTTTGAATTGGTCCCCCCCCCCCCAAAAAAAAAAAAAAAGAAAAGAAATATGTATTTTTTGTTGCACTGCATCTGAGCAAATGTATGGGTGGAGGGACCCTAGTCAGGCAGAGGTAATCTGCTTTTAGTCCCTTCAACCTAGGCAAATTTTTCTTTTGTCTAAATAAACTGAATGATTGATTGAAAAGCAAAAGACGGCGATTGCGACCCATAGAAGCCGAACACATACCCTTCTACGCAACAAAAAAATTAACGTACCTTGCACTTAGTCGCGCAAGGCTGGATCACAGCAGAGCTTGTGAGCACCTAGCTGGTCCTTGCCCGGCTAGACTTTTACCCTCTATCCTTCCCATCCCTTGCTATAGTATACTTTTTTATTCGCGCGTCTACTCTCCTCTTCACTTTCCTTTTCCATCTTTCTTTTCCCTTTCCCCCTCCCCTTAGTGCAGGGTAGCAAACCGGATTCTACACTTCTGGTTAACCTCCCTGCCTTTCTCTCTTTTATTCTCTCTCTCTCTCACGGCTATGCTAGCTCTTAAGAGCGAAGCTGTTTCAGCCAGCCGTGAAAACTTTGGCGCGTAAAATGTGTACAAAGAACTATCATCCTCATGAACCAGCATGCGCTCTCTCCATTCTCTTTACAGTGAACCTGTTTAAGCTATAGGTAACTTGTGCTTCGTCGTGCAAAACTCCTCATGTGGGTATGCGTCAAAGGAATTGGGCTAGCACCACTACCGAGTACAGCAGGTGCTAGCGTTAAACGAAAACACCGCTCGGCAAAAGTAGGGCACGTGAAACACGTGCAAGAGACAGAGACAGAAAGAGACATGGAAAATAAAGAGAGAGAGAAAGAGAGAGAAAGAAAGAAAGTGATAGAAAGAAAGAGAAAGAAGTGACAAAGCTTGCACTAAGTAACGCAAGGCTTGAAACAGCGAAGCTGGACTATTCTGAAGTCTAAAAAAACAGCCAATAGTCTATAAACAACCTAACAACTAGCTAAAGCCCAGCAACGACCTAGAAAATAACTTATGATCCCAGCAGCTACCTAGAAGCAACCTAGCATCACCTACCTAAAGTCTACGACCTAGAAGAAACCTATAACAACCTAGCCTCGCCAAATTAAAGGTTAGCAACAGCGTAGAAGCAACCTAGAAACAACCTAGCATCACCTAGCTGAAGCCTAGCAACAACCTAGAAGCAACCTAGCATCACCTACGTAAATTCTAGCAACAACCAATATAAAATAAGGCTCCGATACTGATCAACTTTTCAATCAATCAATCAATGAATCTATCTATCTATCTATCTATCTATCTATCTATCTATCTATCTATCTATCTATCTATCTATCTATCTATCTATCTATCTATCTATCTATCTATCTATCTATCTATCTATCTATCTATCTATCTATCTATCTATCTATCTATCTATCTATCTATCTATCTATGCGATGTCAGCGCATGTTAAAGAACGCCAGGTGGTCAAAATTTCCGGAGCCCTCCACTACGGCGTCTCTCATAATCATATCGTGGTTTTCGGACGTAAAACCCCATATATTATTATCATTATTATTATTATTATTATTATTATTATTATTATTATTATTATTATTATTATTATTATTATTATTATTATTATTATTATTATTATTATCTATCTGTCTATCTTGTTGACTGCCGTTGACTATCAAGGTAACATAAAGGAATTAGGGGGGGATTGAATGTGATAATGTCAGTAGCGTCTGCCGCTACATCGTCAAGGTTTCTTTTTCTTCGCACTTGTACGGATTCTTTCCAACTACAGCAAGAACGGCAAAAGCGCATCGCGCAGCAAGCGCGGGCCTCTGTTCTTTCTATCCGAGAATTGTGCGACTATACGACGACGACAGGCCGCGCGAGTGGATTTGTTGACGGAAAACGAGCGCAGTGGTTACACATTGTCCGGCAGGAAGCGCAACTTACGAGCAGCTGGCATTTTGGAGATTCCGAGAACTCCGCGACGTGCACCGGGGAGAGAAAAATCACGCGGAACGTTTTACGAAAAGACGATAAACACAAGCACTGACTGAGATTAGAATGATGAGGCATTCTTTGGAAACTCCTCAGTTTTTCCGTACACTTTCCTATCGTCTACGTTTCTGCGGGTGACCGGAGAAGTAACATGATGGACAACGCTTGTAGTGACACTCGTGATGCAGAGCCTAACCGTGGACCAGGCTCGTACGCAGAAATATTTTTCAGGCAGAAGGGGAGGGGGAAGGGTTCAACTACGCTTTATGTGCGCTGATGCGTGCGCTCGTACGGGTGCATGTCTACTATATACACAAGCAAAGAAAATTTAAGGCAGCTTCGCACTTGTGATGCCAAGCCCGAAGGAAGTGCGGAGCTGGGCGGCCTTCTTTGTTTCTCTATATTTTTCTCTTTCTTCCTTCCTCTATTTCTTTCGTTTTCTCACATCTATCTTGTTTCTGTGTGTTTTTTTGTGGCTGTTTAATTTCTATTTCTCTCCATCTCTTTTTTTTGTTGTGTGTTTCTTTCTCTTTCTCGCTCCTTTTACCTTTCTTTCGCTTTCCTGTCTTTTTTTCTCTCACTCATTTCTGGGTTCATCTCTCTTTTTATCTCTTTCTCTCTCTCTCTATTTCCCTCGATTACCTCTTTCTTTTTATCATTCTCTCTCTCTCTCTTCATTTCTAGATTCCTCTTCCTTTCTCTCTCTTCATTTGGTTCTCTCTCTCTTTCTCTCGTTCTGTCTTTCTTCCCTTTCTTTCTCTCCATTTATCGCTTTCTCTTTTCTATGCTATGCTTTACTCTCTCCCCCTCCTCTTCCTCCTCCTCTTTTTTCTTTTCCTCGCCCTTGCATCTCTCTTATCCCTCACTTCTCTTTCCCAGCTCCTTAGTATAATATACGATACTATACACGACTATGTCATGCTCTGCCAGCGTGTTGGGATAACCAAGTGGTTGCGACACTCGCCTTTGGATCGCGGGTACGCGGGTTCGAATCCCTACCCACCAAGAAATCTTTTTTCGTCAAGAATTTCGCTCTTTCTCTGTCTTTCTATCTTTCTCATTCCCTCTCTCTCTCTCTCGCTTTCACTCTCTCTTTTTTCATTTCTTTCTCTATGTACTCGTTCTCTGGCCTATCAGAGCTAATTTATTTATTTTTATTTATGGGTCATTCCATGCCAACTGTCCCAGAAGTGGCGCTCGACCATCGCAGATTTTGCCGATAAAATTTACGCCTCTTTCATATACCCCATGTAGTATTGTGGCCAAATATTTTTGCTCGAAAAAATTTTTTCAAGACCGTGGCGCCCCCTCAAGATTCGCTTGCTTCTGCAAAACTGTGCATAATAGAAAAATGCATAGAAAATCTATATTTGTATGTAGAGCATCGAAATGGCGCTTGAGAAACTACAGAGGTTTTGTTTAGTTGTGCTACTTAACCATTCCGACATTTCTGCGTTTCACTGCCAGCTAGGCCTTTTCAAAAACAACGAAAATCTTCAAAGTTCGACATTTTTTATTATGCTATCTGGAACTTTGTCTAAGCATTGTTAATAATATCGTGGTTTTCAGGAAAGTGTATTTTCATACAAAAATGTTTACGGGTGAATTAGGCTTCAAATGTTCCCGAAAAAAATTGTGAAATTGGAAAAAATATGCGATTTGTTCCATATTTGACCGTATTTTTCGTACTGATGCGGTCCAAGTAAAAATCCTCTTGATGCAACGTTTGATAGACCACTTTGCGCCAAAGTAATGAAGGAAGTCTAATCAAATCATTTTTTGTTTTAAGTGTAAAGGAACAAACAAGACACAACGCCCTTGCTACAGGCCGGCTGTCCTTTATCTGCCTCGTCTTTCTCTTCTTCGCGCTCGCACCAGCTGCCCGCGCGCCCGAACATCGGTATATTTCTTTGTCATTACACTCGGCCATGACTGCAGAGCGCGCGGAGCTGCGGACAGCCTCTCTGGTGGGCGGCTTTGGCTGCATCGCAGTGGTCTGTCCTGGCCAGGCTGCGATTTGGCTGGTGGAACTGCCGTAATGGGGTCTGGTGGGCGACCCTGGCTGACTCGCAGTGGTAGGTCTCGGCCACACTGCGACGTATGAGCTGGAAAACATGCTTCTGGCGGTCGGCTTTGGCTTTGTCGCAGATCTCGTCCATGCTGTGAATGGATGTCGTCACCTCCAGAGTATGAGGCTAGCTGGTGGTACCAGCTGATGCAGGGTGGTCGCATCGGTTGCAGGTCATTAAGACGACTATGCAGTCGCAGTTGGGAAGACAGGGCAGCGAACCTTGGTTGTACTATGCCTGTCCGCACTAAGTGGGGACGTCTGCGCTGTTCCTTGTGCGTCAAGCGGCGACGGGGTGTCCCACTACAAATCTGTGGCATCGCAGGGCAAAGTTCACGTACTGGCTTGTGAGGCAAGTCGTGCTCTTGCTGCATTGATGTCGTACCGGTGTTCGAGCTGATGGCTTTTGACAATGTTCGGTGTGCTGTCAAGCCGTCCCGGTCAGAAGCCTTGTAATCCGGTGAAAACGTGGGCGGCACCGGAAGGTCTTCCTTGACAATGTCCTCAGGCGGGATAGCCACCTTTAAGGAGACTGTACATGGCAAGTGGCGAGCGTCCGCACACTCGGCCAATGAGAGTGGTGGTGGTGGCCTGGGATGATGTGGCTCCTGACTGTGCTCCGAACCGGGAGTGGCGGCTAGTGCATCGTCTCCAACTGGTTTGGAGGGAGCTGACATCGTCATACAGTAGACCGACGCGTCCAGGCACTCTACTACTGACCAGCTTGGAGGTCGACTCACTGGCGGCTGTGGCTTGGAGACGGTCTTGGTCTCAGTCAAGGGTGGTTCTGTGGCAGGTATCGACAGGGAGTCTGAAAGGGGGGAGTACACCTGGCGGCTAGTGTCGATGACTTCCGCTGGGTGCTCTGCGAAGCTGTTCGTGGAGCAGCTACAGGGCACAGATGCATCATGGGGGCGCTGCGCTTCGCGAGCTTGATCTCCGAGGCAGGGCGGGTTGGTGGACGCCCGAGCTGCAGCTTCGAAGTCGTGCGGTTCGCAAATGTCATGCGTTGTAGAGACTCTGTTGGCAGGATGGGGGTCGCAGGAATAAAAAAATGGGCGAAAGAGGCTTGTCAGCTTTGCACACCATTCCGACCACGATCGCTGCCGGACGCCTTCGTAGGCATGCCATGCCTTGGCGGCATCGCGAAGGTGGTCGATGGCCAACAGCCATTTCCGATGCTCTGACCAGCCATGGCGGGTGCCTAGCGAGTTGATGGTCTCGACCCACCCGAAGACGTCATCCTGAAAACCTCGGAACTCCGGTATTTCCCCTGCAGCCGCTGATGGTGATGTGGCCTGCGAGGATCCGGAGATTCTCGCGGCGAGACGGTCTAGCTCCTCGGCAAGCAAGGATGCCGCGGCGGCGGTTGAGATCCCGCACTTAGAAGGCGCGAAGCTGCAAAGTTCTTGGGAAAAGCGCGCGGCTTCGCGGATGATCCTCGCCGCTTCTTCGGGTGAGCCGCCTGAAGAGTCATCTACGGCGGCCGCGTAATATGTATTCGTCGAAGCAATCAGCGCGGCGATGTCATGAATCAGGGAAGCATGGTCGAAACAAGGAATGGAAGCGCCATCAGAGCATTGTCGAGTCGCCGAGGAGTAGGAGGTGGTCACTGTGCTCACTGCGGCGGGATTCTTGTCAGTGGGAGCTTGAACAGCCCCCCTCGGCATCTCAGGTGCCGGTGAAATCCTGAGTGAGATGATGTCGCCACGGGAAGCTTGAACAGCGTTCCCGGGCAAAAAGGAGGCCGTGTGCTGTCTTGGCGGCACCGCGATATGCTGGCCCTTGGGCCACAGAGGAGGCCTGGACGCCGTCCTTGAGTGGCTGCACAGGTGCTTCCGGTAGTCGGAAGGACACGAGCTGCATGATTGTGGGCGTTCCTTGGATGGAAGATCCGCAGCGCCGATGAGCCTCGATGACGCACTTACGGTTCGCTAGTCGTAGACTGCGCCATTGTAAAGGAACAAACAAGACACAACGCCCTTGCTACAGGCCGGCTGTCCTTTATCTGCCTCGTCTTTCTCTTCTTCGCGCTCGCACCAGCTGCCCGCGCGCCCGAACATCGGTGTATTTCTTTGTCATTACATAAGAAAGAAAATAATTTTTTGAAGTTGTTCCTGAGAACGCGCCCTCATTCCTTTTGTTGCCACTTCGCCGCAAAGCGCGTGGTCGCCCTTGCAGCTGACACTTGTCACAGGAAGCGGCAAGGTGCTAGATATATGTCAGCGGCTCGTGAGTGGTCGAAAGTCTTGTTGCTTTGATGTCAAGGCTCCGAGTATTGAGTTCACTTTACGATGTGAGCTTGCTTGGCGTGCCCATTGGGAAGTATGGACGCCGTACAGCAGCTTGCGGTATCGTTGGCACATTGGGCTACAAGGCTGTCTACACAACTAGTATACACTGACCAAACAAATAATGCATATTTGGTACACTTTTAATCGCGTATACTAGTTGTGCAGACGGCCCTGTAGCACAATGTGCCAACGATACCGAAAGCTGCTGTACGGCGTCCATACTTCCCAATGGGCACGCCAAGCAAGCTCACATCGTAAAGTGAACTCAATACTCGGAGCCTTGACATCAAAGCAACAAGACTTTCGACCACTCACGAGCCGCTGACATATATCTAGCACCTTGCCGCTTCCTGTGACAAGTGTCAGCTGCAAGGGCGACCACGCGCTTTGCGGCGAAGTGGCAACAAAAGGAATGAGGGGCGCGTTCTCAGGAACAACTTCAAAAATTATTTTCTCTCTTAAAACAAAAAATGATTTGATTAGACTTCCTTCATTACTTTGGCGCAAAGTGGTCTATCAAACGCTGCATCAAGAGGATTTTTACTTGGACCGCATCAGTACGAAAAATACGGTCAAATATGGAACAAATCGCATACTTTTTCCAATTTCACAATTTTTTTTCGGGAACATTTGAAGCCTAATTCACCCGTAAACATTTTTGTATGAAAATACACTTTCCTGAAAACCACGATGTTATTAACAATGCTTAGACAGAGTTCCAGATAGCATAATAAAAAATGTCGAACTTTGAAGATTTTCGTTGTTTTTGAAAAGGCCTAGCTGGCAGTGAAACGCAGAAATGTAGGAATGGTTAAGTAGCACAACTAAACAAAACCTCTGCAGTTTCTCAAGCGTCATTTCGAAGCTCTACATACAAATATAGATTTTCTATGCATTTTTCTATTATGCACAGTTTTGCAGAAGCAAGCGAATCTTGAGGGGGCGCCACAGTCTTGAAAAAATTTTTTCGAGCAAAAATATTTGGCCACAATACTACATGGGGTATACGAAACAGGTGTAAATTTTATCGGCAAAAGCTGCGATGGTCGAGCGCCACTTCTGGGACAGTTGGCATGGAATGACCCTTATTCATTTATCAATACTGTTGGCCGAAGGCCGTTACAGGGTGGTTGCGTTACAAGATATGAAAAAAGAAAAAAAAAGTGCAGTCGCGGTCGAGGACGGACCCAAGGTACAATACACACAAAAGGCACAATTGCAGTAGTACACTTCATAAAATGATAGAATAGGTACAATGCAAGCAAGAAGAGCTATAGACACTAGTACATCATGCTATCATCAATGCATCCCACGCTGGACATATCAGCGCATGGCTTCTGGGAGCGAAGCCGAAGATGAAGAGGAGGACGAAAAGAGCGCGTGCCGGTTCATGATGATGATGGTTTTCTGTCGACCACTAACAGCATAATAAAAAGCTTAATAGCACCCCTGTAAAAAATTTCGGGGAGGGAGAGGTTCGTACTACCCCCCCTCCCCCCCTCCGGCCAGGCGAGTGAGAGACACACAAGCATTGCGGTGACCTGCACGTTTTGCTTAAGTGCTTGTGTAAAGCTTTGCCAGTGAGATTATAATTAACCCAGAGTAATTTTACTGTTTCGTTTCGACGAGACTTACATTGAGGTGAATCAAAATCTTTGCAATATTATCGTAGTTTGGCCAAGCACCACAAGATGTCGCTGCAAGCTCTGCCACCATCGTCGACAGCTCCAATAACCCGTAAAAACGTAACGTGTGAGAAGTCCACGAACAAAGCAAAATTATCCGATTTCTTCATTCATTAAATGTTATGGTTATGACATGGATAATCTGCGTGATGAGATTTGTCACGTGCTGCAAGCAATGACAATGGTAATACGGGTTGTGATTCAAGCAAGCTGTATCATTTTTTTCTCTGTGAACAATAGCAGCAACTTTACTGTTCCGTTTCAACGCAGCGTTGTTAAATGGCGTCAAGATTGTTTCGCACTAACCAATGATCGTGCGGTTTCTAAACTAGCTGAGTGCGGTAGAGAGCTTCAGGTCATTCTTAACCATGATCTCGTTCACAACACTGCTTTACTGACGCCGTAGAACAGGCCCAGAAAGTATCACAATCGCAGGTTCATTATTAGAAGGTAACGTACACGTCAAAGTCCTTTTGTTTCTTAATTTCAAGCTATAGTTATAGGGGAAATAAGGGAACGAATGGAGGGGTGGCTAGCCTGCACAAACGTCCGGTTCGCTACTCCACACTGGGATGTGAAAGAAGACTAAAGAGAAAGGGAGAGCTTAAAATCAGTGTTAGAGCAGACGAAGTTGTTTGGTCGCTCTCCTCGAGGGTGGCTTCCTTAGCACAGCAGGTCCAGAAGGAGTGCTCGAACAATCAGCGGTGACGTAGCGGTGAGTGCAAGAGAAACGCATTGGCATTACCTTTAATTATTCAGCCACCGCGACAACCAAATGACAGCAGCCAACGTTAGCCAAGCAAGCTGGTATTGGTAAAACACCAGCCGCAAACGGGGCAGTCTAAAGTCCCGAGATTTTTCGCTAGAGAAAAAAATCTAAGGACTTTAGGGAAATCTCTTTGCACGTCTACAGCTCCTGGTCACGTGACCCGACCAGAAACGGCGCGTGTGGCGTCATACTACCAACGTAAAATTTGAATGAAAGGCAAGGTTCCGCGCCCGGCGTTGCATGAGTATCGCTACCTTAGGGCAGTTTATATGAGAAAGTTATGCGTGCCAATTCACGGCAAACACTTTTTTTTTTTTTTTTTGTCAGGAAAGTTGCATATAACTCGAGATATTCATCCTCCAATTCTAAGGGTGAAATCGAAACTGATTGTGCCCGGCGGGCCGAAAACGCGATCTCTCTGTTTCGTCATACCGGAACTGTCCGTTTCAAGAAAGTCACAAAATTTAAGGCAAGCAGTAGTAGAATATGGTTAGGAAAATCGGCAAGCAAATATGAAATACACAAGTAGACAGCTTATTCCTTTGGTGCGATGTATGATGATTATCTGTTTCTTTCTTAACTTAAACACAAGAACGAGAAACTGTTTCGTATTTCACATGTGTGCAATAAGCGCCGCAGTGGCTGCTCCCTAAGTATTATGCTTCACAGAGAATGAAAAGGTTGATATTGCCGGATTTCTTGCGCACAGTTCGAAAGAAACAGATAAGCACCAAGCAACACACGTAGAGGCAAGGCGATCCTCTGGCGCAAGTCAGATGACTTGCGCTTTTCACGATAAGATACGGCCACGACGTTCCAAAGTGGTGTCGCCAGCGCCTCCACCATTTTGAAGGGGGTTTATTGAACGACGTCGGGTAGAAGGAGGAAAGGCGGCACAGCGCAAAGCAGTCCAACAGGCTCCGCGCCAACAGCTCGCGATCAACGCTCGCGCTTCGCACCAAGAGAGCGTCCCACTGGCGAATGCCTTGATCCTTCACCACTGCATAAATGACACAGCTGTACCGACGTGGTCGCTCTTTTAGCTGAGCTTATATGAATATACATGCAAGGACATACTACGAATAACATGTCGTGGCACGAATGACACGTGAAAATGAGCTGATGCAAAGCGAGAGACACATGTCACACACAAACCACACAGCAGCACCCAACAAGGTAAAGTACGTAATTACGGCCCGTGTCTCTAATAAACTTCAAAGCTACTTTCGTTGAATGAAATGCACACACAGTGCTTGTCCATAGTCCGGGAGCGTCTCTTGCAGGATTGCCGTTGGTGGCTACTTTGCGCCAAATTGGCTACTTTTGGACCCCGTTGGCGACGAAAATTTCCAGTTGGCGCCATGGCTCTTTTTTAAACTTGTGGTTTTACTTATTCCAAACGGTTTTATTTATTCATCAATAGTAAAGACTCTGTTGATAATACTGCTTCTGTTCTATTTGGCTAGAAATTCGGCGATAATATCAAATGACGTGGCTACTTTGTCTACTTTTGGCGTGAGTTCCGGCGCATTTTCATGTCCCCCCAACGGCAACCCTGGTCTCTTGGTTTAAGAGATGATCGTCTTTGGTGATTGTTGTGCTTTTACATTAAGGCTCTGACAGTGGCTGCCTCATTCTTCTAAGTTTAACAGGATTTTTTTTCGACACTTCATGGGATCCCGTAGATGCGTGCCGAAACTGTACGTTGACCCCGGTAGCTTCCGTCAGTAAGAACATCCGCAGGTGATAGGAATCAGAGCCGTTCAGCAGAAGCGTTTTCTGAGAAGCCAAAGCAGAAGCCGCAGGAGTGTGGAGGCAGTAATCAGGGTGGTATACGGAAAGAGATAACCTGCGTGTACACAGTTCGATAGCAGGCTTCGAGGTGTGCGGCGCAGGCCGCAGGCTCACTGGATGGTTTCTTTCAAGCTCCACTCTTTGGCGGAAAGGTCATGCGCCCAAGCTTATATAAAAACAGGCAGGAAAAAAAGAAATCAAGTTGCGAGATTCGTGCTCCCGCGAAGTACAGGAATTGAAAATAGCGTACAGAGAATGCGGCGGTGGCCAGAAATGCGCAGATGGCGAGTTGCAGTGCGTGGCAGTATGAAGCAGTATAAGTGCATAAAGTCTGCGCTCATGCTTGTACAGGAAGCTAAACAGGTGATGATATGATGACATGATGAAGTTAAACAGATGCTCATATTAAATGCGAAGCATTTCCTTGCGTACTGAAGGCACTTTTAGCGTGATTATCTATCTATCTATCTATCTATCTATCTATCTATCTATCTATCTATCTATCTATCTATCTATCTATCTATCTATCTATCTATCTATCTATCTATCTATCTATCTATCTATCTATCTATCTATCTATCTATCTATCTATCTATCTATCCGCCTACGTCTGGGTGCTCTCGTGATCCCCCCTTTAACTTGGGGTAAACCGAAATTAGTATGGGAGCGTAAGATGGTTTGACGAATATGACTCGCTGGTCATGACATGAATAATGTGACAATCCCGTCGCGTACGCCGTCAAACCTTTTCCGCCAGACACGTGTGGCACATACCCGTATACCATGGGCGGGTATGTGCCACAGGTATGCGGGTATGTGCCACAGGTGATTGACAGTTTATGTCTACCCAGGAACGGCGAGAACAGACATAGGTAATTTTAACGTGAGAGCTTTAAAAAAAGGTGACATCGGCCGCGTTGACCCGACGAAGGCAAAGAATAAATGTCAGGGAGTCAGTAGGAATTGAACCCCAGCATTGTGCGTCGCAATCAAGTATTCTAGTACAGGACCACGCCAGGTCTCGAAACTGCTTTTCAAATAGACCCTAATGTTCCTGAAACGTCCATTGTGGTTGCAGTGCTGGCTATCCAATTTTATAAACATTACATTAGTACTCCTATCCATGCCTCCTATTATACAGCCGTCACGTCGGGTTAACGTCAGTCGTAGTTAAGCGCCATCCACTGAAGTTGATTTATGTAGCAGTGTCCAGGGCTACCATCCTCGCGAGCACAAGCGCTAAATATCAGCTTACCGCTTCTGGTGTTGCTAATACCTTTGCCGAACAGCTGATTGGTGAGCAATCTAGGGGGCATAAAAACTACCATTTTGTGTGAAGAGAAATTTTGAGATATGATGCAAATACAGAAAATAACAAGGAAGACACTGCGGAACTACTTATACATAACGCCGACTTACTATTAAAAAAATTTCCTATTAAACTATCACTGTGATCACTTGCTCGCCTATCGCTAAATTTTAACTGTTGGCGGTGGAGCAATGTAGCTATCTAGTTTACGGACTTTACCAACTCTGCCACAAGTTCGCAGGAAAAGCACCTCTCTCTCTTTTGCCTTTCTTCCATGTCTCTCTCTCTCTCTCACACACATAACAAAAACAGTGGTCCGTTTCAATTGGCTGCTTTGAACCATATGAGGCGGATACACATGATACGCAAATATGAGCTTTCGAATTTATGCAAAGTTCTTAGTGTTATGTTCTTAATTCTTAGTGTGTTTTTAGTTATGGAGTGTCTATTTCACTTAAATCGGTTGTGAAAACCTTTCGACTATTGTGTTCTTCTCTATTTCTGTTATCTCTTTCAGGCGTTCTTTTTCTCGCTTTTAGCTACTATTTTCGCATAGTAGTCAGCTCTTCAATATCAAAAGCATTATCATATTGCAAGAGCTCCTTAAAAAAAGCAAAACATCCAGGAAGCGAGTTGTTGTTTTGTCCACAATATTTTACACTTACAATTATGATTTACTGCGCTTATACTGAAATTTTCAATTCCTGTATGCGTTACCTGGATTTCTTTTCTGTCGACTTATCATGTGGTTGTGACCTGCAGCTAAAACTTGGTTCCTTTGTCTCGTTTCTTCTCATCCAAAAACTTATCGTTTCTTTCGAGTTTATTTTTGTAATGTTCTTGATTCGCGTCACACGTTTGTTATGGTACGTTGAAGAACACCAGCTGGTCGAAATTTCCGAAGCCCTCCTCTACGGCGCCTGTCATTATCATATCTTGGTTTTGACGAGGTAAAATCTCACCAATTCAATTACATTTCTTATTGTGACTGAACCATCCCCTTAGACAATCCCTGAACGAGCTTTTACGGTACATAGATTTTAAAAAAATCATTGTTGCAAGAGCGCCAAACCATCCAGTGAGCCCGCGTCCGTGCGTCGTACTTACACCACTTGAACTCGTAAAAGTCGTAGTGGTCGTCGTCGATCAGGTTCGGCCTGGGCTGACCGTCGTAGGAGCTGAAGCGGCACATTTGGTAGCGCGACGAGTACTCGACCGAGCGGCAGTCTCGGCCGTAGCGTCGCATGCACTCGTCCAGGCACTCGTGGAACGAGTACGCCTTCACCTCCACCTGGTGCGAGCCGTCCAGCCGCTTGCGCCGGTAGCACTCGAACGTGGCGTTGTTCAGCAGCACGTCTACGCAAGAGCAGGCCACGTGATTCTTTTTAGGGCGCCACACACTCGCTACGTACGTACACGTGCAAGGGTAGCGAAGGCAAAGGCTGCTTCTCAGCGAAGGTTCTTCGGCGAGGAGTCGACAGAATGCCAGTGGCAGGATAGACGCAGCGTAGAAGAATGCGAAGTGCGAGCGTAGAGAGAAGCGATACAGACTCAGCTGTTGACTTTGCAAGCAATCGGAAAACATAGCGCCTACGCAGGAGTGCGCCTTGAATGAGGGAAACCACAGTGATGAAATTAACAAGCCTGCGGGCCGTCTCCGACTGCACGTACTGGTTGCACGAGAACTGTAGAACTGAGGAGTACGACTACACAAGGAGAGCCAACATGTACTGACGCCACGCACTCGTTACATGTACGTAAAGGGTCCGTCAAAAGTTCCCAGGCCACGCTGCCGTAAAAGTACATGGGATAGTGGACCTGGGAACTTTTGACGGACCCTGTACATGAACAACCAACAGCGAAAGTTTGCGGAACGCTAAATGTTCGAGAAAGCTATATCCGCGCTTTGTATGGGAACATAACCTCCAAATAAATGTTACAGCCTGCATTTGGTATTGCAGCCTAAACGGTCACCATCTACATTATAAGCATTACGCACTAATAGAGAAGAAATTCGCATTTGTTGTCGGTCCCGTAAGCGTTTGGTGTTAACTGTTCAAGTTGAAGACACGCTCCGAAGGTGAAGCGAAGGATAGCAGTGGCTTTTCGGTGAGGGGTCTTGGCAGGGAATCGAAATTCGCCATAGGCAGGAATTACGCAGCGTATGATAGGTGTTGCGAGTGCAGAGAAATAAAAACAGACGGAGCTGAAAACATTGCAGGCCAATGAAAGGAGAGCACCTGCTCAAAGGCCTACTTTCGCTGAGAAAACCGTAGCAAGCAGGAACGGGCCTATGGGCCACAATGCAGTTTGCGCTGACGGCGTAGTCAATGAGTACGTCTACGAAAGAGAATCCTACAACTGGTGGCCTTTCTGCAGCAATCGCAAATCACTGGACGACTTGTGGATGCACGTTGCGAGGTCATACGGTCAGCTAGAAGGCGGATGCTAAGGACATCCTTGTTCCTTTCACGGTACTGCCAGTCAGAGAAAGTCTTTCAAAGAGAACTTAAATGTGAGAGCGGAAGGAAAATGGTACTGCATAAAGTCAGAGACTTCTTCAAATGCGCTGCTGCTTTCCTGTATAAGCAGTGCGTCTGTATAAAGCAGGCACCTGCTTCAAGCGCAATGGCCCTGAAGGCTTGAAGGCAGATGTTTCCGACGTGCCAGCTACGCTGTCTTTCAGGGTAAGCCCCTACATGAAGAAAGCTGAAAGAAGCACGCCGGGAAATAAAGGCACTTCGAAGAACTGACAGGCCGTGAAGCAAGCTCAGAACGGCGAAATAGACACATTGGAAAGCTTCGTAAAGAATGCGCTCAGCAAGACACTTGCCCGCGTAGAAAGTAATAATAATAATAATTCTACTGGCGTCGAATACTCAGAATAAGAGAACTTGGAGAAGGGAACCACACCGTAACCCCTTATTTCCTGCCTTTCACCAAGCCCACTGTACCAGGCCCATAGCCAGGAATTTTTTTCGGGGGGCGCCCACTTATTGAATGCCTTGAAAAACACATTTTTTTATTATTTTTCCTTGGTAAAACATCCCCCTCCATCCGAACTACGGGGGAAGGGGGGGGGGGGCGGCTCCTAGCCCCCCCCTCCCCCCCTTGGCTACGGACCTGCACTGTACACTCATCAACTGGTGCCTCCTTCTTTTCCTGTGCTACTATCTTAGAAACAAACGGAGTGCCTTCTCCGTTCAGATATCTGTATCTCATGCGACAGTATTACGAAATCACCGACGTAATTGTTATTGTTATTATCACCACCACATTTGCATACACTACAGCAAAAAAGCTTTTCAATGCGATCTTCATCAACGCATCTGTTGCGCCAGGCGTCTCTCTCCCGTCTATAACCGTCTCCTAATCTCATTGATTACCACATAATAGTCTGCCACTAGTGTGAGCCTAAACTGTGTTTTCTTACCTTTGAAATTTGTGGTGTTTTACTATAATGGGTCATAATGGGTCATCTCTAAAAAGTATCTCCATTTGTAAACGAAGAGGCCTCGCTGGTTGTGTACATTAGGACCATAGCTATCGTCCCATCATAACCATCGCTTTTCTCTCTCTCTACTTTGCTAAACTGCATAGCATCTATCTATCTATCTATCTATCTAATCTATCTATCTATCTATCTATCTATCTATCTATCTATCTATCTATCTATCTATCTATCTATCTATCTATCTATCTATCTATCTATCTTTCTATCTATCTTTCTATCTATCTTTCTATCTATCTATCTATCTATCTATCTATCTATCTATCTATCTATCTATCTATCTATCTATCTATCTATCTATCTATCTATCTATCTATCTATCTATCTTATGTCTCTCTTCCCATCCATCGTCCTGGGTGTTATTTAGAGAGAGAATAAACGTCTTCCTTTGAGAAGATAGCTCAGGAAAGGCTTCCTTAGTCCAGGACAGCTCAGGGCCACGTCCTGGGCCCTCGCTACCGTCCCTTAGGACCAAACCACATGTACGCGTTACAGCGCGTCAGCGCGCGGGGTGCCCTCTCCCTCCATAGGAAGGCGACGCGACGCCTAGTCTACACGCCACGCACTGACGCATTGTAACGCGTACGTGTGGCCATGGCTTTAACTGATCGTCGAGGTTGGAGCTGGCCAAGGCTGTCTACCTAAAGCTCGTTCGTATGCTAATGATTGGGGAGTCTTAATGGAGATTTTCTGCATACTATATGCTGAAGGGTCCCGGGTTCTCCCAACCAGAAAACACCTCATAGCCCCTAGACAGTTCCCCCCATCTGCAGAGCGCCCAAGGAGCAGTCCTGTCAGCCGCACTAAGGTCAGCTGGACAATCGCCCTCTGGCAGAAATCAAAATTCTTGGGCACTGGCATACCGGGACTTCAACACGAGCCGCTATGAGGGCGTTGCTGCCGGTTTCTTAGAGAAACTTGACTGATTGACACGTTGTGACAGTTCAGTGACTACGTTCGTGTGTTGCTTTCTAGACAGGTGCTATTTCCATGACTTTGTAGTGCAGTTACAGACTCTCTCCTTCTCTTTCATTCTTTCGCACCTCCTTTCCCTTCCCCAGTACAGGGTAGCTAACCGGAGTTTCACCCTAGTTAACCTCCCTGTCTTTCCTCTACCTTTCTCTCTCTCTTTCCCGTCTCTAGAATCAGCACCGAATGCTTGATTAGCTCTGGCAAACACATTCGCGATGACGCAAAGAGACAGGGCCCATTCCGAGGACGGGCCTCGGCTTACCGCGCTCGGAGCTTCCGCAAAGCACCCGGTACAGGTCTCCCGTGCTGCTCTTGAGCGGCTTGTGGCCCTCGCTGCCTTCGCCGTAGCCCAGAGGGGTCTTCGTCGTAGAGCGTGCACGTGCGCGCCTTGTCGTCGAACAGGAACGAGCGGCAGAAGTAGCCCCGGTCCGACAGGCTGCGCGTGCAGTAGTTGGAGCACTCCTGGAGGTCACGCGTGGACACGACCTCGCGCTCGAAGGCCCCGTCCAGCTCCTTGCCGGCCTCCAGGATGAACGCTGTCGTCGTGCACAGCTGAGAGCCTGTGGACGAGAGACGCATATTGTGTGAATGTGACACACTACGTAACTACGTTACGTGAGGCGAAACCCTATGCGTTCGACTCCCATTAAATACTCCCCGAAGAGACACGACCCTTCTGTGTAGCCGACTTGACGCGGTGGCCTAGTGGTTAATGGTGCTCGACTGCTTACACGAAGGTGGCGGGATCGAATCCCGGCCCCGGCGGCAGCATTTCGATGGAGGCGAAATGCTCGAGGCCCGTCTTCTTATCATATTTAGGTGCATGTTAAAGAACACCAGGGGGAGTCGGAATTTCCGGAGCCCTCCACTGCCACGTCCTTCATAATATCGTGGTTTTGGGACGTGAAACCCCTCGACGAATATTATTCTTTTTTGCAGGGTTTGGTTTGACGGCACGTTTACCAACGCCTTTACGTGCCGCCTGATGGTCAGCATAACATTTTACTTATTCCTATAAGATAATCTTTCATTATTGCTATGTTTAGGTAAATTTTATCAATATCTTCTTGGTACACATCGGTACCATGCTACTTAGTCACTTAAAGCATTGACAGTTATGCCATTAAACTTTCAGGATAACTAAACTGACTTTTCACATTCGCTTTTATTACGTGTAACTCCTTGACTCCAAACACTTGTGGTGCCTTGTTTGAAACTAAAATTCTGCATCTGTTGATTAATGAAGTGCTGGCGTTCATCAGCACTTCTTTGTTGTCCGTACATGTTGATCGTCACGTGGCTTTCTTCTTCGTCTTCATCGCTTTTGGGAACTCACCTTGCACGTGGTACACCATTTGGTGTGGTTGCTTGCTTTAGGGCCTAATAAAGGTCACATTAACTGTTGCGTCACATCTGGTGGATATTCGCGGTTAGAAGCATTTATTTAATTTTCACAAAATTTGTAAAGTGAAACTCTCGTCATCATGGAGTATGATTAGTGTTACGTGTTTTAAGAAAGCTGTATCAGCTGAAACAACAAAGAAAGGCAATCCGCAGGGAGAATGTACAGGGATGATCAAAAGTTCCCAGGTCGCTATACCATGTAATCCTATGGCAGCGCGGCCTGGGAACTTTTGGCCACCCCTGTATGCATATAAATTTAATGAGGGTAAGGCCTGGCGTTCATCTGGTCACAACATACATTTGCGAAAAATCCTGTTCGTACTCCCCGCATCAACTGTCTGGTCTACCTTATCAAAAACTGACGTGTCACGGAGAGGCGATTGTTCATGGGTTTGGCCCCACTAGACTAAATCATTTATTACCAACCTCCCGATAGTACGGAAAGTATTATCATAATATAGCAACACCCGCAGTCTTTTTTTTCTTTATTTCTTGTGCTTCCCAAGTGCTTTCCGACCTTTCAGTTTGCTTTGCTCTTATTCATCCCTTTCTTTCTTTCTTTCTTTCTTTCTTTCTTTCTTTCTTTCTTTCTTTCTTTCTTTCTTTCTTTCTTTCTTTCTTTCTTTCTTTCTTTCTTTCTTTCTTTCTTTCTTTCTTTCTTTCTTTCTTTCTTTCTTTCTTTCTAGCAAATAACATATAATAATAATATCTGGGGTTTTAAGTCCCAAAACCACGATATGATCATGAGAGACACCGTAGCGGAGGGCTCCGGAAATGTCGGCCATCTGGTGTTCTGTAACGTGCGCTGACATCGCACAGCAAACAGCCCTCCAGCATTTCGCCTCCACCGAAATGCGACCGCCGCGGTCAGGATCGATCCCGCGACCTTCGGGTCAGCAGCCGAGTTCCAGCAAATAAGAGGCAACGATAATGAACATAGTTCTTGCTTTTATTGGCAGCTGAAGAATGTGCCCTTTCAACGAAGGCTGGCCCATTGTTGTCTACATCTGCACCTTATAGAGGTTCACCGTGTGTGATTAGTAAAGCCGAGCGCAGGGTTCTGTCTGCTGCTTCTCGTCAGCCGCGAGTTGTCGCACTTAATTTTCGTCTCGGAACTTCTGTTGGATGAGCCAATCGAAGGTTTGAGTCCTTCGCACCGAGTCGATCAATAACCTTATCATCACATTTGCCTTCAGTTTACGAGAATGCTTTTCGCATTTGCACGTGTAGCTTTACTAGGGTTCTTACGCTATATGGGAGGCTTTCTTTTCCAAGTGTTAGCTTTCTTCCGATTCGTCTCAAAACTCACCATGAATTTCAAAAATTAGGCGTGGCTTCGCCATCGCAATCACCAATGAACAGCGGAGCCGAGGGGACGCCTTCAGCAAAGTTGTGCAAAGCTATAGGCGAAGCAGAGCGCTGTTTAGCAAAGCAGAAACAACGCTAAACAAGGTTCCTCCTCTCCCTTGCATCACTCATTTCTTGCCGTCACACTCCATCCCTTTTACTATGCTTTACCCTCACCCTTTTCCTCACCAACAACCTCGTCCTCACTTTTCCATTACCCTTCGCCCTTATCTCTCCCTCACCATTTCCCCCTTTCCTCACTCTTGCTATACTTAGCTTATGCTATGCTTTCCCTCTCGCTGTACACTTGCACCCTCTCTCAACTTAGCTACGCTGCGAACATTGCTACTCACCGGAGCAAGCTCGACCTTTAACAGTGCCGCCGCAAATGTCAAACTACTCCGTGCCCTATATGTGAAGCTGCCGTTGATAAACAGCATGCGTTCGATATAATGTCTTTGATATAATGGCTGGGAAACGTGCGCAAAAATACCAGCTGCTGCCCTATTTGCACGACATTTACGTCGGCGACGGAAAGACCGTGTGCGGTATCACCATGTTGCGCCATATATTGCGTGGAAACTATTGTTCGTTTCCTGTTAACGTGACGGGAGATAGACACACGCATTCGTCACCTGAACGGTGATAAACAAGCTCGAAATATCAAAGACGCCCGTTCATATTTTGCTTGTCTAGGCTCCCGTCACGATGATATATAGAAACTCTCTCAACTGACATTAGAAATGAAGCGCGACATGCATCATGGCAGACATTTTGCCAACTCGAAGGTCTGCGATTCTATGACATGCCTGTCATAGCTCCTTGAAACGGAAACCGCGATGATTGGCTTGACAGCCGGTGACGAGACAGATAGATAGACAGTTAGATGGACAGACAGACAGACAGACAGACAGACAGACAGACAGACAGACAGACAGACAGATAGACAGACAGATAGACAGACAGATAGATAGATAGATAGATAGATAGATAGATAGATAGATAGATAGATAGATAGATAGATAGATAGATAGATAGATAGATAGATAGATAGATAGATAGATAGATAGATAGATAGATAGATAGATAGATAGATAGATAGATCCAGACTGACAAGGTAGGTAGGTAGGTAGGTAGATAGGTAGGTGAATAGATAATGATAATGCTTATGATAATGATTATCGATGGATGGATAGCCGCCCCGCACTGTGGTCAATTTGAAAGCGTGAGCACAGTGAGCCTAAGAAGAAAAAAGTAATGAGCACTCACTTGGCAGACAGAGGTTCTCCATGTACTCGGCGTTGGAGTCCGGCTTGAAGCCCTTGGGGTTCATGTACCGGGTCTCGGGGCTGAGCCGGCACAGCTGCGCGGCGCGGTCGTACGTGGCCGAGCGGCACACCAGGCTCACCTCGGAGAGGCACTTGTCCTCGCACTCGGTGCGGTTCGACGAGTACACCTCCTTGTCGCCGACGCCGTCCATCCGGTAGCCGGGACTCCGGTCGAACACGTACAGTCGACTCGAGCACTCGGTGATTACTTTGCTCGCTGCGGTGAGAGCATTCGAAACAGGGCTTTAAAGGGACCGACAACTGCCCAGAACATGAACTGAGATGACTCCACTGATGGAAAGATTGTCCGTCGCGTTGACTCAAACCAACCCTGTTTTTTTCTTGAGAGGTGGACTTATATTTTTATTTCTTCATCGAACGACGCGAAAAATGACCTCTGGCGCCTCTGGTGACTAATACATGAACCATTTGATGTACCCTGTCACGTGACCGTTGATTGCCGTAGGCGGTCGAGGATCTCTTACAGCGAAAGCTGTTATGAGATCACAACAAGGGTCGTTTCTGCGCCGTAGTTGTCCGCCGCCGGCGCCACCGCCGGTGTCCGTAACCAATATCGCACGAAATAAGGAAAAAACTAACTCAATAAAAAATACCTATGACTGAATGGGAATCGAACCCGGGTCATCTGCGCGGCAGCCCAGCACTCTACCACTGAGCTACGCCGCTGCTTGAAATTGCGGTGCAAACTGACCCTATGCAGGCTTCATGTCGTGTAAGGAATCGCGTTAACGTGTGTTGTAAAGCGTTTTAGAACAGTAAAGTAACAACCAGGCGTCACACAATGCGAATTGCGTAACGATTGGGTCGGGAAATTCCAGTTTTTCCCCACGTAATACGAAAAACCGAGTGTGCCAGCGCCTTAAAAAGGCATCAACACCACTTACATCTAGGTCGTCAACTAGATATCCAAAAATAATTTGATAAATTCGGTGTAAGACCGGGAATGCTGCTCGCTGTGGTTGTCGACGAGCTTCTGCCTGGCACCGACGTCTCCAGATCACGTACATTGTGACTGAGAGTACCAATTGGACAAAGAGGCCGTTTTTCTTCTGCAACAGTGATGTAGCCCTAAGTTCCAAAGGTGCGCCAAACAAGGTGCCATACACCCTTGGTAGCAACACATTCAAATAACGCATGCTTAGCGGTCTCGGATTTTTGCAGGAACACAGGGGAGTTTATTGCATACTAGTAACGGCAGTTCAGATGACTATAACTGCACTGGGTTACAAAATGACTTCCGCGGGACATACAAACAAGAGAACATAGGTACAATGGAACTGCGATGCCAACACAGATCACGAATCACTGAAAAAAACAAGAAAAAAGGGAACACAAAAACTCACTAAGTTTGCACAGAATCACATATCATTGGGGAAGAAAAGCAACATTAGCACTCAGAACATGCCTCGGGCCGGCTCACATAAAACGCGACTCATTTTTTCCCCGTGCCAGTCGCTTTCAAAACGGCAGTAGAGAAAATTTAATATTCCCCTTCCTCACCCCGAAAAATCGTGTATGCCACATTCTGAAGAAGAAATTAACAATGACTAGGCCGATTTCAGGCGCGATGTTTGTATTCCGACGCCGGCGCTGTTTAGCCGAAGCACGCCGACAATCACAACGAGCTGCATACCCAGCGTTACAGAAGATTAGGATGATCATGGTTCGGTACCTGACCGAACAGATAGAAGCACAAGGTGAAGTTCTATCTGTTCGGTCAGGTACCGAACCATGATCATCCTAATCTTCTGTAACGCTGGGTATGCAGCTCGTTGTGATTGTCGGCGTGCTTCGGCTAAACAGCGCCGGCGTCGGAATACAAACATCGCGCCTGAAATCGGCCTAGTCATTGTTAATTTCCAGTTCTATCTGTTCGGTCAGGTACCGAACCATGATCATCCTAATCTTCTGTAACGCTGGGTATGCAGCTCGTTGTGATTGTCGGCGTGCTTCGGCTAAACAGCGCCGGCGTCGGAATACAAACATCGCGCCTGAAATTCGGCCTAGTCATTGTTAATTTCCAGTCACAGCTCGGCTGGGCTTTCGGCCCTCCATGCCTAGGACTACTGCATTCGTACAGGGGCCGGTTATATGTCACACTCCGCTGCTCTGATTTCTTAACGAATTCGCACCAATCATTGGCACATGAATGTCCATCCGTTTCAACCGGCTTTAGCGTGGACAGTGTTGTTTATCTAAAACAGGCTTGGCTTCCTCACAGAACACCACGCGCAATGTGATATTGCACCCTTTTCCAGCGCTCGTGCCCTAGAGGCAAAACAAGAGAACGGCACGGAACCGTACGCGTCGCGTTACATGCTGCGCTCCTTGTCTCCACGTGAAGCAATTCGCGACGCGACCTAAAGCCAAGTTAGTGGTGGGATTGCACGCAACAATGAACTCGAGCAGAAACTCATTCCGTCCTAGGAAAATTTTATTGAATAATGTCGTTTCCCCATCCTCCTTCATACTGGAAAATTACTGGAAACACAGCGTTGAAGAATATTTACCTGTGATTTGGCAACACTAGCTCACATTAGTTATCATTTAGCCGGCATATAGTCTACACTAGCCTATGCGGTATGGTCACTTGTTGCGGCGGCTGTAGGGGTCCACTCACTTTCGGCCCCGACTGTTTGGTATAGTTACTTACTGCGGCTACATTACTGCGCTGCTTTCTTTCGGCGCTGACTGTATGGTATATGGTAACTTATGGCGTCGACTGCAGGGCGGTTACCTGTTGCGGCAACTGTACTGTATCGCTATCTTTTTGCGCCGACTATGTGATACAGATACTCGCTGCGGCAACTCTAGTGGCCTATTTTCTTTTTGCCCCAACTGTTTGTCGCGGTCACTTGTTGCGACAACTTTTAGCGGCCTACTTTGTTTTTGTACCGACTGTTTGTCACAGTTACTCGTTGCGACAACTTTAGCGGCTTACCGTTTTTTAGGCCGACTTTTCTATTTATTCTTTTCTTCTGACCTTCTCATGTTGTTAGACAGCCAAATCACTCCTTTCCCTGGATACCGTGCCAAGGAATGCTTACGCGTTAATACCTAGATGCTGATCAGGCAAGCAAAGCATACGTATTGCCTAATGAGATCCAGCGCAACGAGCTCGTTTAATTTATACGCGCAAAAAATGCCCACCTCATGCTTCGTCAGGTTGGTAGACGCAAGGAAACGCATTTAGCGTTCAAACGCGTTTGCACCGTTGATCACGCGTGGAAACGCATTGAGGGTCTGCGCTGTTGTCTGCTTTCCTCGGCTGTCGCAGCAGTACTGCAGCTGCGAAGTGATTCGGTGTCATCATGGTGTTATTATGGTGTCATCGTAGTGTTATCATGGTGCCATGGTGTCAACAGGGTCATCATGGGTCACAGTCCGTGTTCACGCGCACAAACTACCAAGCGATTGCACGTGTAACTTCCCCGGAAGACTTTAGGGGTGTGCGAATATTACAGAATTTCTAATGTTGAATCAAACGGTCTGCTGTTCGATTCCGTCTTCGAATCTAATCGCCGCCATTGGCAAATCTAAATTCTTTTGCAATAGCGTACAATTACGTCAAATGCACCCAATTAAACGGAAAACTGGAGAATAAAGTACGGTATGAGTAACCCGCGAGAGCGTAGTGTAGCAGTAAAATATGAGATATACTTACAGTGCACGCTATGTCGCCCGGGATGCTATAAACTTTGCCGGCTATACCAACGTTCTTGGTTATGCTATGATGAAAAATCCGTCTTCTTCAAGAATTCAACTTGAAGAAGACAAGTCCGCATGTCAAAACATTGGCTCCAGCGAAATCCCGTGTTTCAATGATTATCATGTCATCTCTTCAAAGTTCCATCTTTCCCTGAACGTGGAGGCGCCGTTTACAGCCCGGGATCAGGCTTATTTCATTCCACGACATTTGCACACGCTACCGATTAGAACGTTTAGCCTTTCCGCCACTCCTGCGCAAATCCCCGCACAGGTGTGAAATTTTGTGGTGACAGGCCTCACAGATCTCACGTCGGATCTGGTTCATGACCCCGTCCCAACACCCGAGTTGCACCAAATGCTGCATGGGGCGTGAGGCCATGTATATACACAGGGAGGCAGATAGGTGTGTCTTCAATTGTCCTAACAAAAAAGAGATTGGCTTCTTGGAAGGGCGCACGCGCGACACGTAGCTTGGCACGTGTAGCTTGCATTGACGGCAGAATGGTGACGTTACAATCAGTTTAGATTTTTGTTGTTTTTCACTTTGTATGTCACGTGTCCAGAGTAAAGTTTTCAGTTGAAATCTAGCGGTCGTCCTGTGTGCATCTTTCTCTGTCCTTGTTTTGTTCCGCTATATTATGTACTTCATCAAAACCAGCTAGCCCAAATTTCTGCTTTAACCCTCTTCCCCCTTTCTTGAAACACTTAATTTCTAGTGAGGAGCAGTGGGAGACTGCTTTGCGCAGCTCGAGGTTCGACATTCAGGAAGCCTTCCAGGACTGGGCTGAAAAGGTAGAGAAGGCCTACTTCGAGCAGCTCATCTTAAGGGCCCGTCTTTCACGCTGTTCGAGTACCACGGAAAATGCACAACCCTCCTTCAACTAAACGTAAACGGGTGTTTAGATGATGTCGAGGCCATTTGGAGTACTATGTGGCTGTCCCTATAATAACAGCTAAATGCGGTACATGCGCATAAGCTTCTCTGTTCCTATAGCAATTAATTCAGTCATTAAACTGCTGTGCGCCTTCAAGACAAGCCGTGAGACCTCTCTAATGGGTCCATCTGGCAAATATGCTACTGTAAACGTACTTAAACTTTGCTTGAACTAAAGTTTAAACTCTTGCACTGCTTACTCATACATTCGCCTCAAGTGCAGAACCTTTAGTTTGATATCGCTGCAACCACTTAACGGAGGCGATTAGGAAAAGATTTGGTTCTGTTCTTGTTCAATGCGTTTTCGAAGCTGACAGTCAGTGCTGTCATTCACTGAAGAGCCAAGGCAGAGTTCGCGCCATCGTCGTTCTGTTGCAGGTCTCACTTGAATGGTAGATTCGAAATACACCGATGTGCAGACGGCGTCTGAAGTTTAGAGTCCACTACGCCCGCGAATACCTTGAATTTCCACAGCAATTTGTGTGACTGTATTCGGCTCGAACAGCGCAGTAAATGTTGTCAGCGCGTTTTAGAACAGGCCGGAAATCTAAGTTCAAGGCTGCCTACCGAAGCAGCGGGAATATTCACCTTTTTTCTTGTGTCTGGTGGCCCTTAACCCTCTATTGCATGGCGTCCCATATTTGGCACATACCGATTAACATTTTTTTATAGTGGGCGCAAGAAGACCAGTGGAGAATGTGACACAGAGTAATCCTTATAGTTACGTGCACTAAATATAAAAAAGCGCTGCCATCCCTAGAGCAGTATGAAATCTAGACATGAAATAGATTTCACGGTGCACGTGCAAGCTCGGATCATGAACAACAGTGACTGCTATATTTTTCTTGCAACCATTTTCTAGTTGCAGAAGCAAGAAAAAATTATTTTGGCATATCTCGTGGCTTTGAAAATTCATGCTCATTAAGGCTCTTCTCAATTCCGTTTTCCACTACGGTATATAGTCGGAAATCGGTATGTGCCATATTTGGCACAGTATGCATGTGAGTGATGAAATGTGCAATATGATGCCATCTATGTTTTGTTGCACAGTGCAAATACAAACAAAAAGAAATCCTCTGAGATCATGCAGCACAGCTCGTTTTTTTTCAGATTTCAGTTGTGGCGGTAGGTTTTGAGATGCTTCACGAAAATATCGAGTGTCAGCAGCGGTACGTGGCAATTTTTTGTTACATTATTGGCGTGGGTGCACGAAAAAATTATGTGAAGTCTAACCAGTGCACGGCGATATTTAGCTCTTACGATTTGTCGGCAACTGACGCTCACAACCACAAGTCAGCGGTTGGAAATTCGGGCAGGAAAGTACAGCAAGGCGGCACCATGCGAAGAGCCAAACGTGTAAGCGGCCATCTTGCACGTAGATGTCGGCAGTCAGATGCACTAACCAAAATGTTCAATTATGCCTGAACACAGGAAGCAATTGCTTTGCTTTATTCCACAAATCAAGCTAAAAAGACCGCAATCAGTGAGATTTTGTTTTTCAGCCACGGCAGCAATTTTGCTCGCCCACTTGCATAGTGTGCCATATTTGGCACAAACCTTTATCTTCATTAATACAGTCACAATAAATCTGGAAATTTTGGTACATGTTATTCTTCATGTAGTTAATGATAAAAATGATCAAATAATTTTTCAATTGATTTCCTCATAATTCATGCAATAGAGGGTTAAACTTTTGACGCTGACTGTAAGTTGTGTGTGTCATGCAACCGATTCGTCGGTGGTCAATTCCGTCGCACGAACCAACATTTACATGACTTGATTCAATCGTGTCCATCCCCTTCTCTCACGCACGCGCACGCGCGTTTGTTTGTTTGTTTGTTTGTTTGTGTGTGTGTGCGTGCGTGCGTGCGTGTGTGTGTGTGTGTGTGTGTGTGTGTGTGTGTGTGTGTGTGTGTGTGTGTGTGTGTGTGTGTGTGTGTGTGTGTGTGTGTGTGCGTGTGCGTGCGCGCGCGCGCGCGCACACGCACGCAGGCTGCTCAATGCCTTCCTTTCATCTTTCACCATTTTACCTGAAGCAGTATGTGAAACCTAACCCCTAAAATAAAATTGGGAAGTGCACTCACCTCACTTCAGCTACTGTACTTATTCGCATACTACCAGGCACTCGTCCGAGCAAGCTAATGTTGTCTAAATGATAGATAATTTGGGTGAACGTTGGCCATTGTTATCTAAAGTTGGTAAAACGTTTTCTAATGCTTCTCAATGTTGCTAAGCGATAGCTCGTGTTGGTTTAATGATCGTAAACGTTGGCTAATGTTGGTTTGTTGGCTATCCGCCGCTATAACACCAATTAATTCAGCCTTAATCCAACGATTGACTGCTTAAAGTATTTTTTTTAACAACGGAGCTGTTTAACCCGTACTTAATTTGTCCAACGCGAACAAAAAAAAAAAAAAAAACTCAGGCGGGTATGCGCCACAGGAATTGGGCAAGCCCCACTGCCGAGTACAGCAGGTACGAACGTTAAATCGAAAAACGAACACGTGAAAGACAGAGAGAAAGAGATAGAAAGAAAAATAGAGTTACAGAAAGAAAGAGAGAAAAGAGACAGAAAGAAAGCGATAGAAAGAAATATGAATACAAAAAAGAGAGAGAAATAAAGGGAATAAAGACATAAAAAGATAGAAATACAGAGAAGGACATAGACATATAGAAAGAGATAGAAACAGACCCAACAGAGAGATAGGAAAAACAGAGAGCAAGACAGAAAGAAAAGAAAGAGAGAAATAGAAACAGACAGAGAGAGAAAGAGATAGAAGGAAAGAGGAAACGATAAATAGAGAGAGAAAAAGAAAAGGAAATAAAGAAAGATAAGAGCGGGAAAGAGAAAGGAACAGATAGAAGAAAGAGACAAGAAACAGTGCGAAATAGAAAGAAAGAGAAAAAGAGAAACAAGGAAGGTGGCCCAACTCCGCTCCTCTTTCAGGCTTGGCACCACTTGTGCGAAGGTGCCATAATTTTTTTTATTATTTACAATAACCAATAGGCTTTGCGATATCATAAAGCTTATCAACTCGGGCATATTTGTTAAAGGGCCCCTAGCAACCTCTGAATGTACAAAGAACGAGCGTGTTATTCTATCCTGGCGTCTCCCGTCTTTTCGGCACCATTCGTGACGCCAGCAGTCTGGTCACGTGACGTCATGAGGAACTAAGCTCTCGATTGGTCCGTATACGAGCGATATCAGTCGTGAATTGTCTCCTTCCCTTCTTAGCCATGGAGTCGGACGCCCGTTTTGCCTTCGTCACAATCGCGCGCGATGAACTGATTTCTCTTTGTTTTCGACTGCACAACCGGAGATGAAAACGTGGAGCCGAAAAGCACGAAATTCTGACAGGCTCAACGGTTAGTGCTGACATTCTCCCTGTTTTTATGAAGAAATAAGTGGCGAGAAAAAGACAGCGCCTGTAGGGAGGGTAGTGAAGGTGAGAAAGAAGCGCGCTCTCACGTCTCTGAACTCGGTGTGGTCTATGGGGCCCTTTAAGCTGTCTATGTGTTTCTTCGTATATGTGGTCGTAAATTTGGCGCGTAATTGACTATTGAATTCAGATATGCACCAACTAGCCCAGCAGCGAGTAGAACCTTTAAGTCGCGTTGCGCGTGCTTGAACGGAAGTGTGATGAACTTGGCTCCACCAGATAAGCCCAACTTCGTCCCCGCAACTCGCAAATAACACAAATAAAACGGTGAAAGCAGTAGTGAAATGGGGGGGACTCACATGAGAGGCAGACTTCGTTGTAGTGCCAGGCATTGTTCTGTCGCACGAGCGTCTCGCCACCGTCGGGCGACGCCCTGTCGTAGTAGAGGTAGCACACGGACTCCTCGAACTCCACGGGAGCCGAACCCGAGGCCTGCGCGGGCGTCGGCGGTCTCCGGCGTCCCGGCATGAAGTCGAAGGACAGGCACTGAGCCACGGCCGTCGTCCGGTCTTCCTGGCAGCGGCGGACGCACTCCTCCAGCACCTTGATCGGCTGCTCGGCGCGCGTTATCTGCGTGAAAAAAAAAAAAAAAAAATATCGGTGCCGTCTTGTGTGCATAGGCGTGCGTAGGGTTCCCTATAATAGGGGAAGGAGGGGGCATGTTTCATCTCACCCCCCCCCCCCTCAACTGCATGAGCCCGACAGAAAGCAAGCTTGCTAAACGTGTTATTCATGGCGCAATAGCTTGAAAAATGAAGGACACAGAAGAGACAAAGGATTGCCAACAAAGGACAGAGAAGAGACGGAGGAGCGCCTTTCTTGTTTCAAGCATTGCGTCAGGAATAATATTCTTAGCAAACTTAGGCACCAACTCGCCCAGGAACAACTTCCACAGCAAGCTTCGGAATGGGCGCAAGAGAGAGGGAGAAGGAATATAGGAAAGGTAGGGAGGTTAACTAGACTACGTCCAGTTTGCTACCCTACACGTGGGGAGAAGGAAAAAGGGAATAAAGAGAGAGGGAGAGAGAAGGAGATGCACATTGCACACCACACACACAGTGCAGGGTTTCACAGGTGGTCGCTCAGCGAGGTTGCCTTGAAGAATTGTGGAAGGGTTCGTGTGGCTTTCTGGGCTGATGTACTTGGAGACCATGCACCCAAGATCTTTTCCTGAGTAAAGGGACGTGCGGCTCACAATGGCCTGCCTTTGTTCACCGACTTTACGGGATTAAAGGTGAGGAGTAAATCGTTCTCGGAATGCAACATACGGGGTCCTCGGCAGCTATTATGGTCAAGAACCTACGGGGTCATAACCCTGTACATCTGAAACAATTACGGGACAGGTCCGACTCTGTAAAGATATGGGGCTCACGTGGCGTCCCCCCCCTTAAGTATATGGGGGGGAGGGGGTGGGGTCTGTGCCCAACCTGCCCCCCAATGTGCGCACGCATATGGTTGTGGTTTCAGGTACGACCGGCGACAAGTTTGGCCACTTTCGTTCAGCTTAATCGTATATCTTCTGCACCTGCTATTAAAGCTTAAATACGATTTTCGCCACAGTTCTTTCAGTTTCATTACGAGTTTTATTCATGCGATGCAGCTGCTGCCTATTTGTGTAATTCGTCCAGATTATTAGGCAACGGACTATCTGTACGCCCCCCCCCCCCCCCCCCCCACCCCCTTCCCTGTGCGCACGCCTATCAACGTGAATCCATGAATCAACGTGAATCAACGTGAATCCCGCTCCAATTTCGATAATACCTTGTCAAGTACTGTTGGGGTGCATGCGGAGGGTTTAACTGGGGAAATATGTGAAGTTATGTTGCCTTTAACACAACATCGTTCACTAATGCCAGCAGCGCTTTGTTCGGGGATGTAGTACTCACCAGTTCGACGCGCTGCCGTCCGCCGCCAAATCCGGCGCTGAGCTTGTAGTCGGAGATTTTTTCGTAGACTAGCTTCCCGACACCGTTGTTGCAACTCTGAGCTGTGGCGTGAAAAGAAGACGTGGCAATAGGTTGCTTGGGTGCACTGAATTATAAGCTTTCATCATAATCAAACACAAAGTACCACCGCACTGGGCATTGTTCATTAATTAATTGTTTACTTGTTTACAAGCAGATCCCGTACGTTTAGAACGAGGATAACAGAAGTCACAAGGCCCAGAGTGCCAAGTGCATTCTGTTCCTCTTGCCGTGTCCAGGACACGGCATGTCTACTACGCGTAATTATTTTCACTACAGATCCAGTATTTACGCTAACGAAGTTAACATAATTACTTAACGCTGTGAGATCTATTAAGACTTCCTTACAGAAGTTAGAAAAGAATATGCTGCGCTAACATATTACGCTCCCCTGCGGAGCAATGAAGATCCAGTAACAACGAGTATCACTAGTTGAGTAAATAAACAAAACGGTAATGACGCAGGACAAAGGCGCATCCCACAACAGGTTAATAGATATCTAAGAATGCACGCGAGGCATGGAGGTGATGAAAAAGGTAGCGAATGGACATGGGAGAGTTTCAGGTGTCCTACGAAAATTTATTCATTCTTGTGAGATCATCTCACTGAGAGAGTGGTGCACGCGACGAGTTGAAAGCCTCGCTCTACGCCCCCCCCCCCCCCCCCCCCAAACACGCCCCCTTCAATTCCCACTCAACGTGTCCAACAGATCCAACGTGTCCTATAGATCAAGCTAGGTAACGCTACACGTCCGAAGAGTATAGTTTGTCAATTTTGTTGGGTACTGATAATAATCGTTCGCATGAGCGTAGGCGCATGAGGCAGCAAACATCGAGCAATGTAAAAGTGCGGAAGCAGCGCGAAAAATGGATGCGTCGCTAATACCGGTACGTGTCCCTTCTGAAGTCCGTGGCTACGCTGACCAACTTTAAGGTTCTTTATTATCTCTCCTTTGCTATCTTAGCTATCTCCGCTAGCGTTTTGTTGTCTCATTTCATCCTGCCCATATCTCTTTTATTACATATCCTGCATTCTTATATATATATATATATATATATATATATATATATATATATATATATATATATATATATATACACACAATTAGATCGTGGACCATTTTCAGTGAAATAGATCCTTGGACCACGGCCAAATGCGCCGGAGGCTTGCAAAAGGACACCCGTGACGTTGTTTATACAGCTATTGAAATCGACTGAGCCGAGAATATAAAGCTATGAAATTATAGTTGGACTGAAAATAAATAACAGAATGAACATATGAAATATCTATTTGAAGATTACTTTTAAAAGTTTTTTTTAGGGGCGAAGCTCCTTATGCCGTGGGTCGTGCGTCCCTTGTTTGTAGTAGCCACCTGCGTGATGAAGATGACGCTGCCATCACGGCACACCACATGGAATGTGGTGTGCCGTGATGACGATGACGATCGCGATGCCATACAACACGTGGCATCGCGATATGGTCTCACATGCACATCGTTTGACCACATGCAATCAACCACCATCACGTCTTTGCCGTGGGTCGTGCGTCCCTTGTAGTTTGTAGTACGTAGTAGCCACCTGCGTAACCAGCAGTATCTCCCTGTGTAATGACGATGACGCTGCCATCACGGCACACCACATGAAATGTACCCACTATGCGTCATAACGATGACGCTGATGACGATGACGATTGCGATGCCATACAACACATGGCATCGCGATATGGTCTCACATGCATATCGTTTGACCACGTGCAACCAACCACCATCACGTCTTTGATGATGTACCTCCGGAGCTTCGCCCACTCATCATCATTCACTCCGCGGATATGCTGTGATTTTTTTCTTTCTTTTAATGAAACGTTTAGCGTTTAACAGCGCAAAAAGATACTACTAATCAGTGGAGGCAATGAGCACTGGCGTAGCCGGAGGGTTGGCAGCGGAGGGAGGGGTTGAGCTCCCACCTTCGGAATTTCTTGAATGTTGCACGTATATGTACACGCACGCATACAACGATGCAGATGGGGAAATGGTAGTTTAACCATCTCCCCTTTCGAAAAAAAAATTTCCGGCTACGCCCCTGGCAGCGAACTTCCTTCCATTTGCCAGTGTCTTGTGCTTTTACTAGAATTTCTTTTAAAGGGCATCATGTACCAGTTAGTCCAAGTTAGCACTCTCTTTCATCCCTCCTTAATGATGTTGTTGTTTATTTCCTTCTTTTTTTTCTCTCTTTCTCTCTTTTCTGTTCGCTGTGCTTCGTCACGGTACCTACGGTAGACGGGAAGAACGATGGTGCCTTTGATGCGACGAAAGGTTTTTCTTTTCTTTGTTACATATTTACGCCTCGCAGCCAGCCACTTTATTTCACCACGCACTTTCCCCGTGCTTCCCAGAGCGTTCTGTTGCCCCGGCGACGAGTTGAAAGCCTCGCTCCACGCCCGCCCCCCCTTCCCCCCCCCCCCCCCTAAAACACGCCCCCTTCAATTCCCACTCAAACGTGGGCATTATTTCGCAGCCGCCGAGAATTGTCATGGAAAGCAGAACGTACCCCCCGGCGACACGATCATTCAACTCAGGGTCAACTAACGGCCGATGCGACGGCGAGATAGTACGCCGTGCTTTGGCTCCCGGTATTACCTGGACTGCTGCCCAGGCAATGTTTGCGGCTGCCGGAGGCAGTCCTTGTTACAGTGTGCACTTTTTTTTTCCTTTTTGCTGTCGTCTTTCCGAAGGGGTGGTTTTTAACATGCAAATCACGTTTTCGTACTCGGAGAGGAAATGAAAGAATTCCGCGTTCCAGTGTAGGTACATTTGTTTTCTGGTTCAAGGTAACCGTGGTAGGCGGGGCTGGCTGATAGGACACGTACTATCTGAGGCTGGACACTTTCGGTGTGACCTGTTGCCACACTGGCTGTGTAGTGATGTTTTGTTTTGACAATCTCTATTATCTAATCTACGTACGGGTCATTCTATAAGCTTTCGGTCTCTTTTCCGCGAAGCCGACTTCCTCGTCGACATTCCGCAATTGCTGGGAGAGGGCCCGACAATGAAAATAAAAACAAAATAGCTCGTATTTTTTTCTTACTTTATTTTATGCCAACGCCTAAAGAGTATTTGCGCATATTACAGAGCTTAACCTGTTTCTAGACGTGTTTTTGCCCACGGAAAACGGAAAACAGGCATACTGGAGACGCAGCCGTGCGCAGACACACTCGTGGCGACATCCTTTGACGCGTAGGTCAACAAGAAAATGGGCATATTTTTTAAAAGACGGAGTTGTTCAAGCTCGGCGAACCCCCGATTCGCATTTGCGAATACTCTCATCATGTCGGCGCGCGCTCTCTTCGGCCTCTGTTGCTTCGCCCCCCCCGGAAAACGTGGGCCCGGAGTGTGCTCTCGCGCCGTGCCGATTTGGCCGGCGTGGGATACAATATCTCGGATGGACGAGAGAACGAGTACAGAGAGAGAGAGAAAGAAAAGAAAGATAAAAGAGATCGAAAGACATTCAGGATGGTATTGAGCGATATATATATATATATATATATATATATATATATATATATATATATATATATATATATATATATATATATTATATATATATACACACACACACACACAAAAGCCACAAAGAAAGTGAGATGGCGCAAAGCTCGGCGCCCCACTCGTTGCGATGCGTTGCTCCCCTTGCACTTTGGCCTGCAGGGCGTAGTCGCCTTTGCCCAGGCGCGCGCGCGCGCTTATCTTGGGGTGGGGGGATGGGGGGCAGTTTTACGTGCTTTCGCCGGAAAGACTGCGTTTAGGTTACAGAGCGCTCAAAAGTCACTTCGCTCGCTGCAGAGGCCCCGTTTCTGAAAGAGGCGTGCTGTTCAAACACAGTGAAGTAACAACTGTGATACATGTTAGTTCGCGCTCGTCCTGTGTATACATGTGCGTGTGTTTCGTGCGTCCTTTGCGCTTGAGCAGTGCGCTCCAAGTTCCGATCTTCTTGCCGTTCTTCACGTGAAATGCCAATTTGTTGCTATCGCATTCATTGCTTCGCCCTTGCGGCGAAACTGTGACTTTTTTTTCTTCACATGTACATTATATTTACTACTAATGACAGCCCTTATACTTTACTTGGCATTATTGTCTGTTAGTTCTCATTAATATTGTGTCTAACAAAGAAAAACAAGCCCTTAGAATTGCCACTTCTTTCCTTGCAAATTAGGCACGTCAACTAGAACACACAACTTTAACGACACTTTCACGATATGCTAGTGTTCAAAGACGCCGTCAGCCAATACATAATGTGTACTGATGCTTTTCCTTTGTTTACTTTTTTTTTCGTTTTCCCGTTCTGCGAGAACAGTGACGCAGCACGGAAACTTTCCTGGCGCGTTGTGGATCAAGATAACCTCACACGAAGGCGCCAGCAGCGGTGGAACCGCGTCGATAAGTGAAGGGGTTCAACCACTCGTAATGTATGTTCGTGCGTGCGTTCGCATGTGTGCGTGCATAATATAGACACACACAATTAAAAATTTCGGGCGAGGGCACCTCCTTGATTTCGGGTGGGGCACCTCCTTCAAATTGTCATTTTTCGCTCTGTATGCTATGGCGAAAAAAAAATTCCAGGGGGGGGGGCACGTGCCCGGTGTGCCACCCCTGGCTACGCCACTGCCCTGTCGGAACAGTCAGTGCAATAATACTACCGACCCGAACTGTCGTCGCACCGGGAAATCATTTAAAGGCCTTACTGAACTCTTTGCGTGGCAGTGACCCACTGAATAGGCTTTTGAACTCCCGCTCTGCACATTCCTTTTTTATTTTATTTTTTTCGCGCCCCCCACTCTTCTCTCCGCTTTCCTTTCCATCTTTCCCTTTCCCCCTCCCCTTAGTGAAGGGTAGCAAACCGGATGCTACAATTCTGGTTGACCTACCCGACCTTTCTCTGACTTTATTACGTGTATCTCTATCGCGACAATTAGTGCACTTTATTTAAATGTAACGTTCACCGAATGGCCGCTCTGTGTAACGGTCTTGTGAAACGAGGATCACCCCTGAGTGTCTTGCTGTGCATTTTTTTTTCTTTTCTATCCTTGCTTATCTTTTCAGGCGAAAGAAGTAGATGCCTCATGAAACGTGAAAATTGACCATCGGTGGAGGCGGAATCAACACGAAAAATGCAAGAAATCATCGTGTGATAACGCCACCCTATGACGTCAACCATAACGTCATATATCGTCAGACACGTGACGTCATCATGATGTCATGACGTCAGAAGCTTTACTGCGACGTCACATAATGACGTCATCGTCGTTTGGTCGAAGGTGGAGGAATCATGGAGGCTCCGCAAAACCGCCTTAGGTGCAGAAAGCTTGCAATACATCCGATCACGGAGGCAAGGGCGAAACCACGTTAAGTGCAGAAAGCTTTCGGGGGGGGGGGGGGGGGGGGCTGTCATTACAATTGGGAAAAGGTGGCTTTCGCCTTCGAGTCATCATTCGACTTTTTCTGTTAAGGGCCAGTCATCTGGATAAGCCAGTTTGGGATAGCCGGCCAGGGTAGCCGTTGGTGGCTACTTTGCGCCAAATTGGCTACTTTTGTACCCTGTTGGCGACGAAAATTTCCACTTGGCGCCATGGCTCTTTTTTAAACTTGTGGTTTTACTTATTCAAAATGGTTTTATTTATTCATCAATAGTAAAGACTCTGTGGATAATACCGCTTCTGTTCTATTTGGCTAAAAATTCGGTGATAATATCAAATGACATGGCTACTTTGGCTACTTTTGGCGTGAGTTCTGGCGCCTTTTCATGTCCACGCAACGGCAACCCTGTAGCCGGCCCTGTACGGCGCGTGCTCAGCGCAGTTCAAAGGGCCAGTCATCTGGATAAGCCACTTTGGGATAGCCGGCCCTGTACGGCGCATGATCAGCGCAGTTCAGGTTGATATATTCAAGACTCGCAACACTGCCAATGATTTCGCGTTAACCTGCGATCGTTAACAGCCCTCGGGTCTGCACTACCCACTCGGCGATGGCGTCAGGCCGCGCCTGGTCCCGCTCGGGGGCAGAGCGTATAACGGTTAACTGTGCACGCTTAATTGCCCCTCCGCCGCTTCCGGACCGAGGACGCGCCGGTGTGCTTCCTGAAAAGAGCGTCCCGTCGCTCCGGACGTCCGGCCAGCGGACTCACCCTCGCCCCGTTCGTCGCACAACGCGGTACGTTACCCCCCTCCTTTCTAGCGGCTTTCTGTGGACACTGGCTGTGGCATTTCGCGAGTGCATTGGTGCCTGCAACGCCACCGAGCTTTTTCTTTTTTTTTTTTCTATGCGAGCGAGTGCTGGCGTGCGTGTGTGTGCCTAGTGTTAGCGTCTTTTCAGTCCTTTCGGCCCCGACTGTACTCCGGTATCTTTTTTAAAACCCGTTGATACTTTTCTGTCTGTTTATTCGATCGCCGGAGCGGAAATAAAAGAATATGCCCTTTTTTGTCATCGCCCGGTCCCGTCTCTGAAGCGCACCTCTTTCGACACTTTTATCCTTCTTTTTATCTTTCTTTTTTTTCTTTTTTTTAAATGCAAGTGCGCGTGTATGGAATGCCTGAAAATCTGTCGCTCCGTTGAATGACGTTTGCGGTGGGAGGGGAGGGGGGGTGTTGGAAAAAAGATAGAAAAAAAAGAAAGAACAAGAGCAATGTATGGCGGGAGGGCCTCGCTGGCTTCCGCCGTTGCTAGAAACAGCAGCGACACCACATATGCGGAGCACGGTCGTTGAGCTGAGCGTTAACTTGCTTTCTCCCGGTAGGGAAACGAGGGTAGCGATAAAGAATTGCGAGGTCGTGACAAGTGCTCGGCCAACAACTCGTACACGGCTACTGCACGTATTTTATATCCGAGTACTCTAATGGTTTCTCATATGTCATCATCATCAACCTGGCTACGCCCACTGCAGGGCAAAGGCCTCTCCCATGTTCCGCCAATCAACCCGGTCCTGTGCTTTCTGCTGCCACGTTACACCTGCAAACTTCTTAATCTCATCTGCCCAACTAATTTTCTGTCTCCCTCTCACGCGTTTGCCTTCTCTTGGAATCTAATCAGTTACCCTTAATGACCAGCGGTTATCCTACCTACGCGCTACGTGCCCGGCCCATGTCCATTTCTTCTTCTTGATTTCAACTGGGATATCCTTAACCTCCGTTTGTTCCCTGACCCACTATGCTCTCTTCCTGTCTCTTAAGGTTACACCTATCATTTTCCTTTACATCTCTCGCTGCGTCGTCCTCAATTTAAGTTGAACCCGTCTTTGTAAGTCTCCAGGTTTCTGCTCCTTAAGTGAGTACCGGTAAGATGCAGCTGTTATGTACCTTCCTCTTGAGGGATAGTAGTAGACTGCCATTCATGATTTGAGCATGCTTGCCGAATGTGCTCCACCCCATCCTTATTCTCCTAGTTACTTCACTCTCGTGGTTCGGCTCCGTGGTTACTACCTGTCCTAAATAGACTATTCCTTTACAACTTCCAGTGTCTCGCCACCTATCGCAAAGCGCTGTTCTCTGCCGAGACTGTTGCTCATTTCTTTAGTTTTATGCTTTTCAGACCTACTCTTCTGCTTTCCGTGTCCAGTTCAATAATCATGAGTTGTAATTCGTCCCCTTGAGTTACTCATCAGTCCAATGTATTCAGCGACATTGTCATATGTACGTGTGTCTTAATAAGACTTCATGAATGAATTCGTGCGCGTGCGCGTGCGTGCGTGCGTGCGTGCGCGTGTGTGTGTGTGTGTGTGTGTGTGTGTGTGTGTGTGTGTGTGTGTGTGTGTGTGTGTGTGTGTGTGTGTGTGTGTGTGTGTGTGTGTGTGTGTGTGTGTGTGTGTGTGTGTGTGTGTGTGTGTGCGCGCGTGCGTGTGTGTGTGTGTGTGTGTGCGCGCGTGTGTTAGAAAGAGAGAGAGATGAGGTCTTTAATGAGTTCTGGAGTGGCTTGCCTCGAGATAGGCGTAGCTATTACTCAGGATCGGTATGGTGATAAATGAAGCGATATACGCAGTGGGCAGAACATACAGAAGATACAAAAAACATGCTGCAAGCGACACGCTTTAGTGATCATCATTGTCGTCATCATCATCATCATCATCATCAATCAGACTATTCCCAGTGCTGGACAAAAGGCCTCTTTCATGATTTTTCGCCAGTTAACTCGGTCCTGTGCTTGCTGCGACCTCGTTATCCTCGCAGTCTTTTTAATCTCACCTTCGCGCCTAACTGTCTTCCTACCCACCACGTGCTTGCCTTCTCTGCGAATTCCACTCTGTAACTCTTAATGACTAGCCGTTATCTTGCCTTCACACTAAATGCCTTGTCCATGTCAATTTATTTTTCTTGATTTCAGCTAATATGTCCCTTAACACCCGTTTGTTCCCTAACCTAATCTATCCTCTTCTTGTCCCTTAAAGGAACACTAAAGAGAAAAACAATTTTTTGCGTATTAGTAATCCACAATCCCGAAAACGCCACTCTTACCGCGACACGACGCTTGGTAAGCGAGCAAACGCGCGAAAGTAAAATGCTGGGTGGAGACGCCACCTTGGTATTCCCGCACCAAACACCGTGACGTCATAGATTTTGACGGCCTTTACTAGGTCCTAAGTAGTTTCTAATCGGTAAAAATGAAGTACAGTGACATGTGAGGGGGACCATTGACCTAACACACGATGTTTCAGAAAATTTCATCGAGCCAGTGTCGCCAAAAAGCGAAAAATACATTTTGAAATCCGTGACGTCACGTGCGGAGATTTCAGCGCCAGTTTTAAAAATGAAACTACAACCTTGATTTTTTTCCTCTAATAACGAACTTATGATGGCGAAACTTACAACATTAGAGTTCTCAGAGTACAGTTTTATCAATCTAAACCAAGTCATTGCTTGTATTGCTTCTCTTTAGTGTCCCAGTAAGGTTACACAAATTATTTTCATTTCATAGCTCGCTGCGTCGTCCTCAGATTAAAGTTGAGCTCTATTAGAAAGTCTCGAGGTTTCTGCGTCGTAGAAGCCCTGTTTTTGTGGTACTGTAACGTATATCCCACTTGATTCATAAAACGTGATCATGCCAGGCCACCCAAACCGTGCATAATTTTTCTATCTTTATTTCTTTTCTCCGACCTTCCCGTTAACTTGTCAATATGTCTTGGCTACCGATCTAATGTAATCGGAGCTTAGCGCCATGAAAAGAACCCGCTGTTGTTTCGCGATTCTTGTCTTCTGTATGTTGCAGTGCGCTAGAGGGAACAACATTTCAAACCTGGCATCCCACTACCGCCCCTCTGCCCGTGCGGTTTCGAACGTCGTATGCGCAATCATGCGCAAGTCATTACCAATCTGACGGGGAAGGGGAAGCCATCAGGATACCGATAAAGATAAGTACTATCCAGCTTAAGCCAGGGAGTTGTTAATAATAATAATATCTGGGGTTTTACGTCCCAAAACCACGATATGATTATGAGAGACGCCGTAGTGGAGGGCTCCGGAAATTTTGACCATCTGGTGTTCTTTAACGTGCACTGACATCGCACAGTACACGGGCCTCGACCATTTCGCCTCCATCGAAATGCGACCGCCGCGGCCGGGATCGAACCCGCGACCTTCGGGTCAGCAGCCGAGCACCGTAGCCACTGTTCCACCGAGGCGGACAGTTGTTGATTGTGAATTCGTTGATTGTATATGGTATACGGAGATAATGTGGCATTGTAAGATATTATGAGGCCATCAGGCCGGCCCGTAGCCAGAGAGGGGGGGGGGGGGGGCTAGCTCCCCCCCCCCCCCCCCCCGAAATTTGGATGGAGGGGGTTGTTTTACCACGAATAAATAATGAACATAGGTGGTTCTCAAAGTTTTCAAAGTTCTCATAGGTGGTTCTCAAAGCCTAGTTCACGAAAGCCACGCTTAACTCAGTACCATTAGGTGTTCCACTTTGTAAGTGATTTGTGCAGAGGAAGCATACGTGTGCAAGCTCTCACAAAAGTGCGAGCACGGGTGAAATCAACGCAAAACAGTGTGTTACATAGCAAGGTTAAGGAGCCTTAATCTGTAGAACAGTGGCCCATCAGCATCAATCTCAACTATGACGCTAACTCTGACGCCAAGGTTGCCCTAGAGTCATGACGAAGACGAGTCGGTTCTGTTTTGTCGGTAAAAGCGACATGTGAGACGCCTCAGAAGCCTCTAAGGCAACGTTTCGAGAAGACGTCTTTTCTTCGTCTATGGCAGTGACGCAGACAAGGCCATCTTGTCCCTGTCAACACCCTCACAAAGACAAGTCCACTAGTCAAAGCACTGCTGCACGCTGATTCTTTATTTTGTCTATGACAAATATTCGCGTACGTGGTTCTTGGTAAACTAATTTTACAACGGTCGAGAATATGAACAGAAAAGCACTTAAACTATGCTTACCAATGTAGTGTTATGCTGACCAATGTAGTGTTTACGGCTTTCCTTCCGTATCCAACTTTTAGTGACTCTCGATGTGCCATTACTTAGACTCGGTCCATAAATGGATTATTTTTAGAAAAAAAGAACAGGTAATCAAGAATCAATAAGTCAATCAAAAAAACTTTTATTTTTGCCATAAACAATACAATATATTACAGCGAAAAGTAGGAGGCCAGAGGAAAAAGCTGCTTTCACGCAGCTTGACTGAGCTCTGGCCACCCTTTCAGCAGCCGTACGTGATACCATCTGTAATGCTGCTTTTCGTTGGTACTGTCATGCACCGTGAGCAATGTTCATTCATACTGTCGCTTTCTTTATTTATTTGTACGGTAATTGCTAATATTTGTAACTCCTATGTATGTGGTTGCCTGCTTTGGCGCAAATAAAATCGATATATGATCAAAAATTAAAGTGTGAGCGATGTCGAACATTGTGCCAAAAAATATTAAGAGGAAGGGGGGGGGGGGGGGCGTAAGCGTGTTCGGACAGTTAACGTAGAGCAAAAACGAAAGACAAAATAAGACACGTTCTAAAATTTCCTGTGTGCGCAAGTCATTAAGGTACTAACAATATAAATAAAACAGAATTGACGCAAAACATCCTTCGGTGGCGAGTTCATTGCTCCAGTTTAACGACCGTCAGGTGGTTCTAATCATACATATTAACCAGATAATCTGTACGTCAAAGTTGATCTGACTTAAATTGTTGAATATTCTCAAAGGAAATCCTTGAAATCCAATAATCCTGGTACGTAGGCCATATCCTGAGCGTCACTGTCAGGCCTTTTTTTTTTTTTTTCAGCTGTTATTGTGTAATAAAGAAGCAAGCGCTAATGCAATACAAGTACCTAAACTTTGAAAGGCTAAGTAATATTCAAGTGCAAGACGAAAAGGAAAGGTTTGCTGAGCAGCTGTTTTCTGTAAAGGGAATCGTTGCAAGTGAGAACAATTGTCTTAGCAATCCAGCTAAGCGACGAGGTCAGAAAACTAGCTTCACATGCTGGCAGAGGATTAAATTGCCTAAAGGTTCGCAGTATGACAGTATCCTGATACGTTTTTCTTTTTTTTTTTTTCTTATGGAATTTATTGGGCCTCCTTGAATGGGGCCCTTTCCCACGACCCTTGTGGCGTATATACAAAAGTTTCCAAAGTGAATTTTTTTCGTTCACTGTTGTGTTGCGCAGTCAGTAGGGTTATGGAGGGGGAGGTGATGATGTTGCTTCAGGAATCATAAAGCCTGACAGCCTTTGTCAGCAATCACTTCGTCTGAGCGTCTCTTTTCCGCGTATAGTTCGTTGTATCGGTAACCATGAACAAATTAGCACAGCTTGCACTGAGTCACTCAAGGCTGGGTCACAAAACAGAGCTGGTGGGCACCTAGGTGGTCCTGGCTTGGCTAGGCATTTACGCTCTCACCTCTCTCTTTCCTACCCCTTGCTATACTATGCTATACTATACAAGGCTATGCTTGCCCTCTTTTTTATATTTTCTTTAAATCTGTGTCTTTCTATCGCTTTGTCTCTGTCTATTTGTCTCTCTGTCTTTCTATCTTTTTCTGTCTTTCTTCCCTTTCTTTTTTTCCCCTTCTTTCTTTTTCTCTTTCTTTTATGTCTTTCTTTCCCTCTCTCTCTCTCTCTCTGTTGTCGTTCTCCCGCGTTCTATCTTTTTCCTTCTTTCTTTTATCTATTTCTCCCTTCCTCTTTCTTTTTCTCTCTCTCTCTCATTCTCTGTACTCGTTCTCCCCCTTTCCCTCCTCCTCACTCACGTCACTTTCCCACCCCCTTGCTATACTATACTATACAAGGCTATGCTCTGCTAGCATGCCCGGATTGCCTGAGAGGTTACGACGCTCGCCTTCGGATCGTTGAACTCGGGTTCGACTCCCGCCTCACCAAGAAATTTCTTCCGCTAAGAATTTCTCTCTTTTGCTACCGTTATTTCCTCTCTCTGTCTTTCTCACTTTATTTCTCTCTCTGTACTTGTTCTCGCGTGCCGAGTTATTGCAGCCCACGCTGTACAGATGGGCACGTGTTCTGTGGGCGAAGCAGGAAAGGAAGAAGAGGAGGAAGAGAGCGGGTGCCTGGTGCATGATGACGATAATTTCTATCTACGAAACACGGCGAAACATTGAGCATAACAGCTCTGCTGTAAAACTCCTATAGCATAGATGTGCCACAGAAATCGGGCAAATCCCACAACTCGCCACACTGGTCCACTAAATACTTAATAAGGAGACAGACAGGCGGTAAACACCGATTAATATTTCTGTACAGACGTAACCAAATAATTGAGGGAGACTTAAAAATAACTGTTGGGATTACATCAGTGATAAACACTGGGCTCGCAAATTTCACGTTCTCTCGTTAACCATCTGTACAGAGCGCTAGGGTGATGATTCAGTGCATGCCCGTTCATGATGATGATAATTTTCCATCTGCGACACACGGCAAACCTCTTCCATTACAGCTCTGCTGTAAAACTGACAGGGTCCCTCATGCATTCGGCTAAGACGACTCGAAGGCGAAAGCCATCTTTTGCTTTGTCTTCTCAGTCGATCCATTGATCCACCCACGGCCCCCTTCCGAAATCTTTATGCACTTAACGTGGCTTTGCATGGCCTCCGGGATCGGAGGCATTGCAAGCTTTCTGCACCTCACCTGGTTGTGCAGTGCCTCAGTGACCGGCCTAGCTTTGCCCAAGCGACGCTGTCGAGAGGTGACGGCATCGCGTGACGTCACAATATGCGACGCCATGATGACGTCATATTGACGTCGTGATGACGTCACAAATTGCGGTGATCAGTGACGTCATTACGTGATAATTATTTTTTGCATCACTCGCGTTGGCGCCGCCGACGGTCAATTTTTGCCTTTGATGAGGTATCTAAGGCTTTCGCCTTTAAAGAAAATTCATTGACAGCGACATTGTGCTGGGAGGCCTTATTGCAATGGGAGCCAGCGCAGACGAGCAATGAAATCATCAGGCCTCATTTTTGTTATACGCACCAAGCATTTACAGGCATGCTGCAATAAGTTGTAAACAACACAGCAAGGAAAACGTTCGCGAGCAGCATAAAACGGTGCTGTGAACATGTCAGCTGAATATTGTTCCGTCACACGCTGCTCGGCGCCCACACTGTCTCTTCAAGGATCGCTCGCTCTTTCCGGCGGTTCTCTCATACCCACTCCATTACGCCCTGCGTATGACGTCCCATACCCGCTTGGTGGCCCATAGATGCCCATCACTCGTCGGTCGTTCATGTCGATGCCTTCACGAACACTGATCCAATACCCTATGCAAATGGCATCGACACTTGCTAATTGCTGACGCATCGTAGACACTGTTGCTTTTGCGCCATAAAACCCAATATAACTAGCCTGCACAACCGGCTTCTCGCCCGTCCTGTCACAGCTCTGAGGTCTCTTTATAAGTCACATCTGTCAGAGATTAATCTTGAAGTTTGCAATAAATGAACCACGAATATAACGGAAGACAAGTGAAAAAGAAGCAACAGACTAGGCGCTGCTATCGACGCCACTCTAAAGCGCGGAGAAAATGTTCAGATGATGTGGGATGTTATGATTCTTACCATTCTTTCATATGGAAACATGCTTTAATAAAGAGAGCTCAAGCACCATGTGAGTATTTCAATGTACACGTATGAAAAACAGACAGAGTAGAAGGAATGAAGGAAGGAAGCAAGGAGAGGCTGACAAATTCCACTGAGAGCGATCCATCGCCTGCCTACTATAGGCATTAGAAATGGAGTTTGAAGATAGGGAGAACGAAAGTAAAGGTGGAAGAAACAACTAGACGACAGGCCACACAGACAAGATGTGGTATACGGAATTGGGAATGCCCACAGTGCGTTTTTTTAAATATCATTTTGACTACTTTTTGTCTTTCGAAAACAAATTTCTCGTGGAACATGTCGTTAAAAATATCGCCCACTCATTCCAATGAGCTTTTTAACGAAAGAACAGGGCAAGCACCTAATTAACAACAACAACAACAACAAAAATAAAGTTATGCGCCATGAAATATGGCGCTAATGCCGAAAACGAAACAAAGAGCACATGCTGCACCAGCTTGTAGGGCACGTTTTTTGACGGTCATCTACGTTTTAGTTAGCACTGGTTTGAAACATCTATTTTAGTTGTTGGCGCATCGTCTGAAGCGCGCCAACAGTTAGAAGGCTAAAATTGAATTATTCTTCAATGTACAGGGAAGGGTGTGATAAAAGCCTAAGGATAACCGGAGGAGGAAAGCGTAGCTACACTTTTATACTCCTATCCCAGTTGCAAACTATAACGAGCGATTAGAAAGAGAGATAACAAGAAAAAATAGCAACTTTAAGCTCACACATGTACGCGACACTCACTATAGGGCATAGCTTACGAAGTCTTATCAAAACCTGTATCGCTCATGACTCTTAGAAGACCCGTGTGTCTTTATATCTGCTGCAGTTCTCTGTAATGAGGTGTGCTGTAACTATCGATGAAGTTAACGCGACGTTTTTCAAGAAGCGGGCGCACGTTGTCTCTTTCTATCGTTATTGTTAGATACAGATTAAACTGAGTTTAGTGTTCTTACGGAATGCCGCAAAAGTACCTATCCCTATAACAGCTACGCCAAATTGGCAAGCCTCTATTATAGGTCAACCGTAACGAAAAGGCTTCATCGTCAAAACTGATACTATGCTGATTTTGTAGAGATGAAAAATCCTCGAACACGTGGTGTCGCATGCAGCCAACGTTTCGACAAGTGGTCCTGTCTTCTTCAAGGCGGTTGTTGGCTTGAGGAAGTCAGTTTCGCGATTCGCACGAGACTGATAGCTAAAGGCGAGGCCTTGCAAGGCTATATGCCATCGTCATACAGGCACACTGAAAGGTCACACGAAGACTGTGACCTACCCGCCACGGTGGTCTAGTGGTTATGGTGCTCGGATGCTGACCCGAAGGTCGCGGGATCGAATCCCGTCGACGGTGGCTGTATTTTCTATGGCGGCGAAAACGCTTGAGGCCCGTGTACTTAGATTTAGGTGCGCGTTAAGGAACCCCAGGTGGTTGAAATTTCCGGAGCCCTCCACTACGGCGTCTCTCACAATCATATCGTGGTTTTCTCTGTCCTCTTTACAACCCCTATTTCCCCACCCCTGTGCAGGGTAGCAAACCGGTTACTGTACCAGGTTAACCTCCCTGCATTTTCCTTTTCATTTATTTCTCTCTCTCTCTCTCTGGGACCTTAAACCCCGACAAATATTATGATTATTAAGACTGTGACCTGAAGGGACCTACAGCTAGACAGCTTCGGGAGCATGCGCCAGCCAGCGGCATTTCGACCATAGTCATATACAACTTCAGAACTCCGGAGAGGCCCCCCGCCCGAATGACCGAAGCGCGGAAGCCAATCGCCTCCGCGACTGAAGAAATAGTCCTGCTCATGCACTCGGCAAATGACGTCATAGCCGTCCGGTCATGACGTCAATCTAGAGTGTGCAGCCATCTGTGCAGGCATGTGTTCATCCGCCTTTAAGGAGGACGTGCCGCGGACATCTAAAGCTGTATCCGACTATGGAGGACTTGTCTTCTACAGCGATGGTGTCAAGTGAAGGCAAAAAATTTTCTTTGCCTTGACGAAAGCAAGTCCCCTTGTCGGAACGTTGACTGCAGAATGAGTATTACCTCGTTCGCTTCCCAATCACCGTTATGGTTAAGTTGCATCCTACTGGATTAAGCGAACTCCCGCAAACTTTCCTTCATGTTTCTTTCGCCAGCACTTATGTTCGTCAATGCTTTGACCTCTTCTCTAATGGCATCCCAGTGTCTTTCTTTTAACATTCTCTCCCCATCGTCAGTTCTTTTTTTTCCCTGGCTCTCTTGCCCTGTGCAGAGTAGCATGTTAGAGCGAACTAGCTCAGGCCGACCTCTCGTGCTTCTAATAAATCATCTATCTCTCTCCTTGAAATTAAATAACGTAACGTTACAGTGATTTATATACACCTAGAACAAAGGACATTCAATTACTGACGCTTTGATTCTGGAACAACAATCCTAACTTGTTTCGCTCCTGCGCTATCAACTAAAAGATATGCACAAACCCTTGTTAAGTTCCCATAGCGGTAGTTAATGCTCTGTTTAACCACCTGCGGGTAGGATGTGTCCCCCGAACACCGAGCTTACTTAACCTCACGTTAAACTGTAACGTTATCAAACACGTAGAGACTGGGCGCTGATATCGTTAGTTCTTCAGGTAAAGTCAATCTATCAGGGTGCATCGCTGTGCACATAAGAATCAGAAAAACGGGCTTGAGCCTTTGGAACAGTTACCATAGAATGGTTGCCACTATGGTATAGTATGCAAACTACATTGGCTGATTGCCAAAGCGTGAACGTTACTTTGGATGATCGTGGGCAACTAAAAGCTCATCCGAACGAACGGGCATTTCCGGAACATTACCAGCGCATTCGTTACCAAGAAGGTATATAAGCGAGCATGTCCAAAGTGTTTGCTGTAGGGTAGTAGTGCCATTAACCGTTACAGACTCGAGAGGAAGGTAGTTCAGGAAAGGGGGAAGCGAGGAGAAAGTACGCTCTTTTCTTGTACTTGTTCTTTCTGCTGATGGTGCTTAGACGTCTTAGTTTCTCTCGAACTGTGCACCAGCTAGCCCAGCAACAAGTTCTGCTAAGAAGAGAAAGTAGTCTGTGCATGCCACTCACCTTCGGTCAAAATCCTTAGCGCCGCGAGAAAGGAGACCAGGGGCACCATGGTGGACCAGCTATAGACCATCTTGGGCCGAAGCACCGTCTACGAGCAAAAAGCGTCCGTCATCCCTGGCACCGGGCTGTTCACATCAGCCCGCCACAGGGCACACCAACAACGGCACAGGCATCGAATCAAGTCAAGTAGGGGCCTTAACACGACAACCAAACGTGCTCAGCGATCATCAGCTCACATACACCGTCCTCACTAGGCCCGCGGTAGGAAGACGACAACGCGCGCGCGCGCGCTGGCTCACTCGCAGTGGCCACTTCCGGCCTGGCCATTGGCCCGTTGCGGAAAGCGCGCGCTCTGACGTCACGGGACGCTGCCCGCTGGGCCAATGGTGGCCCTCTCGGGCGGCATTCAAATGTGGGACTTCCGGCGGCCGGGTCGCCCCGCTCTTCCCGTATCTTTCCGGGAAGCTTCGATGGACCGACTGTCCCTGCGGCCACGGTTCAGCGGCTCACGGCTCTTTTGATGGCGCGGCACGCCTATTGTGGTCCGCGCACGCCAATCTACTGTTCGATATATTGTTCCACTGCGCGCATACCGGGTCGCTGAGTTTCAAGCTTTTGTGCCCTTCGTTTCATAATTTTCGTTCTATTCTGTTCACACTTTACTAGAAAAGTCGCAATGCCTAGAAGCCTGGCTGTGCAGAGGTCATTCTTTCGGAATCGGAGTGAATTCCGGTGGTGTATGTGACACGTCATGTATCTATGTGGCAGCGTTCAATGGCTGTACAATGAAGCCCAGTGACGTTTCAAGCGACCTGAATAACTAACTATGTGATTGTTGTTATGTGTCTAAAGAAGAAAGGGCGAAGTGAGGGACACTCGTACTTGCGCTTCAACCTAGATGGCGCAACTTCCAGAGGAGCTGCTTCGTAGCTTGACTCATCTCGGAGAAGCGCATTTTTTGTAGGTTCTGTTATCGTCACCCACCTTTTATATCGTTTCATTCTTCGTCATACACCCTTTCGGCTGTATGTGAAGCTAGCCGTGCCACCAAGCAAACCTCTCCGGTACTGAATACAGAGTCTCTCTCTCTATCCCGCTTGCTCACTGAAGAGACGATTGTGCTGGAGTTCCTAAAGGTTACGTTGGTCCGTACGCATCACAAGACATCTGACACTATAGGGCCCGTATTCACAAACGCCTCAAGGGATCCTTGAGGTCGAGTTTCGAGTCGAGGAGCGTTTGTGAATATGGGTCTAATTTTATTGACGCTCGGCTGATTGCTTAAACAAAACCATTCTGTATGCGAGCTAATATCTTAGCGTACACCCCGCTCCTCCCTCTCTCCCGTGATTTTTATACGTTAGCGGTGATCTCCTGGCCTACCGTAGTTACTGGCATGCTACCACCACCGGTTGGCGCAGGTTAAGTATAGCTGATTAAAGGCTAATGCCAACTAATGCCGTCTTAACAGTCCTTATAGTTGGCTAAATGTGGCTAAATTATGGCTAATGTTGGCTTATTAATGGCAAAATGTGGGCGATTGACATACGTTGTTTTAAGTGATGACGATAGTCGGGTACACCTTAAAGGGAGAATCAAGCGAAATGATGAATCAGTTTCAATGAATACGTTTTTCTTCGAAAACTCTACAATCGCGAATTACATCCCCATAGGTTTGTTAATAGAAGAGAACATGAAAGTTTCATTTTTTTTTTATATTTGTCACCGAAATTTTTGCACGGGTACGCAGAGACGTCAGAGTGACGTCTGAGATTTTAAGGTTTTTTTTTCCCGTGTTTTGGCCACAATGGGTCAAGAAACTTCCTGAAACTCGGTGCGTTAAGCTTCTGGACCCCTTAGAGGTCAATGTACTTTATTTTTACCAATTAAGAACTATGCAGGCGCCGGTAAACGCCGTCGAAACCTGTGACGTCACAGCGAGTTGGTGCGGGAACTTTAAGGTGGTGTCACCACTTACATTTTCTTTTTGCGTGTTTTCTCGTTTGCCAAGCGTCTTCTCGAGGCAAGAATACTCCTTCTGTTTTTGTTTTTTTATTAAAAGTATATAAGGACCAATGCGTTGGTGCCAATGCGTGGCACCGGCTACTCCTCTGCTCTTGCACAACTGTTGTCGTCGCATAGTAAAACAAACACAAACAAGGCTATACAAAGACCCATAGTACAACACTCACTCACTGAGTCCAAGTTCCTCGATACAAAAATCTATCCACGCTACACAAAAGTTGACAGAACACAAGCAATCACGGAATTGAAATGTCCATACAAAACATGAAAGTTCACTAAAATGTTGTCAAAGCCGATCATGATTCTTGGGAGTAGTCTCTTTAATGTTACACTGTAACTGCAACAATTAGGTTTTCACAAAGAATTATTTGCCAAAATGAAATACAAGAATATTGTAGCGAAACATACCGGTTAACAATAACGCGAACACATTTTTTTTTGTGTGTGATTTAGTACTTTTGTGATATTTCTGATTCCTTGTGAAAGGGTAATTTACTGATAAGAGAAAATGCGTTTTCTCTCTCTCTCTCTCTTTAGTGTCCTTCTGAGCAGATAGAAGAAGCCCCGCCCAGATGACCGAAGCGCGACCGCCGATTGGCTCCGCGACCAAAGAGGTAGTGCCGCTCATGAGCCAGAGAGGGCTGAGACACCGGCCATCCGGCTCATGACGTCATCCTAAAGCTCTCGCCCATTGGAGCAGACTCGTATTCATCCGCCTTTGAAGAGTAAACACCTCTGGCTGCTAAAGTTGTAACCAACTACAGTGTCTGCTAATTCGCTAAGGTTTGGCTATCCGCTGTCTTAACCAAAAACATTGAATAACAACACCAAACCAAAAAAGAAGAAAAAAATGTGTACGTCCGTAATACGCATAGAAGTCTACGTGCCCTTGCATATACATAGATAAGAAACCTGACTTCTCCTCGCATGAATTTTTTTCTTTGGGAAATCATTGCATATAGAAATTTGCATTGTTATAACTAAAACTACGGTTTGGGAACTCTGCTGTGCCTGCCACGGGGGAGCAATATCGTAGTAGAAAATAACATAAGGACGCCGACACATTGATTAGTGTGTTTCCCTAGTACCGAAACTTGTATTTCCCTTTAACGTTTGTTGACGTAAGTTGTGAACAATAGTATTACTGCAAAATCGTAATTGAAGACAAATTAGCACTAGCTCGCGTTGTTCTTCAGAAGCTATAGTTTCTCCTGACGAAAATGGGTGAAATAAAAATAACGCTGATAGACATCACTAATGAGGTCATATAGATTGCAAAAAAAAATAACAAGATAATTGAAAGAACATGAACGCGATCCATTTCTATATGGGGAAATTTTTGAAGTTCCGTAAAGCGAGCATCTGCGATCGAATAATCCATCACAACGTATAAGTGAAACATCCCCTGTTCTGAGTAGGCGAAATTGCGTGCGAGAAATACAGTATCAAATACTAGTTAATCATATTGTCGCTTAAGTCATTAGAAAGATATCACGATGGCACTTTAAAGTAGAGAATTCACAAGAAATTGAAATGCAGTAGTTAGAGCTCACAAAGCACTAGAACTGAACGTCTTTAAAAATAATGCCGTTTTTCTATAAAACGCTAGGAATGGTGATAGTCCCGATATGGAGTAAACTCTAGCCTTCCAACATAACGTAATCTGCCATCTTTCTTTCTTTTCTTCTTTCTTTTTTTTTTCCTTTTATTCAAGAATGACCACGCATTGCCTTTGGGCGTTCTTCAAAACAATTCTCATCGCTCATTCATCATATATGTCATTACTCGTAACAATAAAGATAGGGCTCTAACTGCATGCCTGCTACTTATACATGCAACATAAGCAATGCGCCTAGCTAAGAGCACTAAGAGCACTCTTTATGCCTTGGATGGATGAATGGATACAACTTTATTTGAAATAATCTAAGTAAATGTGGTTGGGCCCCTAGATACCCGGGAGCCCCCTGGCCAACTTCTCTAGGCAGGCCCGGTTCACCAGCCTCAGCTGGTCGCACGAGCCAGTGGCCCGAAGAGCGCCCTCCCAAGAGGAAATGGAAGGATTGGGAATAGGGTCTATACCGCCAGGGGCTTTGGGCAGCTCCACAAACTAGACTTACTGAAATAGCAGTAACTCTACCACGAACAGGTAGGAGGGGGAGGGAAAACCTTTATTGAAGCATGTTATCCTAGATAGCCCTTATGCCCACCGGGGCTGGTCGACACCCCTAGCCCGCGACGTCATTAGTCAAAGCCGCCGCCAGAGCCCGCTGGACCAGAGTTCGCTGTTCCTCTAGTTCTGAGCTATTGAGCAGGGTCGCCTTCCAGTAGAACCACAATTTGTAGAGGTTCGTTTCGTTCCTATGCCAAATGGCCTACGTCAGAATAAGCTGGGATTGCTTTCCGTCTATATCATGAAGAATCAACATAAAATAAAGTTGCTGCAGAATGTCGCTTCTTGTGCGAATTGTCTCAGTGTCCTTATAATCTTAATTAAAGGTTTGCTGTTTCAAGAGCAATACTGATAGAGTTGGACAGTAGAAAGCTACAAAAAGACTTAGAGCAGATTAAATCTTAGAAATCGAGGCGGCAGCACTGGCGCTTCCCGTGAGCACCACTTCGGTCTTCTGTAGTGTACCCGGTACTTCTTGTTCGTTCTCAATCGTACTATGTGTCTCGTCATGATGGTGTATAGGGACAGCTGCCTGCAGCTCTACCATAGCACAGTACGGAGTACTGTGAATCGTCTACTATTTGTTCTAAACACAGATATTTATCCGGGTTTGGTGTTTCCAAACAAAGGGCCCAGACGGCTTCCGGTTGCGTCCACCGACGTAGCATACTTGAGTAGCCCGCGGAGTTACAACACTTTTCTCTGTGTTTAGACAAATGTCTCAAGTAAATATGCTCCCAAGCTATACACCAGATTATTAGAGGTACTCATTCACTTTATGCACCACGCTTTTATCAGAAAACGTAAAAGGAGGCTTTCCTTATCCTGAGACAACTTAAAAGCACGGTTTCCGCTTCGGTGTTAGAGAATCATAAATGGAGTGACCGGAAGTTTCTTGAGCTAGAACGGTTGCTGCTGCTATCGCAATCGCGAAAATATCTACACACAAGAAGAGAGAGAGGAGAAGGTTCTCTCCTTGATTCTACATCGTCAGTCTTCTATGCAAACGCAAGTGATGTGTGAGCGTTGCGTTGCGTTGTGGGTAGCGACCGTCCCTGGAACGCTGTTTTCGGGCGGCGTCGCCATCAGGGTTCCCGTTGGGTGGACATGAAAAGGAGCCAGAACTCACGCCAAAAGTAGCCAAAGAAGCCATGCCATCGGATATTATCGCCGAATTTCTAGCCAAATAGAACAGAAGCGGTATTATCAACAGAGTCTTTACTATTGATGGATAAATAAAACCATTTTGAATAAGTAAAACCAAAAGTTTAAAAAAAGAGCCATAGCGCCAACTGGAAATTTTTGTCGCCAACAGGGTCCAAAAGTAGCCAATTTGGCGTGAAGTAGCCACCAACGGCAACCCTGGTCGGCATGGCGTCTTTTATGAGTTTCATCGTCCATAGAGTTTCCTAAAATTAACTAGAGGGGACTCTGGCGCTGCGATCGTTCAGCCACCATGGGAATGATGGGTAGTACACAAATTTGCCTAGTCTTCGTGCTTCCGGCTTCGAACGCACTTGCGGCTTTGTTTATTGTGGGGTTTTGGTTCTGTTTCGGATAGAAGAATGAACCTTTGTGAACTTCGTGAGCCCATTTGAATTCGTGAGCCTAAAAAGATCAAGGTGGTGAAGCGTAACTGCTAAACCTTTGCTGAACTTCGCGTTGCAGCAAAGCGGATTCAGGCCACACGGAGCCAAAAGAACGAAGACTAGGCAAGACTAGGCAAATTTATGTACTACCCATCATTCCCATGTTGGCTGAAGCGCCGTGTGTCGCAGCTCCCATAGACACTAGCGCCAGAGTTCCCTCTAGTGCAGGTGTCTCAAACTCATCTCAGGCAGCGGGCCGCAGCCACAGAATTTAGTGCCGCAAGGGCCGGGTCAGGGAAGAAAGTAAGAGCGGGGGGGGGGGGGGGGGGGGGGGGGGGCAACGGCTTAGTTTGTACACATTGTCAGCAAACGTCACCACCATTGAAAAGAAAGCTTTTCCCATATTTCATATACGGGCCATTTCTGAGCAAGATTTGGGGCCAGCATTCCATCCAACAATATGTAGATACCGATGTCCAAAATGACCAAAATCTGGACGCCAATTCTGAAACACTGTTTTTGTTTCACGGTTACGCTTCGACACATGGTGACCACATTGTGTGCCTCAGGAAAACAATGCTTGGCGCTCTTTGGCCAGATTTTGGCCCTTGCGCCAGTACAAACCAAACATCATCATCATGACCACATTGTGTGCCTCAGGAAAACAATGCTTTAGACCAGTCATTCCTGTGTAGCTCACGCACATGCTTATTATGAAAATTAAAAAAATTACACCATCTCCCGCTAAAGGGAACCATGTGTAGATGTGAAGCAGCGGGCGCTAACGCTTACACTGGCGGTGGCGTTGACGCTGGCGCTATCGCAGCGTTGCGCAGGAGAGAAAACTGAGGAGGCGCAAAGCACGCAGTGATGGACCGGTGTTTCCTGCTGGAACATGTCAATCGCTGCTAATGGGCAATGAGAGATAGAAGACTCCGACTCGACACAGAGACCCGCAGTGCGCTTTTAGTTAACGCGCACGCTGCGAATTTTTATTGTTCAACAACGCACAGGAGAAATCTCCCACCGGCACCACCTTGGAGGTCAAGATCCATTGCCATATATACGGGATGGACAGTGAACGGTTGTGCAGCGCGAGCAGTCGGTTTTTTCAACCAAGAAACTCGCTAGCAGACGCTGCCTGCGTCTGCGTCGTGTGGCGAGAGAGGGGGGGAGCGTAGGAGAGGAGAGAGGGGGGCGGGGGGACGCGCATGCGCAGTGGAGTGTGAACGCGGTGGGCAGGGATGCCTAGAGGAGAGAGGGGGGGGAGCGTAGGAGAGGTGAGAGAGGGGGGGACGCGCATGCGCAGTGGGAGCGTGGGCAGGAATGCCTAGAGGAGAGAGGGGGGGAGCATAGGAGGGGAGAGAGGAGGGGAGGCGCATGCGCAGTGAGGGTGTGGATGCCGCGGGGAGGGATGCCTAGAGGAGAGAGGGGGGAAAGAGGAGGTTTTTTATTTTTATTTTTTTAAAGGGTTTGCGCATGCGCAGTAAGGGAGGTCACGCCGCACACCACCACCGGATTAAGCTTCGCCATAAGATGCTTCACATCTAAAAAAAAATATGGGACAGACATAGCCATATGCGGGCCGCGGGCCGCAAGCGAGAGGTTGTCGGGCCGCATGCGGCCCGCGGGCCGCGTGTTTGAGAGCCCTGCTCTAGTGTATTTATAGGAAACTCTGTCATCGTCTCTCTAGCACGCGCATTCCGCGACCACCAAAACACGTGTCAGGCATCAAAATTTCGCAAAGCACGAAATTTCCTGATGTGTACAGTCCTCTCTGTCGGGTTCACATCTTGTCCTGCGCGAGATTTTTATTCCGCTTCCACGAAATTCAGCGAAGCCTTCGAAGATAGTGTTATCGTGGCGCATTTACCTGCTAGCCCGCCACATGAGGGTGACGGGCTAGCAGATGCACGCGCGTAAGGGAATATCCTTTCTGTCCAGCCTTGCACGTCACCCAAGGGTTCACATTGTTGTGACAATAAAAAAATTATTATTATTATTATTATTATTATTATTATTATTATTATTATTATTATTATTATTATTATTATTATTATCAGGGGCGAAGCTCCTTATGGCATCACCTGGGCGGTTCTCGGTTGTCGATGCATGCTGAGTAGCCAGTAGCGTCTCCCTTAGCATAGAATAGATGGCGCTGTCCCATAGAGATGCATGCAAACTGCAGTTGGGTGACGATATTCTAGATGGCGTCAGTGGTTTTTTGTATACGTTGATGGTTAAGGATGATAGGTGGCGCTGTTATAATAAGACAATGCGCTGTGACAGTACGTGATATGTATCGCTCTCTCCTCTCCTACGCTTACCCCTCTTTCTCTGCGCAGAATTCGCGGAAGATTCACGGTTTACCGATGAACCTCTGCAGCTTCGCCCACTCATGATCATTCACTCCGTGGATATGCTGTGATTTATTATTATTATTTTTATTATTATTATTATTATTATTATTATTATTATTATTATTATTATTATTATTATTATTATTATTATTATTATTATTATTATTATTTGTTCTGCAACGCGCGTTAACCGCATTCATGTAGGTCACATATGTTCATATTTTGGAAGCAGGGATGCGTAACGTGGTGGTTGACATTCGACTTTGGTGCGTCAGGGCCCGGGTTTAAACCCGAGTACTGAAGGGCTGGTTTTCTTTTATTCATTCATTTTGTTTATAGCGGCGATCGTGTTACGTGACAGACGAACGGACTGGACAGCTTTCACACCAAGTCGTCATAGAAATGCATACGTATTGAAAAATAAAGGTTACAATAACATATAGCTGAGCTGGTTGGTAAGCAATCATCCTAAAAGGCAGGGTGTGCAAACACGGACACAAGAAAAAAGTCGAGACACCACAAACACCGGCGTCTGTGGTGTCTTCACTTCTTTCTTGTGTCCGTGTTTGCACACCCTGTCTTACAGAATAGTTTGAAAATAACACCCGCGTCAAATGGGCAAGTCATGTACACTTACGGGAAGCAAGTGGCACTTTAGGGTGCGCTGTGCTGAACGAGAAAACAGAGCGCCCTTGTAGCAAAGAAGAAATCACGGTGGACTGCGAGCGCGTTTTCCGAATATTTAATTTTTTTTAAATGTAATAGTCAGGAAATGTGATTGTTTTTGCCTTAAATTATAAACAAAAATGTCTTTTTTTTTCCTCACTGAAAAACGCAGCTGTCTTTTATACAAGCGTTGCAAGTCAATACAGGCCAAGACGCAGCAAAGTTCGATCAAGCAAAGTGTTTATGGTGTTGTTCTGCTGACCCGAAGATTCGCGGGATCGAATCCAGGCTGCGGCGGCCGTACTTTCCGGTGAAGGCGAAAATGCTTGAGCCCCGTGTATTTAGACTTAGGTGCACGTTAAAGAACCCCAGATGGTCGATATTTCCGGAGAGCTCCACTTGTCTCTCATAATCACATCGTGGTTTTGCTTCGTAAAACCCTGAACAATTAATTACCATTATGCCCGGAACGCGATCCGGCCGGAGCGTACTCCTCTGCAATTGACACTCCGCTTGCGTCGTTCAGATTTGGTAAAGTGCACTTTAGCCGAAGTGTACTCCCCGTAAGTGCACCTGACTTGACCGCTTCAAGCGGGTGTTTGTGTCATAAGGTAAAGTAGATGGGTGGGCGAGTTGGAAATGATGCATTGTAAAAAAATTTTCAGCACGAACAGGACGGAGCACAAGAAGAAGACATAATACGAGCGCTGGTACCAACTGAAGTTTATTGAAACGAAAATTCACACACGCGCCCGAAGCCCACATATGCGTCCGCAGAAAGTCACGGGACATCAAAGAATTCGTTGAGCTTACGTACTTCACTATCTAGTAGGCAATCAGACGGTTCAGATATACAATCACCACCCGTGTCTTCGATAAAGTACGCTTCTGCAAGTTACCGTGCACTTCTATCTCTGTGTTTCAGCATAATGACAGTATTGTCGAGAAAAAAGGTTTACATCCGCAAGCCGTACAATGTGTCGAAAGGCTTACTTTGTGTCACTTGTACAGTTCACTTTGTGTCATGTACGTTATCTTCGTAGTGGAGTACAGTTTATTTTAAATCGTTGCATTTGTAAACACAATTTCTAGCACATCGTGATATGGCCTTCGGTGCAAGGTAACGTCAGATTTGCACAATTAAGGACACCTTACCGCTCTGAGATAGTAAATTTCTGAGTACTTTAAATCAATACCATTTTTCATCTAAACACACTAAAATAAAGAATCGCTTTAGAATTCTTTGCAGCTGCTGTGCCAGTTGTCACGTGGTCATAGAGGGTGGTGGCGAGCTTTGGGCTGGGCGGAGCCTACACGCTGCGACGTCGCTACAAGAGCCTGCCAGTCTGTCGACGGCACCTACCGCTGTTTACAAACATGGAATATATCTATATGCTTTGACACACACGATCTCCCTGTGGAACGATCTTGCCGACGTGACAGCTGCTGTGACTAACAACGATACATTCCGATAAATCTCTCACTATCCCCAGCACCATTTCCACTTCGATGTATATTTGATGGGTGATTGCGTCTTCATTGAAATTACCATGTTTTATTAATGTTGTTATTACTGTCGTTGCTGTTAGTGTCTAATTTGCATAGTGGAACTGTTTACATTTTCGTTGTTTTTACGTTTGGGAGAACTCGAGTTTGGCCTAGTTGATGCTTAGTGTTCGACATCTTGACCGCACAAAAAAGACGAGGACAGAGGGCGGTACGACGACACGGGCGGTAAACATTCAACTCGTTTATTTATAGAAAGACCTAGCAATATATAACGAGTTATGACATGCGCAGACACAGTTACGTCGGCTTATAAGCCTAGCGGGCCAACCACTAATCGAAAAAACACATTTGTGATTGAAATAATCTAATGGATGTGTATCACTGATACAGACACCACTTTTCTTTCTAATATGATAGGACTTTTAATAGCTCTCGAGCTGTTTGATCTTGGCTTCTGCCCAGAATGTTTATCCCCTGAAACCGTGGTTCACACTCGCAGTACTTACAGTGCGCAGGCAGGTGCGCCAAAGTCGTCCTTTTTTTTTTAAGTTTTGGTCATGTTCCCTGGCTCGACTATTCAGGCACCGCCCCGTCAGCCCTATGTAGGACTTGCCGCACGTCAGGGGGATTTCGTACACAACTCCTGTAGAGCATTTAGCGTACGGCTTTGCGTGGTTCTTACCACAGCCGTGCCTTCTTTTAGGTTCTCCGGAGGTACGGGGGGCAGAGCCGCGCCAGCTTGAAAGGCGCCGAAAAAACAGGGGGGGACGCCATACCTGCCTGCTACCTTCCTTACGTTATGGCTAACCGTTATGCATATAAGTTCACCACTTCAGGTCTTACGGAAAAAGCGGTCGCCCTCGTACTTGCCTCACTCCTCGAACCTTTCACCTTTCTGCAGGAGAGATTCCACCACTGGCGTCACCATCGACTCAAGGAACCCAGCCGTCTTGAGACGGGAAATCCGATAGTCAAATGCATCCTGCATTTTGTGAACCCGACTTCCTGAGAGCCGACTCCAAACAGAACATAGCAACTCCCCTTTTAACAATCTTCGACTGGGAAGAGCCATATGGCGCCAAACCCTTCTGTGCCCGAGAAAAAAACTGCCAGCAGGCATGACCATTGGCAAAAGAAATACTGAAGTCCAAAAATGCAAAGTATTCCCAAGTGGAAGCTCGTGAGTAAAAGAGATACCTTTGCCAAGACGTCTAAACATATCTAGAATGGCATCACAGGTAGTTAAGGTTCTTTGTCCGTTAAAAACAAATAAAAAAAATCATCCATATGTCTAAAAGCTTTTAAAATGTTTAAACACGCATCGCTTCTAAATGCCTCCTCGAGCGCCTTCTGAATAGAACCTAAAAATATATTACACAGTAGCGGCGCAATACACGACCCGATGCAGACATGCCACGCTTCTGCAATGTTTACTTCATTGTATGTTCGCCTTGCCCTTTGCTCTAACGAGAGACTGTAAGGTATGCTAATAAATAAATAAATAAATAAATAAATAAATAAATAAATAAATAAATAAATAAATAAACGACAGAGCTGTGGTCTGTAAGTCGTTTTCCTCAATTTCCGATTCGCCTAATGCCAAATGCTTTGCGTATATATTTTATTTTCCGAAAAAACACCACAAATTCAGAGTCTATCTATCTACACTTTAGGTACAGTGAACTTGTTCTTTATTCTATGTTGTTCTTCGTTCTTGAAGCAGAAGGTGGTGGAGGAGAAAAACCCTCCATACATTCGCAAAGGTGGCTCCCTCTGACGGCGTGGTCTAAAAACAGCGGCGCTCTTTTACAGACTCTGGGACAGCCGGAACGCCGGAAGTGACGACCGGTCTTCCGTGGCACCGTTGTACATATAAATGGCCCCAGATGGCTCCACAATGCCACCGGCAACAGCATAGTGACATTGGGCAAGGGAGAGTGCTGGTAATGGGGAGGGTTTTCCGTTAGTGACGAAGAGCTAGACGGGGAAGTATACTTGCAGGAGCGGGTGAGCCGCAAGCTCGACTGCTGACATGAAGGTCACGGAATCGAATCCGCGCTGCGGGGCCGCATTTATATGCGGCAGTTCGGACAGGTTGGAAAATCCATTTTCAAGTGAACTAAGAGCACGCGGAAAACATAGGCGAAAAAAGGCCCATGTTTACACACACGGGCGCTACTTCCAACTAACTTATTGTTGAAATACCATCGCTACTTACAGCATCACCTAATCTGTCAACGAACCTCATCACCTACAGTGTCAGCTCTTAGTGGCTTCAAATTTCTACGCACTGTCATGGCCAGATTAGGTGATGCTATATGTAGCAACGGTATTGCAAAAGTGGCAACACTATTGTAACAATAAATTTGTTGCAAGTGGCGCCTTTGTGCGTTCGTGCGTATGTGTGTGTGTGTACGTGTGTTGGTTCAGGGGATATCGGTTGTGCCACGAATTTGGTTTACAATCTGCCGTTGTCTTGTGGCTCTGCATATATATGCCAGACAGGCAGATGTGTTAATGTGAGATTAAGGGAGCATGAGGCTAACTCAGGGTTGCCGTTGGGTGGACATAAAAAGGAGCCAGAACTCACGCCAATAGTAGCCAAAGTAGCCATGTCATTTGATATTATCGCCACATTTCTAGCCAAATAGGACAGAAGCGGCATCATCAACAGAGTCTTTACTATTGATGAATAAATAAAACCATTTTGAATAAGTAAAACCACAAGTTTAAAAAAGAGCCATGGCGCCAACTGGAACTTTGCGTCGCCAACGGGGTCCAAAAGTAGCCATTTGGCGCGAAGTATCCACCAACGGCAACCCTGGGCTAACTCACTTTGTGATAGTTTATCGCACATTTCTCAGCAATGTGAGAAGTGCGGCTGGGCGCATATGTTTAACCTCACAAGCATCATTTCAAGACATCATGACAAGACAACTCGGGAAATAATCGAGGCATGGCACATCCAAAATAGAAACGATTTATGTATCAGCTGTCTCTCAATCGCGCTACAGGATAAGGAAATCTTGTACCTCAATGGATAACTTTGCTTTGGTTTTGTTTGTTCTTTTGCGTTGTGTATAGCCACATGTGTGTATATATCTGCTATGTGCTATTGAATAAACTTCAGTCGTGAGTCGGCGCTTGTGTTCGTGTGTTCATTAGTCTCTTCGTCTGAATGTCGCGCCGTTCAAAATCCATGTAAGTAAACTCGAGTTGCATGCTCAGGCAGTTCTCGTCGGAGATCACGCATCTGAGCAATTGATTATGTGCACTATGCACTGAACAAGACATTTCTGAACAAGTTCATTTCTGCATCACTAGTGCACCGATCACTCGAGATTCTGTGAGGTACTAGGCCGCTTTCTGTTCGTGCCGGCGTAAGTGAGGCAAAAATGAGTTGCACGCTCGAGTTGGAACATCTGTACACATGTGTTATATGTGCTGTGCGGTGAAATATCCTGTACAATTCTGAATATGTTGGCGTTAGGGCAAATGACGGTCTGCACGCTCGCACACAGCGGCGCTTGCCGCAGGAAATGCAACACTCTCGTTTACTAAGGCTTAAAAAAATAAACTAAAGTCTTACGCGTTCTGGCTCGTATTTAGGTTTTCTAGCGCAAAGCCAGAGCAGGTAGAGCCTGGGCCAGTGGCGTCGCCAGGGGTTAACACAGGTCTCGTGCCCCCCGCCCCTCCTCCCGAATTTTCTTTTAGCCCCCCACTTAAAGTCAAGGACCCCCCCCCCCCCCCCCCCCGAAAAAAAATTTCTGCCTACGCCCCTAGCCTGGTCACACGTGCATTTTCGATTGCGACCAAGTGAACATTTCTCAACAAGGATTACCTCGCCCTCGCAGATTGCACGATGGAGACTCCACGACTGAAGGACTTTATCGCTATCAAAAGGCACCGTTTGACCGTAATTCCAACCAGGGTTCCGAGAAAGTCTGCCCGAAAAATGGCGCATGCGAAATTGTGATGCCAATGTGCGGCATAAATTAGAAAAAAAGAACATACTACCTTATTGCGTATTGCTTGCTTGGATGCGCGCAGTAAAGTAAAAGATGTTGACTAAAAGCTATCACTGCGTCATGGCTCCCTGACATATGACACTTAACATAAATACAAAACCGCCAGGCTTGCGCGGAACGCGCAGCACAGTCACAGCGAAAGCGGCCTTTCTAGACCCTTTTTTAAACACTCTTGGGGCAAGTATTACAAGCACACTTGCATGGTACCCACTACGCCATAAATCATAGTCGACTATGCCATTATTCGTCATTCTTCGGAAAAGCGCGGTACCCGCTACACACTTGTAACGCATTAGAGAGTTTGAGAAGTGGGGCCCCAAGGAGCTTGGGGATCCAAGACGTTTGCGAGCCGCCAGGGCGCATGCGCAGAACCCAAGCCAATCTTGGGCTCTTGCGTTCGTGTTGACCCAAGGCCCAAAAATCGAAGGCACTTTGTTGATGCTGACGCTGACGACGATGAAGAATTATGTCTGAGGCATTTGTAATGGGTTGGAGCATTTAACAACTCACTCGTTACGCAATTCTCATTGTGTGACGCCTGGCTTCACTGTTCTAAAACGCTTTACAACACATGTTAACGCGATTGCTTACCCGACATGAATCCTCTGTAGGGTCAGTTTGCAACGCGGTTTCAAGCACCGGCTTTGCTCATTGGCAATAAAGAAAAAAAACCGGCGTTGCTAAGTGGTAGAGCGCTTTTGCACTCTTTTTCTTTTTCGCAAATTCTACTTCCGCACGTGTCGTGGCCGATCCCCCGTAGTGGGTTGTGCCATTATTCCAGGAATCATCATCATCATCATCAGCAGCAGGGCTGCCACGCAGAGGGCCCGGATAAGATTCCCATTCTGGCGTAGGTTTTTTTTTTTTATTTAAGGTTTTTTTTCTTATTTCGTGCGATAGTGGTTACGGACACCGGCGGCGGCGGACCACTACGGCAAAAAAAGGCCCTTGTTGTAATCTCATAACAGCTTTCGCTGTTAATAAGGCTATAGCCTGCAGCCTTTGCGAATCTCGCAATTTTCGATTTCAGAAAGGCTGGTCGTATTTGAATGAAAAAGACTCCTAGCGTATTGCTACTCAAAAATGTATAGCCTTTGGAAATACAGTAATTTTCGATCTCCAAAAATAATGTCCTATTGGAAGGAAATCGATCCCTCGGGCATTTCCGATCAAAAAGGTAAATCTCGTAATTTTTAGATTCCCGAAAGTATGGTCGTATTTGAATGAAATCAATTCCTAGGGCATTTCCGATGAAAAAGGTAAGTCTATAGCCTTTGGAAATGTCGTAATTTTCGTTTTTCGAAAGTATGGTCGTATATGAATGAAATCGATTTCTAGGGCATTTCCGGTAAATATAGCCTTTGGAAATCTCGTAATTTCCGATTTCCGAAAGCATGGTCGTAATTGAATGAAATCGACTCCTAGGGCATTTCCGTTTGCAAAAGGTAAGTCTATAGCCTGTGGAAATCTCGTAATTTTCGTCTTCCGATAGTATGGTCCTATTTGAATGAAATCGATTCCTAGGGCATTTCCGATCGAAAAGGTAAGTCTTATAGCCTTTGGTATCTCCTAATTATCGTTTTCCGAATGTATGGTCGTATTTTAATGAAATCGATTCCTAGCGCATTTCCAATGCAAAAGGTAAGTCTATAGCCTTTGAAAATCTCGTAATTTACGTTTTCCAAAAGTATGGTCGTATTTGAATGAAATCGATTCCTAGGGCATTTTGGATCGAAAAGGATTATAGCCTTTGGAAATCTCGAAATTTTCGTTTTCCGATAGTATGGTCGTATTTGAATGAAATCGATTCCTAGGGCATTTCCGATCGAAAAGGTAAGTCTTATAGCCTTTGGAAATCCCGTAATTTTCGCTTTCCGAAAGCATGGTCGTAATTGAATGAAATCGACTCCTAGGGCATTTCCGTTTGCAAAAGGTAAGTCTATAGCCTGTGGAAATCTCGTAATTTTCGTCTTCCGATAGTATGGTCCTATTTGAATGAAATCGATTCCTAGGGCATTTCCGATCGAAAAGGTAAGTCTTATAGCCTTTGGTATCTCCTAATTATCGTTTTCCGAATGTATGGTCGTATTTTAATGAAATCGATTCCTAGCGCATTTCCAATGCAAAAGGTAAGTCTATAGCCTTTGAAAATCTCGTAATTTACGTTTTCCAAAAAGTATGGTCGTATTTGAATGAAATCGATTCCTAGGGCATTTTGGATCGAAAAGGATTATAGCCTTTGGAAATCTCGAAATTTTCGTTTTCCGATAGTATGGTCGTATTTGAATGAAATCGATTCCTAGGGCATTTCCGATCGAAAAGGTAAGTCTTATAGCCTTTGGAAATCTCGTAATTTCCGCTTTCCGAAAGCATGGTCGTAATTGAATGAAATCGACTCCTAGGGCATTTCCGTTTGCAAAAGGTAAGTCTATAGCCTGTGGAAATCTCGTAATTTTCGTCTTCCGATAGTATGGTCCTATTTGAATGAAATCGATTCCTAGGGCATTTCCGATCGAAAAGGTAAGTCTTATAGCCTTTGGTATCTCCTAATTATCGTTTTCCGAATGTATGGTCGTATTTTAATGAAATCGATTCCTAGCGCATTTCCAATGCAAAAGGTAAGTCTATAGCCTTTGAAAATCTCGTAATTTACGTTTTCCAAAAGTATGGTCGTATTTGAATGAAATCGATTCCTAGGGCATTTTGGATCGAAAAGGATTATAGCCTTTGGAAATCTCGAAATTTTCGTTTTCCGATAGTATGGTCGTATTTGAATGAAATCGATTCCTAGGGCATTTCCGATCGAAAAGGTAAGTCTTATAGCCTTTGGAAATCTCGTAATTTCCGATTTCCGAAAGCATGGTCGTAATTGAATGAAATCGACTCCTAGGGCATTTCCGTTTGCAAAAGGTAAGTCTATAGCCTGTGGAAATCTCGTAATTTTCGTCTTCCGATAGTATGGTCCTATTTGAATGAAATCGATTCCTAGGGCATTTCCGATCGAAAAGGTAAGTCTTATAGCCTTTGGTATCTCCTAATTATCGTTTTCCGAATGTATGGTCGTATTTTAATGAAATCGATTCCTAGCGCATTTCCAATGCAAAAGGTAAGTCTATAGCCTTTGAAAATCTCGTAATTTACGTTTTCCAAAAGTATGGTCGTATTTGAATGAAATCGATTCCTAGGGCATTTTGGATCGAAAAGGATTATAGCCTTTGGAAATCTCGAAATTTTCGTTTTCCGATAGTATGGTCGTATTTGAATGAAATCGATTCCTAGGGCATTTCCGATCGAAAAGGTAAGTCTTATAGCCTTTGGAAATCCCGTAATTTTCGCTTTCCGAAAGTATGGTCGTATTTGTATGAAATCGATTCCTAGGGCATTTCCGATCGCAATGGTAAGTCTATATATAGCCTTTGGAAATCTCGTAATTTCCGATTTCCCAAAGACTGGTCGTATTCGAATGCAATCGATTCCTAGGGCATTTCCTATCGCAATGGTAAGTCTATAGCCTTTGGAAATCTCGTAATTTTCGTTTTCCTAAAGTATGGTCGTATTTGAATGAAATCGATTCCTAGGGCATTTCCGATGAAAAAGATAAAACTACAGCCTTTAGGAATTCCTAATTATCGTTTTTCGAAAGTATGGTCGTATTTGAATGAGATCGATTTATAGGGTAAACCCTCACGTCAAACACGTCAAACAAAAACGCCAAAGAAAAGTTTGGCCTTAACTCGGGTGATAAGGGCCTCAACTCTTTCGACTGTTGCTCGAGTTGTATTGGGGTGAAGCAAACCCATAAGGGCCAAATTCAGCTTAAATTAAAACGATCAGGAAATCAACATTACCAAAAAGCAAGCAAACGTTAAAAACTAAAAAGAACACCGAAGGGCTGACGTTATCCAAAAGCTGTAGACATAGTATCTCGGTAAAGTGCGCTCTAAATATGAATGTGGAAAGCGCAAATGCGGCAGTGGCGTCGCGGTTGAGCATCAGCTTCACGTGCTGAGGGTGCCGGGTTCAAATCCCAGCGCCGACCGTACTCGAATGAAATCTATTTTAAGGCTTTCTCTGAGGTGCCGTAGAATACAAAGACATGGTTGTGTGGCTTCTCACCGCCGAAAGGCGGCCCTCGGAGGTTTTTGGGTGGAACTGCGGGGCACCACAGCCCACTTAAAAGAAGCGGCATTGGCCGCTACTGTGGGAGGCACCGCACAATCGCCGCCAGCGAAAACTTAGGGGCAAACCACGCGATCGACAAGCCAAAAAAATATAGAATTTTTTTTTCTTTTGGCGGAAAGACAAAAAAACAAAACAGGGGAGTCGGTGGCACGGGATAAGGGCCACAAGGGCCAGGGCCACGAGGGCCAGGGTCTCCGTGCCACACCATTAGTTCCTCCCCCCCAAGCGCCTTAAAACTTCCAACACTGCCGAGCACCAGGCTTGAATGAAGCGCGCTTGTCCCTATGATGCGGTAGGTACCCGCCGGCAGATTTTGAGACAATAGTCAGTTTCTGCCTACCACTGACAACGGCGGATGCTCAGCTTGTGTACCGTTGCCTGTGGTGGTAAAGGCCCGAGGACTTCAGACAACCTCATTGAGCCATGCGTATCGAGAGAGTACACCCGAATCACCGAGCGCCAGGTTGCGGTACTCCTCTACCATTCAACCGGTGGTTAGCCGGCCGGCCCTGGGAATCGAACCCGGGACCTTCCGCAGTGGAAGCGGACGCTCAACCATTTTGCCACCACTGCGGTGAACGCCTTGATCGGAATTTGTCAACATATCCCTTCCATCTAAATTTAACGGAAAAAAAATTGAAGTACCAGATCCCCAAGTGCGCCGCGATTCGAACCCGGTGCCTTCTGCACTTGAAGCTGATGCTCAACCATTTCGCCACGGCTGCTGCTATGACGTCATGCACTTGTATTTTCAGTATGCTTTACCGAAGTACTGCTGATCGCATTTGGATGGTCTAAGCTTTTTTCAAGAATTGTGGAAATACAATGAAACAATCAGAAGTCGACAAATATGCAGTTTCCAAATGCTATAAGTTTAATATTTGTGTCATAATTTCGATCAAAACAATTTTTCTCGAAGTACGAGTGAACCTTGACAAATCGAAAAAGACAAGATTTTCAAAGGCTATAGGCTTATCATCTCGGCTGCAAAAGGACGTACATTCCATTCAATGGAGATTCAACGAAACACCATTACGTCGAACATTTCGATATATTCAAAGGCTTTACGTTTACTATTGCGGGCGAGAATGGAATGGGACATCGATTTAACTCAAGTTACGTGGTTCTTAAAGATCAATAATTCCGAAATTTCCAATAGCTGCTCCAAAACGACCACAAAGTTCCCGGGTTTCCCTTGGCATAAATTGCAGGATTACGCTTCCAAATATTTAAACTTGCCGGAATGTTCTCAACGTAACTAATGTATGCGTTTAAGTGCGCAGTTCCATTAATGAAGCGGGCTTCTGCGCACGCCCTTTTTTAGCCAGACCAATGAAAGGGTACAACAAAGCACAAAACGCCGAACGTTCGAGCTACAGGCCTGCCTGATGTGTTTGCTTCCCCGCAATACACACAACAAAATGTAGCCGGAAAAGTTGAGGCCTTATCAACAATGATAAGGTCCAACTTTTGTCTGACGTCACACCTGTCAAATATGAAGCTATATCCGCCTTTTTTTGGCCGGAAACCATCAGAAACGACCCAAAAAATTTTCCCATGGTCTGTGCTGTATGGAAGCCAGGTTCTCGTAACGATTGGTGGAGAATGTAGACCGCCCTCTCCCCATTTCTCTTGACAGCGTCGCCGCGATAGTTGTTCCTCACACTGTGAACTATGGGAGGTGTGACGTCAAACAAAAGTTTGGCCTTATCCCGGGTGATAAGGGCCTAAGCTCTTTCGACTGTTTCTCGAGTTGTATTTGGGTGAAGCAAACGCATAAGGGGCAAATTCAGCTTAAATTAAAACGATCAGGAAATCAACATTACCAAAAAGCAAGCAAACGTTAAAAACTAAAAAGAACACCGAAGGGCTGACGTTATCCAAAAGCTGTAGACATAGTATCTCGGTAAAGTGCGCTCTAAATATGAATGTGGAAAGCGCAAATGCGGCAGTGGCGTCGCGGTTGAGCATCAGCTTCACGTGCTGGGGGTGCCGGGTTCAAATCCCAGCGCCGACCGTACTCGAATGAAATCTATTTTAAGGCTTTCTCTGAGGTGCCGTAGAATACAAAGACATGGTTGTGTGGCTTCTCACCGCCGAAAGGCGGCCCTCGGAGGTTTTTGGGTGGAACTGCGGGGCACCACAGCCCACTTAAAAGAAGCGGCATTGGCCGCTACTGTGGGAGGCACCGCACAATCGCCGCCAGCGAAAACTTAGGGGCAAACCACGCGATCGACAAGCCAAAAAAAATATAGAATTTTTTTTCTTTTGGCGGAAAGACAAAAAACAAAACAGGGGAGTCGGTGGCACGGGATAAGGGCCACAAGGGCCAGGGCCACGAGGGCCAGGGTCTCCGTGCCACACCATTAGTTCCTCCCCCCCAAGCGCCTTAAAACTTCCAACACTGCCGAGCACCAGGCTTGAATGAAGCGCGCTTGTCCCTATGATGCGGTAGGTACCCGCCGGCAGATTTTGAGACAATAGTCAGTTTCTGCCTACCACTGACAACGGCGGATGCTCAGCTTGTGTACCGTTGCCTGTGGTGGTAAAGGCCCGAGGACTTCAGACAACCTCATTGAGCCATGCGTATCGAGAGAGTACACCCGAATCACCGAGCGCCAGGTTGCGGTACTCCTCTACCATTCAACCGGTGGTTAGCCGGCCGGCCCTGGGAATCGAACCCGGGACCTTCCGCAGTGGAAGCGGACGCTCAACCATTTTGCCACCACTGCGGTGAACGCCTTGATCGGAATTTGTCAACATATCCCTTCCATCTAAATTTAACGGAAAAAAAATTGAAGTACCAGATCCCCAAGTGCGCCGCGATTCGAACCCGGTGCCTTCTGCACTTGAAGCTGATGCTCAACCATTTCGCCACGGCTGCTGCTATGACGTCATGCACTTGTATTTTCAGTATGCTTTACCGAAGTACTGCTGATCGCATTCGGATGGTCTAAGCTTTTTTCAAGAATTGTGGAAATACAATGAAACAATCAGAAGTCGACAAATATGCAGTTTCCAAATGCTATAAGTTTAATATTTGTGTCATAATTTCGATCTAAACAAATTTCACAAACAAAAAATAAATTGGATCAAAACAAGGAGCCTGTAGTTTTGGAACTATCGCGTCCCCCCTTTCTAGTTAACAGTCGGTCTGTTAGTTGCTTAAGGTACGTTTCCAAATCGTGTGGCGGGCACATGAATTTCTGTAGCACGATCACTGTATGACCCCCTTGTGTCTGAGCATTGCCAGGTGTGTGATTCGAACCATCACCCTTTTGGTTATGGACTCAACACCATACGCATTCATCTACCACCACTTTTTTTTATTTATTGCCTGTCTTCGACAATGTACAATGCACTCATTTCACGTACACAATACAAGTACAATCCCAAAATGTCACGAAAGATGCCATCTTTCCAATTTGGACAGGTGTTGTCAATTTAAAATGGTTTCAGTGCTGCGAGAGGTTCTATCCTCGGCAGCCATTCTGGTACGCACTCTTGTATTTTCATAATCTCAATGAATGTATAGACATGCTTTGCCTGAAATAAATTCTCGCTGGCTTTGCGTCCGGGTCGAAGTGGTATCCAGCCATTCGTGCACGCCATATACAGTAAAAGCCCGGTCAACATAACCAGATCAAATGGGACTCCATCGTCATTCTTTACTGGAGATACCTTATCCCATGTGGATCCAATGGAAACTCCTTCTTTAATGTTCTTTGCAAGACGTCCCAAAGGCCACCCTTCCCAACAGTGCAGAAAAACATGGTCTATTTTTTCAGGTTGCTTGCATATCAAGCAGTGCGATCCCCATGGCGTAAACCAGCCCCATTCCTCTGTGAATGTTTTTACCGATAGCGTACCTGTGTGTAACTTAAAGAAAAATGTTTTCACCCCCGTAGGCACCTGCATGTTTTTCACCCTCTTCAGTACATTCTGTCTCGGTCTACCACCGTATAACCACCGTGTAACTTTCGAGGGGAACACCCAAGTACTTGGTATGGCGTCTTTGTCCAGCGAACGTTAGCCAAATGGTCGGGCGTTGAATGCCACCTTCCGTGCCACAGCCCGAGAGATTTCCCCCAGTTCACACGGCTCCCTGTGACGTTACAAAAATGCTTCACTACGCTTATCGTTTCCTCTACACACTCTTTAATTGTACAACACACCGCAATATCGGCTGCATATGCGAGCAGCTTGACTTCCGCCGCCGCCAATCTGAAACCACGTATTATGTCGTTTTCAGTTATTGCCAAACAAATCGCTTCAATATAAATACAAAACAAAAGTGGACTGAGGGGGGCAGCCTTGACGCACAGAACGCATGACGTTAATGGGGGGCCCCCCAAAGACTTATGAACAATTAAACGTGTTGTGCAGTTCTGGTATGCCAAGGCCACTCCCTGTCTGATAATGGAACCGGCATTAACATGATCTAAGATGGCAAACAAAATATCATGCGCAACACAATCAAATGCCTTCTCCAGGTCTAACTGGAGGATGGCTACACCAACTAAAGCGGCGTCACAACACTCCAGTACGCATCGCATCTTGTGAATGTTTGAGCTAATTGTCCTGCCTTTGATTCCACACGTTTGGTGATCTGCTACTATTTCTTTGATGACGCCTTGAAGTCTCGCTGCTAGTACCTTCATGAAAATCTTATAATCCTCGTTCGTCAGTGATATCGGTCTATAAGCTGTAACCAGTTTGAGTTTTTCCTCTTCATCAGTTTTAGGGGTCAATATTGCATGTGTCTTGCCAAAAGAAGGCGGCATAGTTTTCCGTTCGTACGCCTCGTTAAACAGATCCTCCAATAACGGGGACAGCTCTGTTTTAAACGTCTGATACCAACAAGCAGTTAGACCACCGGGTCGCGGTGATTTTCCCGGGTTCAAATTATCAATCGCGCGTGTCACTTCGCCTTCTGTTATTTTCCCTTCTAATAACTCCCTCGTCTCATCATTAAGCCGAGGCATGCGCTGAAGGAACTGCTTTTTGAAACCATCTACATTCGCTTTTCGAAATACGAACAGTGACTGATAATGCGCATAGAAGGCCTGTCCGATGGTTTGATTGTCGCTCACAACTGTTCCGTAGCAATAAACCATTTCGATATCATTACGGCGTCCTTGCGCTTTTTCCAGCCCGAGCGCCCTTTTAATGGGCGTCTCCCCCCCCCCCTCGGACAAGTTATTTTGCTCGTGCGCGAACCATGGCGCCTTTATACCGCTCCTTGTCATGCTGTTCAATTTTATCCTTTATACTGCGTACACCATCTTTCCATGCCCCCCGGATTTTGGCTTTCCAGGGCTATTAGCTGCTGAAGTGTTTTCTGTAGGCTGGTTTCTTCCAATCGCTTTTCGAATTTTAGACGGTTAGATCTATCTAATGCTTTCATTTTCACTTCCTGTTTTAAGCATTCCCATTTTTCCGCTATTCTTTCAGTTTTCCGCGAGCATTTCGTCAATGGTCCCTTGCAATGCTTCAACAAATTACTCGTCTTTTAGTAACAAGCCGTTCAATTTCCAAAGTTCCCAGTAGAAAGGCTTGCTTTTTCTTTTCATCCCTATTCGACAAAGTACGAGACGGTGATCAGAACACGACACTGGCACTACAGCGTAACCCTGGCACGTTGGTATAGTGTCGAGCGAAATGTACATTCTATCCAGCCGCGCATGGCTAGTGCCTTGGAATCGTGTGTATGTGACTTCCCGGTTCGCTTCAAGACATTCATCGTCCAGGTCATTATCATTAATTAGCTTTGACATCACATCACTGCTTTTATCGCGATTGTTAGTACAGTTGGCTCTATCGCGAACATTCAAAACACAATTAAAATCCCCCCATCAAAACGACCCGCCTATAGTTCACTTTAGATCACTCACATAGTGAACTAAATTTAAAAAGAACCCAACACGCTGTTCCACACTGTTTGGTGCGTATATGCCAATGACTCGATATTGAGCACCACCAAATAAAAAATCGCCATAAACAATCCTTCCCGATTCACAAGAAAAAACACTTTGATTAACTAGGCCATTTATTTTCTTAACAAAAAGAGAACATCCTGCAGACGTGCCTACTGCATGGCTCACGACGGCATAATATTGTCACGTGGTCGTGACGTCGACGAAGGCAGCAGGTGACGTGTCCAAGAAGAAACTGTTTATTTAGCCGAACTTGTGGCCGAGAAACGGAAGGTTAATTTACAGCAATACACACGGTATGCACTGATAGCGGCGAACAGATGGTCGGCCGTCGATCAACTGATCATCGTTGGAGCGCGCCGGCTTTTATACATCACGCGTCGAACATTCTAGACTTATCACTGGTCGTCGCGCAAGCTCTGGAATAATCTTGAGTGCTCGCGTGCTGTGCGAAATGTTAACAAAACGATCCACTACAAACGTGAAGCTTCTCGAACACTGAGGCGCGATCTGCGCCGAGCTTTGCTCACAGTCTTTGTGGGTTTAAACAGATCACATCAAAATAACACGAGTGGCAATATCTACCCGTGAAATGACGCACCATGCTCCCGGTCTCCTCCTCTCCGTCAACCTTAGCTTCCTGGACGGCTAGGACGTCGATATCTTGGTCGGTGACCAGCCGTAGGAGCTGACTTTGCCTACGCCTCGCCGCCAACCCTCTCACGTTGGGTGTAGCTATACTGAGTGATGGAAGCGGTACCATTGTTACTGCTACGCTAAGAGGAGTAGGCCCGGAGCATGGTGCTTACCTTTCACGTCTAGCCTACGACTAGCCGCCTCCAGGACCACCTTGCTTGCCGGAGTTCTTTTGTTTCACCGTCTCACTTCTCACTTGGGATTTTAAGCTCGGGTCTCAGGGTGAACCGCCTCCCTTGAGATGTCTTTGCAGGCGGCTGCTCGCTGTGGCCAGGCGACGTCTTGTCCGATTCCGCGGTCTCGTCGCGCGTTCCCTTCAGTGTGGCCGTGGCGACACACATCTCGTCCCCGCTTCCGGACGTACCTCCCCGGGGCTCTGCTGCCTCGTCCGCCGTTACTGGCACCGCTTCCTTCTCAACCCGTACATGTTTAGCTGCTGGCGTTGTGGTGAGAGGTACGGACTAAATGCTGAGGGCCTTCCCCACCTTCCGTGTGTCTGTCGATGCCGACCCCCCCGTTTGTCGCAAGGACCACTGGGCTTCCGACTCCTTCGGCGGCTTCCTCCGTCTCGGCCGCGTACATGACGTGCTCGGCCACCCCTTCGTTCTTCGCTGTTCCTGTGGCAGAGGCATACGTCCGAACACAGTCGGCTTTGACGTGCCCGAAGCGTTTACAACGGGAGCAACGGGGGGACCTTGCACTCGCGGCGGACGTGCCCGGTGCCTTGGCAGCGCAAACACTGCATTGGCCGACCAGGCACAACCACCAAGGCCCGCTCACCGTCCACGCGAATCTGGTGTGGAAGGTCCTCAACTTCAAGGCCGCTCTTTAACTTCAGTAGCACTGTCCTGGTGGTTGAGCATTTGTCTGCCATGCCCGGGACGCGCCACCGTTCACGGCTCACTTCCACGACCTTGCCAAACGCTTCCAGTGAAGCACTCACATCTTCATCGCTCACGCCGTGCAGCAGCCAGTGCAGCTGAAGCTTCACCTGCTGGTTCTGCGGGTCGACGACGACGCAACGCCGCCCCTTCACTTGGAGTTCCTTCATTGCAAGTAGGCGTTTCGTGGGTGCCGCATCGTTGAAGGTCGCCGTCCATAAGTGGTTTATCTGATACGCGCCGAGGCTCACCACATCGGGCAACAGACCCGTCGGCGTCAAAGCGTCTCGAAAATCTTCCACATTGGAAGGCCTGGCTCTCACGTCCCCATGTAAAAACACGGTGTTATTAACAAGTTTTCCTTTCGGCAGCTGAGTCAAAATGAACTGATATTCCTTATCATCGTTGATCCTGTTTCCGCGGCCCATACTGGCCGCTATCGCCGCTCCTCTGGAGCACATGATTCTACGATCCGCTCAGCTCGGCTGCCGGAAGCAGAATGGATTCATAAGGGGGGACCGTAGGAGAGGAGAAAGAGGGGGAAGCGTAAAAGAGGAGAGGGCGATACATATCACGTACTGTCACAGCGCATTGTCTTATTATAACAGCGCCATCTATCATCTTTAATCATCAACGTATACGAAAAACCACTGACGACATCTAGTATATCGTCACCCAACTGCAGTTTGCATGCATCTCTATGGAAAAGCGCCATCTATTGTATGCTAAGGGAGACGCTACTAAACCACTGACGCCATCTAGTATATCGTCACCCAACTGCAGTTTGCATGCATCTCTATGGGACAGCGCCATCTATTGTACGCTAAGGGAGACGCTACTGGCTACTCAGGATGCATCGACAACCGAGAACCGCCCAGGTGAAAAACTAAAAAGAACACCGAAGGGCTGACGTTATCCAAAAGCTGTAGACATAGTATCTCGGTAAAGTGCGCTCTAAATATGAATGTGGAAAGCGCAAATGCGGCAGTGGCGTCGCGGTTGAGCATCAGCTTCACGTGCTGAGGGTGCCGGGTTCAAATCCCAGCGCCGACCGTACTCGAATGAAATCTATTTTAAGGCTTTCTCTGAGGTGCCGTAGAATACAAAGACATGGTTGTGTGGCTTCTCACCGCCGAAAGGCGGCCCTCGGAGGTTTTTGGGTGGAACTGCGGGGCACCACAGCCCACTTAAAAGAAGCGGCATTGGCCGCTACTGTGGGAGGCACCGCACAATCGCCGCCAGCGAAAACTTAGGGGCAAACCACGCGATCGACAAGCCAAAAAAAATATAGAATTTTTTTTCTTTTGGCGGAAAGACAAAAAACAAAACAGGGGAGTCGGTGGCACGGGATAAGGGCCACAAGGGCCAGGGCCACGAGGGCCAGGGTCTCCGTGCCACACCATTAGTTCCTCCCCCCCAAGCGCCTTAAAACTTCCAACACTGCCGAGCACCAGGCTTGAATGAAGCGCGCTTGTCCCTATGATGCGGTAGGTACCCGCCGGCAGATTTTGAGACAATAGTCAGTTTCTGCCTACCACTGACAACGGCGGATGCTCAGCTTGTGTACCGTTGCCTGTGGTGGTAAAGGCCCGAGGACTTCAGACAACCTCATTGAGCCATGCGTATCGAGAGAGTACACCCGAATCACCGAGCGCCAGGTTGCGGTACTCCTCTACCATTCAACCGGTGGTTAGCCGGCCGGCCCTGGGAATCGAACCCGGGACCTTCCGCAGTGGAAGCGGACGCTCAACCATTTTGCCACCACTGCGGTGAACGCCTTGATCGGAATTTGTCAACATATCCCTTCCATCTAAATTTAACGGAAAAAAAATTGAAGTACCAGATCCCCAAGTGCGCCGCGATTCGAACCCGGTGCCTTCTGCACTTGAAGCTGATGCTCAACCATTTCGCCACGGCTGCTGCTATGACGTCATGCACTTGTATTTTCAGTATGCTTTACCGAAGTACTGCTGATCGCATTCGGATGGTCTAAGCTTTTTTCAAGAATTGTGGAAATACAATGAAACAATCAGAAGTCGACAAATATGCAGTTTCCAAATGCTATAAGTTTAATATTTGTGTCATAATTTCGATCTAAACAAATTTCACAAACAAAAAATAAATTGGATCAAAACAAGGAGCCTGTAGTTTTGGAACTATCGCGTCCCCCCCTTTCTAGTTAACAGTCGGTCTGTTAGTTGCTTAAGGTACGTTTCCAAATAGTGTGGCGGGCACATGAATTTCTGTAGCACGATCACTGTATGACCCCCTTGTGTCTGAGCATTGCCAGGTGTGTGATTCGAACCATCACCCTTTTGGTTATGGACTCAACACCATACGCATTCATCTACCACCACTTTTTTTTATTTATTGCCTGTCTTCGACAATGTACAATGCACTCATTTCACGTACACAATACAAGTACAATCCCAAAATGTCACGAAAGATGCCATCTTTCCAATTTGGACAGGTGTTGTCAATTTAAAATGGTTTCAGTGCTGCGAGAGGTTCTATCCTCGGCAGCCATTCTGGTACGCACTCTTGTATTTTCATAATCTCAATGAATGTATAGACATGCTTTGCCTGAAATAAATTCTCGCTGGCTTTGCGTCCGGGTCGAAGTGGTATCCAGCCATTCGTGCACGCCATATACAGTAAAAGCCCGGTCAACATAACCAGATCAAATGGGACTCCATCGTCATTCTTTACTGGAGATACCTTATCCCATGTGGATCCAATGGAAACTCCTTCTTTAATGTTCTTTGCAAGACGTCCCAAAGGCCACCCTTCCCAACAGTGCAGAAAAACATGGTCTATTTTTTCAGGTTGCTTGCATATCAAGCAGTGCGATCCCCATGGCGTAAACCAGCCCCATTCCTCTGTGAATGTTTTTACCGATAGCGTACCTGTGTGTAACTTAAAGAAAAATGTTTTCACCCCCCGTAGGCACCTGCATGTTTTTCACCCTCTTCAGTACATTCTGTCTCGGTCTACCACCGTATAACCACCGTGTAACTTTCGAGGGGAACACCCAAGTACTTGGTATGGCGTCTTTGTCCAGCGAACGTTAGCCAAATGGTCGGGCGTTGAATGCCACCTTCCGTGCCACAGCCCGAGAGATTTCCCCCAGTTCACACGGCTCCCTGTGACGTTACAAAAATGCTTCACTACGCTTATCGTTTCCTCTACACACTCTTTAATTGTACAACACACCGCAATATCGGCTGCATATGCGAGCAGCTTGACTTCCGCCGCCGCCAATCTGAAACCACGTATTATGTCGTTTTCAGTTATTGCCAAACAAATCGCTTCAATATAAATACAAAACAAAAGTGGACTGAGGGGGGCAGCCTTGACGCACAGAACGCATGACGTTAATGGGGGGCCCCCCAAAGACTTATGAACAATTAAACGTGTTGTGCAGTTCTGGTATGCCAAGGCCACTCCCTGTCTGATAATGGAACCGGCATTAACATGATCTAAGATGGCAAACAAAATATCATGCGCAACACAATCAAATGCCTTCTCCAGGTCTAACTGGAGGATGGCTACACCAACTAAAGCGGCGTCACAACACTCCAGTACGCATCGCATCTTGTGAATGTTTGAGCTAATTGTCCTGCCTTTGATTCCACACGTTTGGTGATCTGCTACTATTTCTTTGATGACGCCTTGAAGTCTCGCTGCTAGTACCTTCATGAAAATCTTATAATCCTCGTTCGTCAGTGATATCGGTCTATAAGCTGTAACCAGTTTGAGTTTTTCCTCTTCATCAGTTTTAGGGGTCAATATTGCATGTGTCTTGCCAAAAGAAGGCGGCATAGTTTTCCGTTCGTACGCCTCGTTAAACAGATCCTCCAATAACGGGGACAGCTCTGTTTTAAACGTCTGATACCAACAAGCAGTTAGACCACCGGGTCGCGGTGATTTTCCCGGGTTCAAATTATCAATCGCGCGTGTCACTTCGCCTTCTGTTATTTTCCCTTCTAATAACTCCCTCGTCTCATCATTAAGCCGAGGCATGCGCTGAAGGAACTGCTTTTTGAAACCATCTACATTCGCTTTTCGAAATACGAACAGTGACTGATAATGCGCATAGAAGGCCTGTCCGATGGTTTGATTGTCGCTCACAACTGTTCCGTAGCAATAAACCATTTCGATATCATTACGGCGTCCTTGCGCTTTTTCCAGCCCGAGCGCCCTTTTAATGGGCGTCTCCCCCCCCCCCCCCCTCGGACAAGTTATTTTGCTCGTGCGCGAACCATGGCGCCTTTATACCGCTCCTTGTCATGCTGTTCAATTTTATCCTTTATACTGCGTACACCATCTTTCCATGCCCCCGGATTTTGGCTTTCCAGGGCTATTAGCTGCTGAAGTGTTTTCTGTAGGCTGGTTTCTTCCAATCGCTTTTCGAATTTTAGACGGTTAGATCTATCTAATGCTTTCATTTTCACTTCCTGTTTTAAGCATTCCCATTTTTCCGCTATTCTTTCAGTTTTCCGCGAGCATTTCGTCAATGGTCCCTTGCAATGCTTCAACAAATTACTCGTCTTTTAGTAACAAGCCGTTCAATTTCCAAAGTTCCCAGTAGAAAGGCTTGCTTTTTCTTTTCATCCCTATTCGACAAAGTACGAGACGGTGATCAGAACACGACACTGGCACTACAGCGTAACCCTGGCACGTTGGTATAGTGTCGAGCGAAATGTACATTCTATCCAGCCGCGCATGGCTAGTGCCTTGGAATCGTGTGTATGTGACTTCCCGGTTCGCTTCAAGACATTCATACACATCGTCCAGGTGATTATCATTAATTAGCTTTGACAACACATCACTGATTTTATCGCGATTGTCAGTACAGTTGGCTTTATCGCGAACATTCAAAACACAATTAAAATCCCCAAATCAAAACGACCCGCCTATCACATCGTCAATAGTCCCTTGCACTGCTTCCACAAATTACTCGTCTTTTAGTAACAAGCCGCATACTGAACTCACATACTGAACTAAATTTAAAAAGAACCCAACACGCTGTTCCACACTGTTTGGTGCGTATATGCCAATGACTCGATATTGAGCACCATCAAATAAAAAATCGCCAATAAACAATCCTTCCCGATTCACAAGAAAAAACACTTTGAATAACTAGGCCATTTAGTTTTCTTAACAAAACGAGAACATTCCTGCAGACGTGCCTACTGCATGGCTCACGACGGCATAATATTGTCACGTGGTTCGTGACGTCGACGAAGGCAGCAGGCGACGTGTCCAAGAAGAAACTGTTTATTTGGCCGAATTTGTGGAATAAGCTCTGGCATAATCTTGAGTGCTCGCGTGCTGTGCGAAATGTTAACAAAACGATCCACTGCAAACGTGAAGCTTCTCGAACACTGAGGCGCGATCTGCGCCGAGCGTTGCTCACAGTCTTTGTGGGTTTAAACATATCACATCAAGTTGGCAGTACAGCGCTAGTCCTGTTGTGTGTGTTTCTTGTCGTTCGTTTTTTCGCGCTGCTTCTATTTATTCGCATCACATCAACATAACACGAGTGGCAATATCTACCCGTGAAACGACGCACCATGCTCCCGGTCTCCTCCTCTCCGTCACCCTTAACTTTCTGGACGGCTAGGACGTCGATATCTTGGTCGGTGACCAGCCGTAGGAGCTGACTTTGCCTACGCCTTGCCGCCAACCCTCTCACGTTGAGTGTAGCTATACTGAGTGATGGAAGCGGTACCATTGTTACTGCTACGCTAAGAGGAGTAGGCCCGGAGCATGGTGCTTACCTTTCACGTCTAGCCTACGACTAGCCGCCTCCAGGACCATCCTGCTTGCCGGAGTTCTTTTGTTTCACCGTCTGCGCCGGTCTCTTCTCACTTGGGATTTTAGGCTCGGGTCTCAGGGTGAACCGTCTGCCTTGAGATGTCTTTGCAGGCGGCTCCTCGCTGTGACCAGGCGACGTCTTGTCCGATTCCGCGGTCTCGTCGCGCGTTCGCTTCAGTGTGGCCTGGCGACGCACATCTCGTCCCCGCTTCCGGACGTATCTCCCGGGGGCTCTGCTGCCTCGTCCGCTGTTACTGGCACCGCTTCCTTCTCAACCCGTAGTACGTGTTTAGCTAGTGGCGTCGTGGTGAGAGGTACGGCTAAATGCTGAGGGGCCTTCCCCACCTTGCGTGTGTCTGTCGATGCCGACCCCCCCCCCCCCCCGTTTGTCGCAAGGACCACTGGGCTTCCGGCTCCTTCGGCGGCTTCCTCCGTCTCGGCCGCGTACATGACGTGCTCGGCCACCCCTTCGTTCTTCGCTGTTCCTGTGGCAGAGGCATACGTCCGAACACAGTCGGCTTCGACGTGCCCGAAGCGTTTACAACGGGAGCAACGGGGGGACCTTGCACTCGCGGTGGACGTGCCCGGTGCCTTGGCAGCGCAAACACTGCATTGGCCGACCAGGCACAACCACCAAGGCCAGCTCACCGTCCACGCGAATCTGGTGTGGAAGGTCCTCAACTTTAAGGCCGCTCTTCAACTTCAGTAGCACTGTCCTGGTGGTTGAGCATTTGTCTGCCATGCCCGGGACGCGCCACCGTTCACGGCTCACTTCCACGACCTTGCCAAACGCTGCCAGTGAAGCACTCACACCTTCATCGCTCACGCCGTGCAGCAGCCAGTGCAGCCGAAGGTTCACCTGCTGGTCCTGCGGGTCGACGACGACGCAACGCCGCCCCTTCACTTGGAGTTCCCTCATTGCAAGTAGGCGTTTCGTGGGTGCCGCATCATTGAAGGTCACCGCCCATAAGTGGTTTATCTGATACGCGCCGAGGCTCACCACATCGGGCAACAGACCCGTCGGCGTCAAAGCGTCTCGAAAATCTACCACATTGTAAGGCCTGGCTCTCACGTCCCCATGTAAAAACACGGTGCTGTTAACAAGTTTTCCTTTCGGCAGCTGAGGCAAAATGAACTGATATTCCTTATCATCGTTGATCCTGTTTCCGCGGCCCTTACTGGCCGCTGTCGCCGCTCCACTGGAGCACATGATTCTACGATCCGCTCAGCTCGGCTGCCGGAAGCAGAATGGATTCATCATCTAAGCAGAATGGATTCATCATCTAAGCAGAATGGATTCATCATCTAAGCAGAATGGATTCATACGGGGGGACCGTAGGAGAGGAGAAAGAGGGGGGAAGCGTAGGAGAGGAGAGGGCGATACATATCACGTACTGTCACAGCGCATTGTCTTATTATAACAGCGCCATCTATCATCTTTAATCATCAACGTATACGAAAAACCACTGACGCCATCTAGTATATCGTCACCCAACTGCAGTTTGCATGCATCTCTATGGGACAGCGCCATCTATTGTATGCTAAGGGAGACGCTACTAAACCACTGACGCCATCTAGTATATCGTCACCCAACTGCAGTTTGCATGCAACTCTATGGGAACAGCGCCATCTATTGTATGCTAAGGGAGACGCTACTGGCTACTCAGGATGCATCGACAACCGAGAACCGCCCAGGTGATGCCATAAGGAGCTTCGCCCCTAAAAATAAAAACCGGCCTTCCGCGTTTTAAGCTCGTTACCCACATCGCTTTTTGACCTCTTTCAACATCACCGGCGCCGGGATTCGAACCAGCGCCCTTTCGGTTCATAGCTGAGCACGTTACGGACTCGGCTACTGCCACGATCTTGATAACACGATTTAAAAGTTGGTCTGCACATAATGCGGCCCATTGAATATTAGATGCTGGAGTTGTGTGTCCGTGCCTTGTTGCACACAAAGATTTCTGGCCCCCCTTGATGAAAGCGGTAAATGTATAGATGTCGGAAATGTATAGATGCCGGAAATACCATAGGAGTCGATTTCCAGGAAATCGATTCCTAGGGTATTTCCGACCCTATTTTCGGATATCAAACATTACGAGATTTCCAAAGGCTATAGACTTACCTTTGGAAATCTCGTAATTTTCGATTTCCAAAAGTAGGCTCGTATTTGAATGAAATCGATTCCTAGTGTATTTCCGATCAAAAAGTAAGTCTGTAGCCTTTGGAAGTCTCGTAATTTTCGATTAGCAAAAGTAGAGTCTTATTTGAATGAAATCGATTCCTAGGGTATTCCCGATCAAAAAAAAAACAAGTCTCTAGGAATCGATTTCCAGGAAATCGATTTCTAGGCTCGACAAACTTTCTGTGCACCAAGGCTCGGACACACAACTCCAGCATTTAATATTCAAGAATGGGCCGCATTATGTGCAGACCAACTTTTAAACCGTGTTATCAAGATCGTGGCAGTAGCCGCGTCGGTTAGGTGTTCAGCTACAAACCAAAAAGGCGGTGGTTCGAATCGCGCTGTCGGCCTGATTTACGCAAGTATTCATTTAATATTTTATTTTAATATTTTTTATAAAAATATATAATATTTTTATATTTTAAGCCTTTAATATTTTATTTTCTGAAGTCTGAAGGTACGAGCGGGCTTCGTGGTGGGCTACGGCTGTGCGATGCGTAAATCGCTCGGGGGGGACACTCCACCTCGTGTGGTAACTACTTGTCGGCATGGGACCCCGGGCCCGACAGGTCCTGTCGCCGTAGTGTGTGTCCCCTATTTTTCCAAAAACTGACTACTGTTACGAAAAAAAAAAACAAAAAACGTTACGGTAATTTTAGGCCTGTAAGGCCCACGGGTAATGTTGTTCTCCGCATTACTTTTGCCCTGTTTATATGCCAGCACGAACATTTAAGCTTCGGCAGTAAGCTCTCTTGATCACTTTCTGGTGTTCCAGCAATCCCAGCTCTTTCATTCGAACCACCAACCTTTTGGTTATGAAGTGAACACCATACGCTCTCGGCTACAGGCCCGGCACAGGACGCAACGGTTAGAACTTGGTCTGCCACTACTGCAGGTCATAATTAAAAATAAAGAACGGACTTCAGCGCTCTGGCTTCCTTACCTCCATCGGGTCTCGTGACTCTCTCTTCTTTCAACACTACCGGCACCGTGATTCGAACCAGCGCCCTTCCGGTTTGTAGCTGAACACCTTACCGACTCGGCTACTGCCACGGCTTGATATGCTGGTTTTACAGTTGGTCTGTACATTACGCAGCCCATTCTTCAACATTAAATGCTGGATTTGTGCGCCCCACCCTTGATACACACCAAGTTTTATGGCCTCGTTGATGAAAGAGGTAATCCTACAGCTGTCAGAAATGGTCAGTTTTGTGACTATTTTGAAGTTTTATAGAGTTTTGACCAAGTTGATTTACTTGCAGTTTGGCGTCGCAGTGGTAAGGTCTTTGCAAAACTATGTTTCGATTTCTTGAAGTTTGCTAGCGGGCTGGCAAGATTGATTTGTTGACTCCTTTTTACCGAAGAAGTTGTTCGAACGCATATTAGCGCGGTGAAGAAAGACAACCGGATGGCGGGAATCCCAATTCTCAATGAACTTTATTCATGTATCTTCGCTCTCCTCGCCCTCCCCTTCCCACGTGGTTAGAAGTTGAGTAGGCGAGGGGAGAACCGGTTATGAGAGGAGAACTCCCGCGTCTTCTTTGGTTGATTTCTTAGCGGCCACCACAGCACTCCCGCCTTAGTGAGTTGCCGACCGGAGTTAAAGGTCCAGGCAGGTGGGCGTTCTTGATAGCCATTCGCTGTGCGTCAGCCGAGTGGGCACCTTATTAGATTGGGCTGGCGTTGAAGCTGGGGTTCCTGGCGAGCATTCTCTTGGCGGAGACACCACTGCATCTTCGCTGTCCATGTGTGCTGGCTTGATGCGGTGCAGCGACACAACCTCCTCATGACCGCATTTACTGATGGTGAGAGGTTCGTTTCCGCGGCGGAGGACTTTAAATGGCCCATCGTATAGGCGGCTGAAGAGGTCGCTGAACCACATCGTGTTGTACGAACACGTGGGCACGATGTGAGCTGCGGGCCAACGTGAACCACGCGCGACCATGGAGGGCGCGGAGGTACCGCGCGAAGTTTGCTCATGGCATTGCGTAGGCGGAGTGCGTAGTCACGGCAAGCTATGGATGCCTCCGCTGAGCCGTGCGTAAAAAACTCTCCCGGATGCCTGAGTGTCGTGCCGTAGACTAACTCAGCGGCGCTGCAGCCAACGCCCTCTTTTGACATGGAACTTATATTGAAAAGGACGAGTGCCAGTGGGAGGGCCTCCACCCAGTTTTGTTCCTCGGTTTCTGTGAGCGCGGCCTTCAGCTGACGGTGAAAGCGCGCCACAACGCCATTGCTCATGGGTTGGTACGCCGTCGTAGGTATGCGCGAGGTTCCCATGAGCTGACTGATAGCAGTGAAAAGGGCGGATTTGAACTGTCGGTCACGTTCCATTGCTATCGTGGAAGGCACCCCTAAGCGGGCTATCCAGTGGTACAGGAAAGTACTAGCAACTGTCTCGGTGGTGATGTCCGCGACAGCGATGGCCTCCGCCCAGCGGGTAAATCTGTCCACGCCGGTCAGCAGGGAAGTCTGTCCGTGGCAGGGTGGCAGTGGGCCGACGATGTCCAGGTGGAGATTATCAAAGCGAGAATACGGCGTTGGGAGTGTTCCCAGTGCTGTAGAGGTGTGGCGCTGTATCTTGGAGCGCTGGCAAGCTACACATTCACGTGCCCAGCATCGGACATCCCGATTAATACATGGCCAGACAAACCTTGCCGTCACCGGTCTTTGGGTGGCTCTAATCTCTCGATGCGATAGTCTGTGCAAGGACTGGAACACGTGGCGACGGAGGCTCGCACGCACGAAGAGGCGAGTTCTGCTGACGCTTGTGTCACAGCAACCTTGTCCTGGGATCCAGGGATAGGGAGCGACTTCAGATTCAGGGCAGTGGTCGCTGTCAACAGGTGTTTCAGCTCGTCGTGTTCACGTTGAGCTGCTGCCAAAGCGGAAAAATCAACCTGCGGTGTACGCACGATGGCGTTGGTAGGATTCCGGGAGAGAGTGTCTGCTTCCTCGTTGCCGCCGCCTTTGACATGGCGGACGCCTGTCGTGAACTCTGATATACAGGGTGTTTCAAGAAATGTGTCCACTATTTTTTAAAAATCAGCAAAATGCGTTATTTGTTCGCTGTCTTCCACAATCGCTCTTTCTATAGCGGCAGGCATCCTAAGATGGTTGAAGACATGATTTGGGACAGTAATTAAGAAAGTTAAATTAATTAACTTTTTACTTAGCGGAGTTAGGCGATTACGTCAAATGGGAGAATTGAAGTCCTTCATGCGAAGAACCCATTTGAGCTTTGAGATTTCGAAAAAAGCGGCCTCTAATAATTATTGTGGCGTAATGAAGTTCAGGCAAATTCAATGGCAAAACCGAAACCCAAGCACCGATAAGCGCAACAAGCAGACGACTAGAATGACGTCACTGTTCAAGACAACGGTTACAGAGGTGCTGTGCTTCCCCGTTCGTTAACGTATGTGTGTCATGCGTGCTACTACTGCAAGCGCAGCCCACACACTCACACCAACAAGCTGTTGATGGTTGATATAATGACGTTCACTCATTGTGGACGTCTCCGACGAATGTGGCAGTTGCGCTCTTCCGCGTTTCGGTTTCGCTTTGGCCGCTGAATTTGCCTGAACTTCATTGCGCCACAATAATTTACAGAGGCCGCTTTTTCGAAATCTCATAGCTGAGATGGGTTCTTCGCATGAAGGACTGCAATTCTCCGATTTCACTTAACCGCCTAACTACGCTAATTAAAAAGTTGATTAATTTAACTTTCTTAATTACTCTCCCAAATTGTGTCTTCAACCAGCTTAAGATGCCTGCTGCTACAGAAAAAGTAACTGTGAGGACAGCGAGCAAGTACCACATTTTCCTGATTTTTTAAAAATAGTGGACACATTTCTTGAAACACCCTGTATAATACAATTGGAGCTGCTCCCGAGCTGTGTGCGTTCCACCGTCGATGATTAGCGAGTGCAATACATAAGTAAGCGGCTAGTGGTCGGTGAGGACGAAAAGCTATGCACCTTCCAGGAAATGGCGAAAATGTCGGATGGCAGCATACATTGCCTTCAGGTCTCTCCCGAAGGCACTGTAGCGGCGCTCGGTGGGGGGTTAGTTCCCTCGAGAAGAACGAAATGGGGCTCCAGACTCCACCAACAATCTGGTGCAATACAGCCCCAACGACTGTGTCGGAGGCATCCACCATTACACACTGCGGGACGCCGGGCCTGAGGTATTCAAGGAGTGCGGCGTTTGCCAAGGCGTCTTTGATCCTTGCGGAAGGCCTCCGTTGCTTCTTGAGACCAGGAGATCGGATTCGGAGCCGTTTCGTGAAGTGACCAGCAGGTCGAGAAGATCGTTGAAGGATTTGGGTGCAGTGGGGGGATGAAACGATGGTAGAAGTTTACCAAACCCAGAGGTTCTCGGAGCTGGCGCTTTGCAGTCGGCTGCGGAAATCCATTGCACGGCTTCGACCTTGTTGGGCTGAGGTAGAACTCCTGAGGCAGAGATCACGTGTCACAGGAACGATAGCTGGGGCACGCCAAGCAGCGTTTGGCCATGTTCACGACCAACTATAGTGCTCAACTAAGCGCTGGAAGACGATGCTAAGATTATTCTCGTGCTCTTCCGGAGTGCTGCTTGGGACTAGCAAGTCATCGAGATAGGCATGACCTCAATATAGGCCCTCAATCAAAATGCGACCTCTGCGGCCGGGATCGAACCTGCGACCATCGGGTCCGCAGCCAAGCACCGTAAACACTGTACCACCGAGGCGGAAAGGAGGGGGGGGGGGGCAAAGAAAGAGTTGACAACATGAACGTTTGCGAACGGTTCTTCTGCTCTTTTTTTTTACGCTTCTAACTATGAATATACAATCGAACTCGCCAATTTTCTTATCCCTAATCTCTACCACAACCATCATTCTCATCACTGCCTACCTGCTGCTCCCAATCTCAATGTTCAACCGTCGTGCTTGATGAAGTACTTTTCTCCGTCCATTCATATCTCATCAAGCTTTCTAATCCGCCTCCTTCACGTTGCCACGGCGCATGTGCCCTTTCCCAAGCGAGAAGCAGCGAAACGCCTCTTGATCACGGGAGGCCTTCGTTCTGGCGATACCATTTTTCCAGGCCCCTACCAAAACCATACCAAAACGGCAGAGGGCGGCACAGCAAGGTTAAAAAAAACTTCCCCATCTCCCGCTAAAGGGAACCATGTGTGGATGCGAAGCAGCGGGGAGATGGTTAGCTTGAGCGGGAGAAACGTCGCCGCTCTCGTTTCGCGGCAGCGGCCCGGGGGCTCATCGCGGCGCTGCACAGGAGAGAGAATGAGGCGCGCTTCGTCATTTTCATGCCGCGGAAGGCGCCCCCAGCGGAGTATGCAGCTGTCGCACCACCTGTCGTGCGCGCCGCTCCGTAGAGGATTCCTAGAGGAGAGAACGGGGCGAACCGTAGGAGAGGAGAGAGAGGGGGGGAGGGGACGCGCATGCGCTGTGGGGGGTGTGGGACGCTGGAGCCGCTCCGTAGAGTAGAGGATTCCTAGAGGCGAGAAAGGGGGTGCGCGTAGGAGAGGAGAGAGGGGGGAGAGGACGCGCATGCGCTGTGGGGATGTGGTACACGGGCGCCGCTCCGTAGAGTAGAGGATTCCTAGAGTAAAGAAAGGGGGTGAGCGTAGGAGAGGAGAGAGAGGGGACGCGCATGCGCTGTGGCGATGTAGGACGCGGTGGCCGCTCGTAGAGTAGAGGATTCCTAGAGTAGAGAAAGGGGGTGAGCGTAGGAGAGGAGAGATAGGGGGAAGGGGACGCGCATGCGCTGTGGTGGTCTGGGACGCGGAAAGGAGGGACGGACTAGTGTTCTTTTTCGCATAGTGGGTGCTTCCCTACTTCAAGAAAGTGGCCGGACGCGGGACGCGGGAGGGAGGGACGGATATAGCCCCAAGCATAGGATGCTTCGCATCTAAAAGATTGTGGGCAACAACAGCCGCCTATGCTTAAGCATAGTCTTGAATGAAACGCACTGCTGACTCTCCCCTCCCGCTTCATTCTTTCCAACCACAGCTCCATTCTAGAGCGCGCTATTAAGCCGCCGTTAATTTAGCCGCTTACACTGTTCCTTTGCAGTCGCCCAAAGATAGAAAAATAATAATAACGAGCAGAGAACGACGAGTAGGAAGCCGTATGGTGATCGCTATCGTGCTCACAGCGAAGTCACGGTGGCCATTTTTAGACACCGAAACGCCAAACGCATAGAGCACGGGCACACTCGCACAGCACACATACTTTCACTCCGAAAAAAAAAAAAAAACTGTGACCTCTCCGTGCGCGTGCTGTGTCCCGCAATTCGTCGCTTCGCCACTCGGGGTCCATCTCTGCATAAGAATGGAGCTGTCCGCGCCGGCGGCGGGTAACCGTACGACAACGACGATGCCAGTTTTGCCCGTTCACCGTTTCTTTCTAGTTACGCTTTTGTTTTCTTTCTGCGCGATGAAAACTCTCTCCTTTCTGGCCTCACCCTCTCAGTCTCCTTCTAACAGCAGGCCCCTTCCTTTTTCTCGTATTCGCTTTCGTTTCAACTCGTCCTCTCGCGTATTGCGCGCACGTCACTGGTGGTTCCGGTTAGCAACGTTCTCACACGCCTGCAGCCTCTCGCCTGTGTACGCAGCAAGCTGTAGCACTGCTGCTCTCGCACTGCCTGCATACCCCCTCCTCCTCTCTCCGGTTGAGCTCTTCCTCGGCGTCCGTCATTCCGTCTCGTTACCACATGAAAACGACAGCGGCGGCGGGTGTCCGGTTGTCAGGTCGGCCGGCAACAAGCGCCGTGCTTCCCCTTCTCGTTGTTCTTTTAACAGCGTGCCCACCGGTCCGCGATCGACCGCGTTGCGGTCACAAGTTCGATGCGACCGCTGCGATGCATTCGATTGTACAGGGTCGTCCACATATAAGGTGGATACCTCATCAGTATTCAAGGCCTCACAAGAGCTGATGTTCGACAGATGATTTGGAAATATGGTATCGCGTTTATCGACAACATGATTAGGCGTCATATAGCAGACACTTACCTCATGATGTACAATAAGCGGCTACACTGACACAACTTCAAGCTGCCCATTTTGTCCTGCGCCGGTGCGGGAAGCAGACCTGAACCACCTCCTATGGACATGCCCTGGGCTTCAAGCGGCTTGTCGACGCCATCTGAGGCGCGGGAATTCAGCACACCAGGCCGCCCGACTTGCAGCGATGGATATACGGTCCGAACCATAGGTCCCTCCTGGACTTCATGGAGGAAACGCAGCTACACAGTTTTGTGTAATATGTATTGATGCCGTTGGGCAAACTCTACGCAATAAAAAAGAAAGAACGCTATAGTTTTACCGGCTTGAACGCCAATGAGGTCTTCTCCTCAGATGTGGTCGACCCTGTACACTGGCTGTCGGGCGTTAATGTTTTCCCAAGCGGAGCTTGCTATGAGTTACAGATTTCGGTGGCGGCGGCGTTGTACACGAAAAACCCGGCGCCGGTGAGTGTACAGAAATGCGGACCCTCGAAGGTATACGCCGGCCAGTCGCATGCGTGTTTGTAGGCGCAGTTTTCCAATAATTGACGATCTGTAGATTGTGGGCCCTTGTCGGCGATGAGCCGTTTCTGGTACGGCGATCAGATCTTTCGTCGTTGTCATTTCACGTTGCCATATATTTCATGGCTGCCTGGATATAAACGCGCGACTTTTTTCGTTGTTGCCTGCATCAACTGAAATGTAGCGCTGATAAGCACGTGGTTGAAGGGTCCAGTTCCCGGCATGGAAGAAGGAAGGGAAAAGTTAGGTGGGAGCATTGCGCAATGCGATAAGAAAGAAAGAAAGAAAGAAAGAAAGAAAGAAAGAAAGAAAGAAAGAAAGAAAGAAAGAAAGAAAGAAAGAAAGAAAGAAAGAAAGAAAGAAAGAAAGAAAGAAAGAAAGAAAGAAAGAAAGAAAGAAAGACGCCGAGCCTCGCTTGCCCCCATTTTCCGGATAGGGCAGGGGCTTCTGAATTTGTGTGTGCGCGTGTGTGTGTGTGTTTCTTCACCTTATGCTCTGCGCCAAATGCCTCCCGCCTTATTGCACTAGAGCTCGGGTGCGACCCCATCGATACGATCCGTCACCAGGACGAGCCTCAAGCATTTTCAAGGGGCTCCTGGACGTCCGGGAGTCCCCTGGTACGCAGGCCCGGACCATCAGCCACCACCGGTCATCAAAGCCGGTGGCCAGAAAAGTGGCTTCCCACTGACTGGAAATGGTTGGAAGTATAAGGAATACCTCCAGGGACCCAGCGCAGCTCCACAAACCGTGTTTAAAGATCTGCCCGGAGTGCCCGGCAGCTGTTACACTGCGTAGAATGTGGAGTGCGAGCTGAAGGCCTAAAGACAAGCATCTTTTGGTGAACAAGCTCAGAGACATGACATCCTGGACCTGTATACGGACAATTCTATCGTCTGATCACATTGACGGACAAAGCTTATTCCTCCTCCTTTTTGGCCTTTTATTGCCCCAGTTGCTCTAAAGTTTTTTTATCCTAAAATGTCTTGCCAACTGTCCCAGAGTGCTCTACCTCGCATAAGTGCCAGTTTCTTTCAACGGCCCCTGTCTCTCTCCCTAATGTGTCAGAGAAGTAAGGCATCGTCCGAACTACAGGAAATCGTACTATCGTATATAAAAGCCACCATTTGAGGAGAAAAAAAAAAGGGAATTCTATAAGCCTGATAGACGTGCCAACACGGACACGATTGAGAAGTCAGGGCAACACAAACACAGCGTTAGCGAGGCGGAAAAAGCGATGTCTCTTAGATTCACACGTGCCCGCTCAACGACATTCCTACATTAAGTAGAGCCACTATCAAATGACGTCGACGTCGCTGTAACGATCAATCTGTCTATGGACCTCACATGGGCTGGGAGTCGCGCGCGGACATCGTGTGAATTCGTCGCGTTCTGGAGTCCCCATCATACGCCTCACTCAATTTGCTTTTGTCCTTTCTCCTCAAAGTTGATTGATTGATTGATTGATTGATTGATTGATTGATTGATTGATTGATTGATTGATTGATTGATTGATTGATTGATTGATTGATTGATTGATTGATTGATTGATTGATTGAAAATAACGTCGCGTAGCGACAGCGGGGTCATGAAAGACGCCGTATATTATAGAACTGCTTCTGATCACGATGGTTGGATCATGGAGTATCATAAAGTCGCCTTGGTGTTCTCCAACACAAGATGTCTTGCGCGAGCCGATTCCATTTTATGCGTGCAACTTTAATAATTTCACCGCTCCACGTAACCTTTTTCCGTCCTCGGCGGCGCTTCAGATCTGTATGATATGTCACGGCAATTGCACTAGCATCAGCGAACCCAACTCTCTTTGTTGAAACGAAATTTACCAACCCTTGACCATAGAGTGAGATTGAGAAAGGGTAATTCAATTCAGTCAAACCCTGGGAAAAAGACGTCCTCTACGTTGAATAGCTTAGTTACTAGGTCGCTCACAAATAGTCAATTTTGTTCGAGCCAACGCGTCAACGTTCTACAGTTCCGCCACTGAGGTGCCGCGTTTCGGTGCGAAACAAGGTTGCCAGGCGAGCTGCCGTGCGACGCACATTAGGGACAGAGAAAGAACGGGAGGGATACCGGATGATAGAAAGAGAGAGTCACAGCCACGCACCGCGTCAGCCACAAAGTGAAAACCGCGCGCCACCGCAGTGTGCAACAAGCAAGGCCTGACGCGCCGCGAAGGGGTCGTCATTTGAATAAGCGCGCGCGCTCTCTCGCGCGCGTTTTGATAGCGCCTGATTATGGAAGGACGCGGCTGACCCACATAGCTCTTCCTCTTGTGGAGCGTGTGCCGCGACTGCCTGCAGCAACCGACCAACAAACAAGCGCTAAACAAAACACATCGCGCCGTGCCCCCTTCACCACAGATTCATGTACGAAACTTCTCTCCCTCCCATCGCTTCGAGGAACGGCTGGATGCATTGCGCATGCGCGGCGCTCCGTATTCCGCCCAGTAGACGCGGATTCCAAAAACGTAAAAGAGCTTGCTGACCTCGCGCTTCTTTGTAAAAACCGGCCAGTATATGAAATGCTATGCGAGAACATCGTTCACGCGACACAAAAAGCGCGATCCTCTTTGAACTGTGCAACTGGCGACGAACGCGAAAGAAGAAAAACAAACGCAAACTTCCGGTGGCGGAAGGGTTAGTGCTCAAAGGGTGGCCGACCGTTGTGCGTCAAGACGATGACCTTGGAAGGATGGCGCGCTAATTGGGACGTGGACGTGACTTGCCCGGAGTGGCAGTTTTGGGGCTCTATGTGTGTATTCCTGCATGACTTTGATTATAGTTGGGCTTGGGTTTGGACACTGGACGGGGGCCTTGAATTACTCGTCCCGTTTGGCGTTTGGCCTTCGTTGTCTTCCGCGTCCATGCGGCTTGTGACATTCTGCTCCCGTTAGATAACGGTTCGCCTCCAGCGCTCTCTAGTCGCTAGGTATAGAAGCAATGTGCAACGGAATGAAAAGATCTGAATAAATTTTCGGTTCGTTTTCAGGCTGTATTTGCTCTCATAATCATCATATGCGTAGCCAGAAATTTTTTCTGGGGGGGGGAGGGGGGGGGTTCAACCATACTTTATGGTTGAGCCCCCCTGTGCATTTTTATGTGTGCGTGTACATATGCGCAAGCAAAATTCAAAAATTTCGGGAAGGTGGGGGGGGGGGGGGGTGAACGCTCTCAACTTGGCTACGCCCCTGATGCTCAGCCGGATTTAGTCCACTGCAGGACGAAGGTATCCCCCAATGATCTCCAGTTTACCCCATCGTGTGCGAGCTGGTTGCATTTTATTCCTACGAACTTCTTAATTACGTCACTCCGTCTAACTCTCTGCCTTCCCCGACTGCGTTTCCCTTCCCTTGGTAACCATTCTGTTGCTCTTACTGTCCACCTTAGTCAGTCCTACGCTCTACGTCGTCACCCAGGTCCATTTCTCTTGCTTGATGTCAACCAGAATATCCGTTATCATCCCGGTTTGTTCCCTAACCCATTCTGCCACCCTACGATCTCTTAATGTTACTCCTATCATTTACCGCTGCGTGGTACTCAACTTTATTTCCAGTTACTTTATTACCCTCCACGTTTTAGTCCCATATGTTAGAACTGGCAGTATCCAGTTTAATCAGTATTCCAATTAATGGCAGTATGCCACTGATCTGTATCTTACGGCAGTCGGTGCCCCTATCGGGTGGCGGTATCTGCTGTCTTATCACATAGCAGGACCATGCAGGACTGTCGTAGAATACGCGGCGATTCAACGCTAAGGCTCCGATACGTTCAAGGCACCCTCCCTATTTGTCTAGGGGACTTTGTATGAAATCATTTCAACCCCTCATGGCATGCACGCTTCTATCGCCCAGAACTCTTAAAAGGATTTTAAAATGCTTACATCTTTCCTGGTCTCATACTAGGGTCCTACTTTTCTGGACGTCGACCGAATTGCGGCTTATTGTGAAACTCTGTAATGGCGCCATTTTCAATCGACCAGAGAGGCAGTAGCAACGCTCTGGACCGACCAGTCAGAGCTGCTAAGATGGCGATATTGACAATATGACATTTTTATATCATGGCGCGTGCACACAATGGAGGATGGGCCGAGAATCGGGGGATTGTATTCACAGGAAGTAAACTGCGGGAAATATGATACTTTTAAGTAAAACTCCGAATAGGAAAGCACTACGTAATATTGAAGTCAGACCAGATGAAGGTTTCACGATTACTTCATCAAATACTGCAGAATCAAAGCCTTTCACTTCGCCTTTCCGCTGCCGCGTTGCTCCAAAGCAACGAGTTCCAATAAGTGATTTCCCTTATTGCAGGCTGACTGCCTAAGCTACCTTTTCTTGCTTTTAGCTTCTTTATAAAAATAAAACTTTACTAGAACACATTTCGAGATTACCAGGTGCTTTTTTAGCAGAGCGTCCCCAAATGTATTTATCCCGGAAGGGCATATGATCGAAAAACTATCTAGGCCTCACTGCAACCTAAAAGCTTGCAATGTCAATGAGGCGTGTACGAACTCTTGCAGTTTCTTTGTCATCAGTACGAAGCCTCAATCAGCTTGGCATAAGCTGTTTCTTCCATAAAGCTATTTCAGGTTTCCTGCACTGGCAGAGTCCTAAAGTTCCTCTAAATTTATGGAGATTAAGACAGCGGCAGATATTGTACCCTATAGTTGTCCAGTACTTGCCTCATGCAAAAGTTTGCATTCGGTCCGCTTCTGTGGTACAGCGGTTACGGTACTCGGCTGCTGACCCGAAAATTGCGGATCAGATCCCGGCCGCGGCGGTCGCAGTTCGATGGGGCCGAAATGCGAGAGGCTCGTGTACTGTGCGATGTCAGTGAACGTTAAAGACCACCTGATGGTCGAAAATTTCCGGAGCCTTCCACAACGGCGTGCCTCATAATCATATCGCGGTTTTGGCGCGTAAAACTCCAAATGGTATGATTTTTAACGTTAGCATTTGTAGCAAAGCTGCCAGTTACGTGTCGCAATTACGGTGGGCTAAACATTCTTGTCTGCTCCTGGTATTGTCCCCAGGACCATTCTAAATACTCTCACAGGATGTATTACACACAACTAATGAAGCCAAAATCGATTTCATTAGCTGTGAAAACGAGACCCTCGGATGATTTCCCTACCTTCGTATTCACCGCATATAGTATTATCATCCCTGTGACAGTTCCTGCCGTCCACAACGGCCACTTGGGCTTGTTCTTCAATCAATGTGAATCTCCTTCTGCCTGTAAACCTTCGCCAATGGCAGCCAAAGTACAATGACGCCTGCTTTTCCAATCACCCTTCTATATAAGTAATAATATCTGGAGTTTCACGTGCCAAAACAACGATGTGATTGAGGAACGCGTAGTGGAGGGTTCTGGAAATTTTGACCATATGGTGTTCTTTAACGTGCTCTGACATCGCACAGTACACGCACCTTTAGACATTTCAGTATTCCGTTTAGTTTATCCGCAAAGCTACTTTTTGAATTTATCTTCTTTGGTGATGCTGCCATGTCACCTCCCAAACCGTCTTGTGAAAGTTGTGGTTGCAGCTTTGATGTTGCTGCCGTTATCGGTAACAGGCGATGTGGTCATTACACATTGAGTCGAGTTCTCACAAGGAGACGCTATAAAGCAATCCATTATCGTAGCAGCGGCTTTAATCACCCGCATTGCGTAGTCGTGTGTAGTACCTTTCTCACCTTTCTTCAATTCATCTGAGTTGTTCAACACGTTGAGCCTGAATGTAAACATTTTATCGAATCTACCAGAACAAGTTAGGGGGTGGAAAATTGTGCGCGCTATCCTAATGGCATCTGAGGTTATCAAACAATGTAATATCACGATTAAAACTAATAGGGTGCCATTGCGTGCTCCAGCAAAAAAAAAAATAAATAAAAAGACTTTTAGGCCTGAAGAAAGGTAGCAATGAAGTGTAATAATAATGTACTTTAGCCTTCCCCAAATGCATTTTAGGAGAGCTAATCTATTGCACGCCTTGTAATTGAGTAACGATCGTGTGCTGTAGGTAAACATCTGGAGATGTTGTAAGCTATCGAGAGCATTTCATTTTATATTTTAATCATCAAATCACGGAAGCAAAATACGACAAGGAACTTTGTTGTGAACATCATTCACGCAACTCTTCCAAAAAAAAAAAAAAAAAAAGAGGTCATTAGAGAAAACTATTTACTCTCATCTATTACGAAAAATAAGTGTTCTCGCATTTAGGAACAACCTTACAATTGCCCGAAATAATGCGCAATTATTTTCAGCACCTAGTGTTCCTAAACGTGCACCTAAAACCCAGGTGTTCTTGTACTTTGCGCTCAGAGTTACTGTGTTCAGCAACTCTAATCGCCACCATCAAAATGCGGCCACCGTGGACAGGAATCGAGCCCGCGTCCTCGAGCATAGCCGTCGCACTGCTACGGCGAGTAAAATTTATCGAACAAAAGCCTTAAACATGTCAATCTTAATCAGTATTGAAGAATCCCATATGTGTGAATACCACGCAACCATGATTTTTGTTGCGAGTTCAGCGCGCATGTCGTGTCGAATTACCCCTTCGTTTCGTCCTCGTTTTCTTTTTCTTTTTTTTTTTTTTGCAATACTCAAGCATTACTATAATCATTACAACCTAAGGGAAAATGTAAGCACCGCCCACAGTCGTCGCTGTCCCAACCAGAGAGAATTTGCTTAAATGTTCCATACAAGTCCAATCGCTTAGATAGATAGATTACAACTTTATTTTCCAATCGCTTAATTAGGCTATGTGACGTCAAGAACCTCTCGCATATTTCAGGTAAGACACCTTATCGTACAGGCACATGATTGTGTCACTAGTTTTCGGTCAAAAACTTGAACTTCCAGGAAAATTTCAGCAAAGATTCCGACATCACTACTCAGCCAAGCATAACATTTTAACAAGGGACAACGAACTGCTAAGTCATAATACGCGTAGTATTTACACTAGCGCAGAAAAAGTACGTATGCTCAGAACAAAAACCGCCATTAACTACTCTATTGTACAGTTTAATAATAGGCGCGCCGCAGTACTGGTGGCGGAGCCTGTATATATTCTTAGGTTGTAACCGACTGTAAGAACTATGGTGATATTAGCTTGGGAAACACAGCACAAAAAAGACGAGGAAAGGAAACGCGGTACACGGGACGAGCGCTGTACTTACAACGTCCCGTGTACCCTCTTTCCTTCGTCCTCGTCTTTTTGCGCTGTGTTTCCCCAGCTAAGTATGTACCAACCCGCCCAGGTCAGTCTTGCTTATGATAAGGTGTTCCACGTAAATGTGGTCAACCCTGTACATTACGCTCTTAATCAGGTCCTGGTTAAATTTCCGGCTATATCCAGGAAACCACACGAAAAATGTCCGATGTCCTGGTTATATGTAGCAGTTTAAACGGGACCTGATTAAGAGTGTACTGGTGTACGCTCTGCACTTCGTGCGAGCACCTGAAGAAGCTACGGGAGCGTAACGAGTAATGCGCGTACAGCAGCGATGCTCAGTCGGCGACAGCGGCCGACATTTCCATTGGCCACGCAACAATGCACGGCGTGCCCCGCGAATGCTTCCGAACGGTATCGACACGCAAACCGCCACACGCATCGCGTCCAGGGTCGCGTCAACGGCGTGACCGCTCACGAGCGTTGGAGCAGGATGGGGCTCTTTATTCAAGCCCAAACTGGGGGGAGTCGCGGCACACCGGGGCTGCACGGCGGCTTTTTTGGCTGTGAACTGCGCGACCTACATTTGAAAAAAAGTCGTCGCGTATACACCGCAGCATGGACTTTCGCGCTGTCGCGTGTCCCGGCTGGGTGTGCGGCCCTTTTTAAACAAGCGCCGACCGCGAGTGAGCTTACTGGACGGCGCGTGCACGTCGTGCAACCACGCATCTTCGTGAAGCAAAGCGCGCGGTTTTCGGCATCTTGCCGCCGAAAGTTCAACACATGTAGCGAGATCATAAGCGTGAGCACGGTGGGGGGGAGGGGGGGGTCCCATCTCTGTGCCGACCTGTTGAGGTGTCCTCGTAAGGAGAGACAGTTACGGGAAGGCACTTTTCTCTTCTTTTCCCACTTTTTTTTATTAATAACCACTTAGAGAGGGGGGGGGGGGCAGCTCCCCCCCCCCCCCCCCCTTTCCTAATCATCCAAGGTATAAGGCCAACTCTGCCTTGTACCTTTACTCCGTCGTACCTGTCCCGTCGTGGTTAAATGTGAATGGTTATGGTCATGCAGGTATTTGACGGCAATGGCGGCTGAGTGTCGTGTTGCATTGCAAGAACGGTTTACTTCCCACCTTTAACCCCGTAAAGCTAGTGACCCAAAAGAGGTCGTTGTGGGAAGCGCTTAATCGCTTCGTTTTCGTTTTTGCATCCGGTGGTGAGGGACTCGTACATCACCTTAAATACCAGGGACACAATCTCTAGCGTTCACTTACAGGCCCGTAGCAATGCAAACGGTTTCTCTGAACGCTTACCAAGCTGCGGCATTCATTGTTTATACTAATAAAACTACTTGTAGTGGTCTTGTAAAAAGCACTGTTGAAAATGTAATCTGCTGTCCACTAAAGTTTCATGGTTGTCAAAGTAACTCATTTTGCATCACGTTGTTCTCATCGCGTCCATTATTTTTAGAAACACGGACTGTACACACGTTTCTTTTAAGTACAACAGCTATTTCTCCATACCGCAATGCGAACATATTGAAAGGTCCCTGCTAACCCGTATACAAGTGCGAACATCGGAATACTGCAAAGTTCTGGAACAAGAAACGCGCTGCGCGGACCACATGTACCAGCGCACTCTCTCCTGCTGTCCTACGGGCGCGATTTGTCCAGAACGTTTGATTGTCCATACCTCCAAAGTTAACAGATTCGATAGCAAAATTCCGCAACCTACCTCAGCAGCTGAGACGACTCACACGAAGAACAGTGCGCGTGCCAGAGGCAAACCACCCGGCGTCCAGAACGCTGTGGTGCTCAACCAACACCCTCGTGGCTCAGAATCCCACACTCGCGGAAAGGCGATCCGTCATGGCACTCCTTCCCCACGGGTTTCACATTAAGTGGAGCTCTTGCGTCAGGACGCGGCATTTACCCCCCACCATCCGCTAAAAGCTTTCTCCCTCTGCCCGCACTTGCACCGTCACCAGGACGTGACGTCTGGCGGGACGTCACATCCGGAAGGGCGCGTCCGCACGTCCAGCGAGGCTGGCTGGCCCATCCGCGCGCGTCGGATCCGCATCCGTTCTCTGACCGATATACACAATTGTGCTGCGCCGCCGTCGACGCGATGACTCGCAGGCACATCCATAGCCGCACAATGAAAAGAGTTGTGGAATTTGTGTGAAAGAAGTGCTGTCGGGAAGCTATAGTTCTCCACCGTGTGACGGACTAATGGTGGTGTCAATGGTTGGTCCATGCATGTCTGTATGGAGACACTGTCCTGGTCAATGGTGTCGCTTGTCGCCTAGCGCGGAGGAAGCGCGGATGAAAGCCGAAGCCACTGAACCGGTGGTCGTGTATATACGTGTACGCCCACTCGCCTCCTGACACACAGGACCTTGTCGCTAACGGTGCTGGAAAATGATCAGCGTACATACATACTTTGTGCGCACAGTGTCGAACGGGTCAATTACGAGCGAGAACTTGATTATCAACTTTTCTTTGGTCGGCCCTGGGAACTACACGTGTACGCTTTTGACAGTGTCCCGACTCGACCAATTCGCGGTTTCCATAACCAGCACTCTGTTAAAGAACAACCAAAGAGTACTATGATCGAGCGGTAACGACTTTTATTTTGCTGTACTAACGTCAGCAAGTAACACGCCGCGACCCGCGGCAGTTTCCCCATCCCGAAGTTCATTCGGTCTTTCGGTTCACATCTCTGTTATATATGATCAGTGTCGTTGACGCGGTACCGGGCAATCCAGCATCGCTGTCCGCTTCCTCAGCTCTTCCGGGCACTTGTACGCTTTCCAAAACTCCGGCATTGACCGCACCGAAATCTCGCACCTCTCACGCATGCGCAGTAGGGACGGCGTGGGTTCTAGCAGGGTATGACTGCAGAAGTGAATGCAGAACGCCTGGAAAAAGTTCCGGTCGAACGCGTCCACGCCTGACTCCACGATGCCGTCCCAAAGACGTTTCTGTTGCTTGTAAGCCTGATAGGCAACGCGAAGTGACCTGGCCTGCCTAAACATCTCGACAGCTTGGCTCTTTGAAACAAAGTTCGCCCTCTCGCGGGGAAGCGGCGAGCAAGCGTCGGTGTCTACAGGATCTTGCGGGAGTGCGACGAGTAGTTCCCGCACGATGCGGGCCAGGAGAACCGCGTAGTTAAAGACATCGCCGAATATCTCTGAAGAAAATCGCGATACAGAAACGAAGTTCTGGCTGGCCATCACAATGGCGCGGCGGCTCTCGACGTATCTGAAAGAGCCGAGCCACTGCACGCGAGCCAGCATGCGCCAATCAGGTGTCCACCTGGACTTGTTCGTAGCGTATTCCTCTGCCTCCTGGCGTATTGCGATGAACATGTTTTCAATGTAGCTTTGCGTGTACTTCGCGTCACTCTCTGCGAGGAAGTCATTGGCGTTCACAACGTCGACAGACATGATGTCGATATCACTAAGTTGTTCGCGCACCGCATCTTTTGCAGCGTCATCCATTGAGGCACTGTCGTTCAAACTGAGCCGTTAAGGTACGCCTTGGCCTCTTCTAATAGTTCCGAGGCTGAAACTTTTTTGCGCTTGTGCTCTCGCAAGGCATTCGCTTCCATCGTCGAGTAGTGCATGGGAAATAGTCTGCTGAGTACCTCGGTGCACGCTACGTACGACCAACCATCCCTCTGCTCCACCTCGGCGTAGCGTTCGTAGAATTCGTAGCGTATCGCTTTCGACGTCACCAGGACCAGGAGGTACATGGACGAAACTGGAGAATCCGTTCCGGCCACCACCGAAAAGGCGTCGCGGACGCTGTCCATACCCTTCACAACTATTTCGGTTGCAGAAGATATTCGTTGTCCAATGAGAGGGCGCGGTTTACGGACGACGCCCACATTTCGTGCGGTATTCCTTCAACGTCAAGTTGCTCCAGAGGCAATGTAATTTCGACGTCGGCGGCTGTCCTGGTGACTTCGTGAACGGCTCCGTCGAGCTTTACGAGGCGCCGAAGAAGTTCGGTAGCGGGCTGCAGCTGCAGAGGCTTTGTCGAAGAGGGCTAGCATGGTCTCGAAGTAGGCGTAGAGTTTTTCTAGGCTGTATACGGCAGCCGATATGTCGCGCACCACTTTACCCCACGGTCATTCGCAGCGGCGTCGCGCGAGGATCAAAAGTCAGGGCGAAGAAAGAGTCAAACCTGTAGAGCAGCGAGAACTCAACCAGTCGAGGCAACAAGCCGGCTAGGGTCGAGTTAACCCACGTCTCCAGCCGTACGTTGAGGGCACGCAGCACTTCGTGGGCGACTGAGTCCAGGGTCTTGCGCGTGGCGAAGTGCTCGGCGCAGCTGTTGTAGACCGAGGCCATGGAGGCGATCACAGTGCCTTGTCGGAGTCTCTGGGTGAACCATGTAACAATGAGCGTTATTATGCATCTATTAAGCCCAGAAACTTACGAACTGCAACGAAATGTCATTGGGGCTTAGCCGGTAATAAAAGTCAGAGTTTCGCACCCCACGGACGAAGCTGTGAATGCGATAGCAACAAATTGTAATGCTATACGAAGTAAGGCTAACAGCTAACTCCTTTAGCATCCGATCTTGCGTAAATCTACGAAACACTGGCGTAAGGAAATGCGGCCACTGCAGGGAGCGAAGCGACCTTCGAGCTTTCTATCGCTGCAACGGAAGCTGAGTGGTGAGAGCACAACACGCACAAAGGTATGAGCTGTCTGCTGATTCCCTGTAGAGATAATGCGCGCGCGACCGGGCATATTAGGTCAAAGTACGCAGTTCCCGGTGAAGCGGTGCGGAGCGTTTGAAACGGTTTGTATGGTTTGAGGTTAGGCAAGACTTATTTCCTGCAACGCATAAGATGGCACGGCTCAGCGTCGTGGTGGTGGGCGAGGAGGGAGGAAAAGTGTGAGATAGAGAGCGGAAAGGAGAGACCACCTTCTTGATATATGAGTATACCCACAACACCAAGCGCCAGGTCGGGGTGCCTCTCTACCCGTGAGAAAAAACAGTGAGTACTCAGCGGCACTGGGAATCGAACCCAGTGCCTCCCGCATTGAAGTCTAGCGCTCCACCACCACTGCGGTAGCTAAAGCGCGCCGGCATTAAGACCTTAGATGCCTCATAAAAAACCTGGAAATTGACCCTCGGCATCGGCGTCAGCACGAGTGATGCAAAAAAGTATCATCACGTCATGACCTCCCCAAGTGACGTCTCAAGTCTACAAAGAGATGAAGTCACTGTGACGTCACCTAAGGTACCGTCACATGATGACGTCATTACACGACATCGTCGCTTGGTCAGAGGTGGGCCGATCACGAAGGAAATGCGAAACCAGATGAGGTGGAGAAAAGCTTTAGGAGGTGGGACAGGCCCGTAGCCAGGAATTGTTTTCAGGGGGGGGGGGGAGGGGGGGGGGTACTTGTTGGAGGCCTTGAAAAACACCTATTTTCATTATTTGTCCTCGGTAAAACACCCATATCATCTGAATTTCAGGGGGGGGGGGGGGCTGGGGCACCATTTCCCCCCCCTGGCTACAGTCCTGAGGTGGGAGAGCATCAATATATCGACTGAGAAGCAAAAGAAGAAGGTGGCTTTCGCCTTCGAGTCGTCATCCTTAGGGGGGGCGCAAAGTCTGTCCCATACATTGACTTAATAGGGAGGGGGCGCTGCGATGAACCTACGCCCCCCCCCTGAAGCGGAACCCTGCGCACGCCTATGGTCATAGGCATAGGCATGCGCAGGGTTCCCCTTCAGGGGGGGGGGGCGAAGGTTCATCGCAGCGCCCCCCTTCCCTATTAAGTCAATGTATGGGACAGACTTCGCCCCCCCCCCCCCCCACCTCAGGTGACTAGGGGGGGGGCGGCCGCCCCTCCGCCCCCCCTCGCGCACACGCCTATGGCCATAGGCCAATGCATAAGGGACCCTGTGAGTTTTTACCTCCTTGCTGAGCAGGTCGAGCAGGTAGGCGACAGTGGCGGCCTTGGCGTAGACGCGCTGGTCGTCCACGAAGGACGAGAAGCGGTCCCGCGCTTGCGTCCAGCCTGGCGCACACGTAGTCGTAGAAGTCCACGCACGGATCGAACTGCGCGCTGACCAGGTCACGCATCTCGGAGTCTATGAGAGCGCAGCCCTCGGAGAGACACGTGGCGACGTAGCGAGTGATCCCACGCCTCCCGGCCCAGGACCTGGCGAAGGGCGACGCCGAGAGGAGCAGTGCGGCTGCGCAGAGCGCGACCGCGGCGGGACACTGGTACTGCACGGCGAGCGTTCGCTTGCCGACGTTTCTTGGGAGGTCGCGACGCTGGGGCTCCGCTGGATAACAAAAGTATCGTAGAAGCGCCAGCGCTGTTTTTCAAGCTGGCTTGACACTTTCTGGCGGTTCAATGCGCATTGCTGCTGTACACTCACGTTTAGCTGGAGTCGGCTCGACCCTTGGAGCGCGACTTGTCTCGTCTTCAGGCTCGTGCTCCGCAGGTGTGGCCACGTCGCTTACCTCCCAAATGGCTGGCAGGCTCTTGCTCTTGGCCCTGAGCAACAGCCGAGCGCCGCTGCCTCTGCCAGGAGGCTCTGAAAGACGCCTTCTCCTGCCGGTGAATAAGGTGCGAGAAAACGGAGTTCCCTTATGCCGATACCTGAACTCAGTGATCGTGTGCCCTGCTTCATGCTGACCATTGATTCGCCTTAGCACTGCCACCTGTTAGCCTGCTGGTTCGCTCTGTTAGTAGTTGTTAGTGGCAATGTGTGGTAAGACATAACGAATGCCTCGTCAATTATTTTGTTGTCTTTTTTTTTTTTTTAGTTGTCACAACACCGACTAAGTTTGCCATTGTTAGCACTGAAGCAGCTCATCGAAACCAATCATCTTATATTTATTGACTTATTTTGTTAGCCACTGTACAACCACTCCTTCATGTAATGTCTCAAGAAGAAGAAGAAAAGCTTTCATCGAGGTAAAGGGAAGGAGTTTGGAAAGTCTCAAGAGAACTTTCAGAAAATGAATCAATGAATGTTGTGACCGAAAGCCACTAATTAGGACTGCTAAGGTATACAGCCAATGGAAGAGGTTAACGCTCCCCCGTAACCAGCGGCGTAGCCAAGGGGGGGTCGGGGGGGGTTCAAACCCCCCCGAAATTTTTCAGTTTTGCTTGCGTATATATACGCACACATACAAACGCACGCACGAGCATACATAAAGTATGGTTAAACACCCCCCCCCCCCCCCCCCAAAAAAAAAAAAAAATTTCTGGCTATGCCCCTGCCCGTAACTGACGCCTCTGGTTGTGCGCTTTTCTAGTGGCGTTACTAGCGCTCAACTGCTGTAGCCACAGAGATAAATTGAGTGGGCCAATGTACAAAGAAGTATACATTGTGACATCCCCACCTCTTCGACACCGAAAGCGACGCCTGAGGCGCTCCCGAAAGCGCATTAAAAGGACGCTAAAGGAAAACAGTGAATCCGTTTAGATTGATGGAGTGTTCTCTGAGAACTCTAATGTCATTAATTTCACCAGCATAAGTTTATTAACACAGGAGGAAATCAAAGTCAAATTCCCGTTTTTAATGTTTGAAAAATTTTGTAGCGCGCACAATAGACAGGGACACACAGAAAGAAGGGACAAACGAGCGCTAAGGTGTCTTTAGTGCACGCTACAAAAATTTTTAAACATGAATTCACACCAACTCGCCCAGTTTCACTCCAATTCCATTTTTAAATCTCGCGCCGAAATTCGCGCGCGTGACGTCACAGATGTCAAAACGTATTTATCGTATTTCGGCGACATTGGTTCAACGTAATTTCATGACACTTGGTAGGTCAAAGAGTATGGCCCGCTCAGAGGTCAATCTAACTCATTTTTTTTACCGATTAGGAGCTACGTAGGCGCCAGTAAACGCCGTCAAAATCTATGACGTCACGGCGTGTGGTGCGGGAATTTCAAGGTGGTGTCGCCACCGGCACTTCATTTTTGCGCGTTTTCTCGCTTACCAAGCGTCTTCTCTTAGCAAGCGTAGCGAGTTTGCATCGTGAAAGAGTAATTTATCAATAATAGAAAAATCGTATTTCTCTTTAGTGTCCCTTTAGAGCGAAAGCCTCACCAAACGCGAGAAGTGATCGTCGGCCAGAGTTGCCAGATGCTACCGAGCTAACAAGTAAATAATCATCGCAAAAGAAGCCCTAAAAAGGCAGCGCGACTTTCGCGAAGTAGTCCAAAAGAAGCGGAAATTTAATTAATTTTCAAATTCTTGAAAATATTTTAATTATAATAAAAAATGCCACTAAAGTATGAAGGGGAGTTGGAGAAATTACTTTAATTATTTTGTACATCGAGAATATGCGTAACTATGAACGAAAGCACGTATTTACGATTTAACATTGTCTCCATGGTAGTCTCTATGTTCGGATTGAATACACGTTTGCCAGTGCATGATTAACGTTACTTGTTGATTCCCCCCAACGTATATGTTTGACTTCAACACTCACCTACTCAGTCTTCGGCAAACGCGCTATTTGTGAACACGGTGATCACTATAGACCCTTTTCATAATTGTAAAGCTAGCTTTCCTGCAACGCAGTTTGCCCTACTAATGGCGGCTGGTCACTTACTGCAAACAGCGTGTTCAAGCGCAGTTTGCTTGCCCTATGGCGCGGAAAACGTTAACTGGGCTCCCTTGATATAAACACGCATGATAGAAAAGCCATGGCACGTTCCACTAGCATATGCTCTCCACTTGAAGGACGACAGGTGCCGCCATTAGTAGGGCGAATATGTAGCACAGGCAGTGGCGTAGCCAGGGGGTGGCACACTGGGCCCGTGCCCCCCCCCCCCCCCCCGACTTTTTTTTTTTTGGCAATGCATACATAGCGAAAAATGGCCATTTCAAGGAGGTGCCCTCCCCGAAATCAAGGAGGTCCCCCCCCCCCCCCCCCCCCGAAAAAACATTTCTGGCTACGCCCCTGAGCACAGGGAAGCGCACTTGCGGTTTATGAAAAGGGTCTATTAGGAGGTATTCACTGAGTTCTTCCCGCCAGGCAGCGCCAGCGAGTGCGCCGCCATAGTCGTAGTCTTACAGCGATCCGGCATACGACAGCCTGATGTTTGGCGGCGCGGCACTTCACTAAGCAGTTTTCTTGGGAAAATATCAACATAACGCGTGCTGCCGAGAACATTGGCTGTGGTCCGACGATGACGTACGCGCACGAGACCATGGCTATGGCGACTGCCGCAGCTAGCGCCCCCTTGCGGATGACGTCATGTGAATACCTCCTATATTTGCTAGGAAAAAAACGCAAAATAAGTCCCAAAAACGCGACAAGCTACTGCAAAATCCTAAAGGCGACTCAGCGAAAAAAAGAAGCCAAAATCCGCTTATTATAAACGGAACAGCCAACTCTGCGGCGTCGCCGTCAACACCCGATGCAGCAAGTCACGTGGTCAGAGATTATGGATTGATGGCGTCACCATCTGACGTCACAACGACGTCATTGATGACCGTGATGTGACGTATTTATGACGTCACATAAGTGACGTCATCACACAAAGCCATCGCGTGGTCAAAGGTGGGCAGATCCCGGAGGCAATTCAAAACAACGTTAGGCGCAGAAAGCTTTCGAAGGAGAGGGGGGGGGGGGTGAATACATCGACAGAGAAGAGAAAGATGGCTATCGCCTTCGAGTCGTCTTAAGGCTTGACCCTTGACCACACGTACGCGTCGCAGCGTGTCAGCGCGTGGCTTTCTGACGCGGCGCCGCGCTCTCTCCCTATGGAGAGAGAGGGCGTGTGGCTACGCGAAGCCGCGCACCCTCCCTCTCCATAGGGGGAGGGCGCGACGCCGCGTCAAAAAACCACGCGCTGACACGCTGCGTCGCGTACGTGTGGTCAGGCCTTTATGCATAAGGGGACTCCCGAGTTTGCATAGTAAGTTATTGATAGTGTTGTATAAGGTAAAAAACAGTGCATAATAGACGAGACGAACGAAGAATCACACAGAGTTCCGAGACTGCAAAGTCATAGGAAGATACCAAAGCGTGTACAGTCGTCCGATAGCCGAGGCTTTCGCTATTAAACTAAGGGGCGACACATGTGTTAGTGAACAGTCCATAACACTATGCAAAGAAGAGATTAACTATCTCTCATGTGCCCAGGTGCATTCTCAAAATTGTAATCTTGTCGATTAACAGCTTCTACTCATTGTATCGTGACGAATAGCTTGAAATTCCACGTGAATTGTTTCCCCGCACTTTTTTTTTTCTTTATATTGCATTGAAGCAATACAACAGTCAATTGTTAGTCAGCGCTCGTCCCGTGCAGTGGCGTAAATCATGGGGGGGTGGAGAGTCAGGGGGGTCCTGCCCCCCCCCCCCCCGGTACTCAGGCGGGGGGGGGGGGGGGCTCAGGACCCACCTGAGAAGACCCAATAGAACAATGCAATTACGCGATTTGTGAACCCATGCTCGTTCTTCAATTGGATTTCAAGGTAGGCTTTTAACTTTTGAGTAAAAATAAAACAAACATTTATATAAACAAAATCGCCGCCATGGCAAGCTGTGTGTCCCCCCTCCCGATTTTTCTGGATTTACGCCACTGGGACTCCCGTGTGATTCTTCGTTCGTCTCGTATATTTTGAGCTGTTTTTTACCTTTTACAATGTGTGTCCAACTAGCCCAACGAAACGCACTTCGGGGATTTATTGATAATTTTCCGGCGGTATCTGGCGTTATTATTAGATTCAGGTGGTGGGAATGAAGGAAGGAAGTGAAAGAAAGTCACCTTCTACGCGATTCCCGCGCGGCTCGCCGGCTGGCCGACGCAATGCCCAGGCGGGCGCACGACGACGAAGCACGCCAGCTGTCGGTCTCGGCGTGGCTGGCTGCGGTCGTCGTGAGCGACTTGGTTCCCCGGCGAAGCTGGCACATCAGGAGGCTGCAGTCGTCGCCTTCGTCCCAGCCTCTCGATCCATTCCACGGGCTGAGCGCCGGTCGCAACCCGGAGCCCGTCGCGACCGGTAGGGACCTCGTTACGTTCAGCGACGTCGTCTTCACCGAGCTCCATTAGATTTGCTCCGCTAATGATGCATATTCATTGCGCGACAGTCAACGAGAAATGTCTTAATGGCCCCCTGAACCATCTCCGATCATTCTTTAAACATTTCAAGTAAACGCGCAACAATGGCGCCAACAATTGTCAAACGCGGCAGCGCTATACGAGCCGCGGGCACGACACAGATTCCAAGAAACAATCCACTGTCTTCTTCAGGGCCTTTCTTTGATCCCCGGCGTTAGCCGTGACGTAAACGTTCGCGACTGCTCATGTCAACCACACAAATAACCTGTTTGCTCGCACGTACGCGCGCCCGCCGCTCTTCCACCTCGCACCTAGGGCCAACCACTGTCACGCGTATGCACGCGCACGCACGCGCCCACGCATGCGTGCGCGCGCCAGGGGAGAGACGACTCGACGAACGGAGCTCAGCAATGGAAATAGCGAAACGAGCGAGGGCCTTTTTTAACATCGTCAAATGCGTGCAACTACACACCGTTTTGAAAAAATGCCACGCATATCCCCGAAGTGAATGCTGATGATGAGGCGAAGCAGTGTGCATCCGGATCATGAATCATGGCCTTCTATTTTGTTCTGGTTAACAGCCTTTTATTTTGTTCTTGTTAACGTTTTGTTCTGTCATATGCTTTGATTGATAGGGTCGGTTAAATGTCGGTATTTTTACGGCGTTGTTGCCTTTTATTTTGTTTGTTCCTGGTTAACAGCCTTTTGATAACCGTTTTTGTTGTTCACAGCTAGGTGTTTCGGTTTGTTTACATGCACCTGCGCTACATCTACTGTAGACGCCGGACGTCGACTGATGGACGGACTGGACGTTGTGCGGTCTTAAGGCCTGACCACATGTACGCGTCGCAGCGTGTCAGCGCGTGGCTTTTGACGCGGCGCCGCGACCTCTCCCTATGGAGAGAGGGCGCGCAGCTTCGCGTAGCCACGCACCCTCTCTCTCCATAGGGGGAGGGCGCGGCGCCGCGTCAAAGAAGGTCACGCGGTGACGCGCTGCAACGCGCACGTGTGGTCAGGCCTTTAAGGCGCTTCGCCGCTGAAAATTCCCGCAGCTTAGTGTCCGTGATAAACTCATGCGCATCTGCAGAACCACAACTAAATTTCAACCACTGAGCGGTTCAGGGGCCCTCTAAACCGCTCCGCAGGGATAACTTGCTCCGCAGGGATAACTTACAGGGTGTTTTGCCTAACGTACTCGTGCCACTCTCTCCCACCACTAATGAAACCGACAAACGATTAAGCCAAGGAAGGCACAAGAGACATCATTCGTAGTAAGGTACGCATTTGGGCTGGTTGGTTCATGATTACGAGCGAAAAACAGCGCTAAAAAAGACGGGACAAGAAAGAACACGGGACCACGGCGCTGACTAACAACCATATGTGTTTATTTCTTCAGTCAGCATATATTTACTTCACCACTATCACAATGAAATGACAAAAAGTTGAATACTCAGCCTGCGCAGAGGCTATGAGGCGATCAATTGGACATGAATTTTATCTCGTTCGGAAGGAGGGAGATCGAGGGGAGGTAACACATGCCTCGCCGTGGTCCCGTGTTCTTTCTTGTCCCGTCTTTTTAGCGCTGTTTTTCACTCGTAATCATTCGTAGTTCCTTTTTTTTTTTTTTTTTTTTTTTTTTTTTTTTTTTTTTTTTTTTTTTTTCAACGTTACGTGATGATTTTGACTTTCTGTAAGGAATTCAAGTTGACGAAAAATCACTCTTTTCCATCGGTGGGATTCTACGGTAGTGGGTTCTGGACGGAAAGGGTGATTTTTCCTCCACTTTAATTTCTTTCAATTTAGGTCAAAATCATTACGCTACAGTTAAAACAACGATGCCCCCCTATGCTTTCCTTGGCCGCCCGTTGGTTTCATTAGCCGTGTCTAGCAAAGAGACGAGCCCCTCAAACAATTCCCCAGCTTTCTTTCTCCGACCGCTGCCAAGTGCGCTTCAGCCACGTCCTCTCTAAGTCGGTTGTCGGTTCCAAAAGAATCTCTGTATTAATGGTTGACTTGTCTCTTTGTGTAAAAGTGACAAGGCGATGGTGCAACCATAGGCATGCGAGGGTTGTCCATTTGGGCGTGCGAAGTTTCAGCGCCAGTACCCCCCCCCCCCCCCTATTGGTCGAGTCCCAAAGATGACAAGCTTCGCAGTGAATCAAAAAAGAAAAAAAGAAACGAAGCAATGACTGGCATCTCCTAATGGCCTTGCCTTTTAGTCCGCGACTTTCCGACGAGGGGGTAAACTTGAGATGTAAACGCTTTTGGAATGTAGAATCTGGGGTCCTTGGCAGCCATTAAAGGGGTGGTGCCATCAAATTTCCAGGCTATAACAAGCCTGTTGTGGGTTTCCTCTGTATGCAAGGACACTCCACACGAAGGGTCGGACGCACCAAACGTTTACAATATATTTTAATTCACTTCCAAAGTGTACATGAATGCTCCTTCTCCCGATCGAGATCCATCGCTAGCGCATCAAAACTGACGTCGCTCTACAGGAAGGACAACGAAAGTTATAGTGACGTCACACCATATCTGTAATGACGTGAGTGATTTCCGCCACCTCCGAAACGTACGTACCGGCCAAGCATCGGTTGCTACATCACTCGCCGAGCTTCGATCGCTTCCTGGTAAAGTGATGCGCATCTTCGCGCGAGTCTTGTGTGGTCACGTGACCAAGCCTCCTACACTGCTACGTCACTGCCCAACTTGGAGCCCAGAAACCGAAACCGAAAGTTGTCCACATAAATAAGGCGATATTAAATTATTTATCGAGAATACGTGAATCTTGGTGCGTGTACTATGCTTCCTAGAGCTATAAGAAACGCTTGCAGCGAAGAGCGCGCAAGCCACTAATTTGATGGCACCACCCCTTTAACGTCAAAAACCTGATTAGTCATAGCATTGCACATTGAACAATGACGGGACAGGTACAACTGAGTAGAGGTATGGGACTGACATGGCGCTCCCCTTAGACGATTTCGCGGAAAAGAAGGGGGGGGGGGGGTACTGTCCCCGTCAGTGCATGCCTGTGGGTGCAACTGTAGGCTGATAGCAGTGGCGTAGCCAGGGGGTGGCACACCGGGCCCGTGCATCCCACGAAATGTTCTTTTCCTATGGCATACAGACCACAAAATGACACTCGACATCTGCCTGCCCGGCCCCCACTTCAGATCAAGGTGCCCCACCCGAAAAAAAGTCTGCCTACGCCTCTGGCTGCTACCAAACAAAGCCACCATGTGACACTTCAATATTTCGGAACCTGGCGTTCAACCGTGCTTCCACAATGGTTGCAGCAAATGGCGTCATTTCTCTACTCTTCAAGAACATTATATGACTAAGCCGTCCTTCAAGGTACGCACCTTTGGCTAGACCAAGGGATTGGCTTTAAGCGAAAGAACATTTCATCTCCATCTGTCTTTTATATGGAATACAGCCTGTTTGACGCAATGGCAGTTCTGCAGTGCACCCGGGCCCAGACATGTGGGCCGTGTTTAGTAAACTTATACGCTTAGGAACGAGGCTGGTGCCACATCATTTGGACTTGTAATATGGCATGTACACACAAGGTGGTACCAGGAAACCCTCGTTCAGCAGTAGTGGTGAGCAGCCTCCTTGGAATAGTGAAGGAAGTGTTCTCACATCTTACCTGGTTATTCTCTTGTTGTACTCTTCATGATGATGATGACCTTAAGTGGTGACCAATACCCACTAAAGGTGATTGATAGACCAAGGGCAGCTCATGCAAAATGTTCTGATGTACATTTAAAGGTTAATAAATAACACTAGGCACGGTATGACCTGTGACACATAAACTAAGTCAATTCGAAACACTGCCATTGCAAAATTAAAAAAAAACATGGCAGAATTTGCGTGTCCGGCAAAGCAGCCCGACTACCTAAGAGCTACATACTAAGAGCCCATTTGCTCGAGTATGGAAACACATACTTTCAACCCTTGCAGTCAGCTCAAGTAGATGCCACTGTGCAAGCTAGTCACTCCGTTTTGGGTAAAACTAGCCATGGGCCAATCCCAAGAGAAAACGCACACGCATACATGGACGCATGTAACAGATTTTTATTATCATTTTTCTCAAATACTAGGCAAATGTGCCAGGCACCTGTCTCAAAGGTTTCCTTTCTCCGCACTCCCATGAGCCGTCTCTATCGGCACACAAGCGTTATATTATGGCATACACAACATGATATTACATACACACGCACTCACAACAAACACACAAGACGCCTGAAATGGTTGTGGGCCCTCTTCGACGAAAGCCCCAACATCTTAAATGTTAAATCATCTGGCATGGTGAGACAGGTCTGGGAGGAATAATAGAAGAAAATGAACAAGGTTGGGTCAGGGGTTGGGTTGAAAAAACAAATAGTAGCTCTGTAAGGGAAGACCCCTCGCCATCCTCGACTCGTGTGGTTTTGTACTTTCGTTGACGATGTTTCAACATGCGCGCCGCCGCTAGGGGTGGCGGTAAAACAATCAAGCGCAAGTGTCGCAGAGTGTGGCCCCTTTGCTGCGAGTACAGAGGCAGCAAAACTAGCCTGCAAGTGGTAATACCGTCATCGCAGCCCCAGCAGGAATGATAATGCTCGGACTGAATAAAAAAAAAAAGAACAAGGAAATGCCCCGTGAATGTAGTCCTGGTGTTAACCAGGTCCTGTGTCCAAAGGTTCTCTCTCGAGGCAGCGTCGAGTACAAGCAAGCTTGGTCCGGGTTATGAGCGACTGCGCGAGACTTTTTTTTTTTTTCACTTCAGTAGGAGGCACTGGCTACGAAACTGACTCTCTGAGAGGACAAGCCCTAACATTCATGCCCTAACATTGCACCGCCACAATCGTATAGCAAATTTCCCACACTCGGCATGGAAGCCATGACGACATTCCCAAAGTGGAAAAAGAAACAAAAATGTCGACAGTTATTCCATTTTGTACACACACAATGTCGCTCGCATGGAAACTCTCAGCTTGTCGGCAAATGCTAGCTGGTTGACCATAACAGATGCCACAATTTTTTTAGAAGCACGTGCCTCATGTCAAGCGCTGCTTAATGACAGGCTAGATGCAATAATAGTCACTACTTCGTGGTGCTTAACAACCAGATCGAATTATAATGCCTCAGGTCCCAACGCACCACACAGGGGGCTCTGACTTAAACCCGACTGCCTGGGGTTCTCTTTAGAGGGCACCTAAATCTAAGCATGCAACAGCACCAGTGCTTCACCCAAATCAGAATGTGGTCATCGTGGCCCAGAGTCGAACCCGCAAGCAGAGCTGGCAGCGTATGCGCTTGAAAGACGCTGCAGATCAGGTTTTCAGATCAGTTTTGACCAAATGATAAGTTTTCCCTTTCAAAGCACTCTGCGGGTAGTAAACCAGAGCTGCAGAAGCAGTTTCTGGGATTCCCCTAAAAAAAAAACATTTTCAGTGCTCAGTAGGGTAGATACTAATGAAGGATGTAAAAACTATAATCAAAATACAATATAAACTATCAGATTCATTTTCAAAGAAAACACCATCGCGACCCATTTCTAAATGTTAACAGGACATAAAAGGATTGGACAGGGACAAGACAAACAGAGGCAAAGAGTGTTTGCCTCTGCCCCTTTCCAAACCTTCTATGCGCTGTTAACATTTAGAAATAGGTTCCTTACCAACTTGCCCAAGCGTCAACCCTTTCAAACCATTGGGAAGCCATTACAAACTTTCAAGCGAGGAGTGAGAGGCCTGAGGACACAGAGTAACAGGACTGACTAATGTTAGCTAGTGTTGGCTGTCCGCTTTTATAACAACGTAATAAAATAACACACACTTACTACTATGCTCCTGCCTCACTCCATAAAATGCTTTGCATGCTAAGACAGGGCCTGTTAAAGAAATTTAGCGTAAGATTTTCTCATTTCATTTTGTTTTTCTATCAAGAGACACCCCTACACGCAGCGCCAGACATGAGACACGTGGCCTTAAAGGCTTCCAAAACGCACAACTCGGTCGCCGCAAGTGATGTAATAAAATAGTGAGGACGCAACACGCGACACCAAGCTAAAGCGTGTCCACTTTTCCAGCCTGCAAAAGGCCACGATTGTGCTTACTGAGAGACGCAAATGCCTCACCACAAATGCCTAGAGCGCACGAGAAACACACAAAGAACTCTTTGACGAGTGTCCTTTCTTGTCACTGATGTCAGTGACACTTAGCACCAATGGCCAACGGCGCAGGTGCTGACGAGGCGCTGCGTGCCTCTCAACAGTGATCAGCAGCGCAGCTGATGAGAGCTGAGCACCAGATATGCAAATGGGTTATTCACAGATGGATTTGTATGATAGAACTGATGTGACGAGAACAGCGATTGGAGAGCACTTGCACAAGAGTGTGACAACAGGTTAAAAAAAAAAAAAGTGAAGCTGAGCAGGCTTGTACATTACTCTGCATTTCATTGGCATTAAGATTACTCATCAACGAAATTCACTTAATTCCATTCACTTTGATGTTTAAATTGTAATGCTTATTCTGTGTTAAAAGAATGAGGCATTATAAATGTGGGCACAATAAGTAGAAAGAATGTAGAAGGGAAAACACTTGAACCAATGTGTTTCTTCTTATATATTGGGTAACTAATTTAAAGTTTGGTTGCCTGAGACAACCAAACTTTCAGTGCACTACTATTATTATTTTGTAACGACTCGGAAGCTTTACGGGAGCAAGGCACAAGTCTAACCAGCTTCACAGTGAATTAGAAAAACAAATGCAAATATTGAGTAGGGAATAATGTGCTGCTTGGGGCACAGAGCTGAATGGACAGATTCCACGATATTTTAGCTACTGCAACCGCAACTGTTTCAACTAGCTTGGGTGTGCGTGAAAAGCCAAAATATTTTCAAAACAGCTTGTTACTCAGTTCGCATTCTTGGCAGTTTGCCATATGATCTCGAAGGTCTCAATTTCTTTTTGAGCAACAATGCAATTTATGACCACCTAGCCACTGATACAGCAATTTTTTAATTCCCAAGAGATTGTATGTGGAGTACCATGATGAATTAAGAGGACTGTCAGATAACGTTTCGATAGTTACAAGACCTCCTGGAAGAGGCACGCTTAATCGTCTGATAAAGAAAGTATGCTCCACTTTAAGACCTGTTTGATGAAACACAGTGGTGTGATGCGAACAGGAAATAAAACAATACGGGAGACCAATGCGTTGTTCATGGCTATGTGGTTTAGAACAGGTTTAGAATACTAACTTATGATTGACTGAACGAGTAAAGCTACACCTGAGGGCCTTAAAAGGTTAATGTAAAGCATACTGACAGCAGTAGCAACTTTTCATAAACACTTGCACCTAAATAGACCAAGTGTTTACACATTCCGTGTCCACTGGAAGATAGCTATTGTGTCAAGAATGAATCCTATAAATTTGAGGCCAGTCACCATTTTACACTAGCTTGTTCAACTGCAATGCCAGAGAACACCTTACTAAAGTTTGCGCACTACGACTATCGTTTGAGGCACCCTTTCAACATCGTGGAGGCCTTTGTCCTACAAAAGTCCCGTCTATTTCAGAAAACAAAATAATGGCAAGAAGTTTTTCACCTGCTGAACGATACCACACTCTGGCCCATCGTGAAATTTTCCTCTCCAAGTTCGCACAAAAAGCTGGGCATTTGCCCCGAAAGAGCGCAGAACGCTTCCCCTTTGAAATCTGGTGGGTTCTTCACTGTACAACGCTAGAGGATCGCTGGGAAATGCGCTGTCACAAAACATATTGCACAATCACAATGAACATCGTACAGAATTTAAACTATGCCAAAGACGGAAAACATGTTACAGAGGTTTCACAAGCTTCGTGCCTGTACATAATTCTTGCGACATTAAAAAAAAAAAGAACGGGGAAGAAATGTTTTGTACAAGAACAAGTCGCAATAGCTTGTGACATTACACACAGAGCTTGGAATAAAAAAAAAAGAAACTCTGCAAAACGCAAAAAAAGGGACACAGGCTGTGCTTTTATTTGGCACAACTAAAGAGAGATGCTCTTTTACTGGGCAAGCCACGAGAGTGACTGCCAAGTTTCGCTTGTTCTTTGCCCAAACGAAAGAAACCTATGCAACATTTCGTGCATTTCGAACAAACTTTTCGTCAGCTGCATGTACAGTCTCTGAGACGCTTCGGCAACAACCGGGCTTGCCTCCAAAATGTGAAATGGTACAGCACGGGAGATTGATGGATGGTGCAGGCTCCTGAACAAAAAACGGTGAACGAAAGCCTCCTTTCACACCTACTCACACGCGCTTGAGATGAGCTCACCAGGCTGGTTTTATGAGGGTGAATGACTATGACAATGAGCCGACACGAGCCCTCGAAGCGATTTTTCCTTCCATTCACGTCCCCGAAATGTCCTTGTCCCTGAATAGCTACAATAGTAACGAAAAATGCTTTGCGTCTATTCCCCCCACCACAGCTCGAGGCTGTTCATATCGAAAGTCTTCGCTGTCCTGAGAGGCGAGCTTGCAACGGTAAAAAGCGCTCCCGCTCATGACTAGAGTGTCAGATATAAAGAAACCACCCCGTACGTTTTTTCCCCTGAGAGGGTTACCAGACTGTCGCAAAGGGCGGACAATATATGACAGGTGTAAAAACAAGATAGAGAGAAAGAGAGACACAGGAGACAATCCAACATGGCAAGTTACAGGCCTGCCCAAAACATCCCGATGGCCGCATAACGAGAAACACCTTCGCACAGAGCAGCCGCACGATCTGCAAGCTGCCAGCAGCGGCACTGTATTAGCGTTCGAAACTGCAGGCCATCCTAAAGGCCCTCACGTGAGTCACACCGAGCAATCTACACGCTCGGGCTTGACACCGGGCACAAAGCTGACCGCAGAAGTCCTCGAATTGACGGTGTCGGCCGTATTGGGCAGCACAACGTACGGTGCAGATGTTGGCGGAGGTAGTGCACTGTTGTCCACATCCGTCTCACCATCTTTGGGTGCGGAACGCCCCCAGTCGAAGGCGGCCACGTGCGTCACGTAGGGGGTCACACCTCGTGTTTCACTCGGAGACGCGCAGGGCAGGCGTGTGTAGCCGTTGGATGTAATCTGTGGCTCGCTTGTCAGGTCCAGAGGGGGTGGCTTTGTTGCAGGCTCAACAGATACAGGTGTCTGTACCGACGTGCTCAGTGGCGACTGACAGGCTTCCGCAAGTTCGTCGGCACCAGGCCCAGAGGCACTTGAAAATGAAAAGTCCTCGAGCGAAGCGTTGTTACTGTTGTCATCTCCAACGATGGCCACATCATCCGAAGAGGAGTCTGCGTCCCGGAAGTGGTCGTCACGGGGACCGGGTTCTTCGGCAGGCACCGTCGTAGCCGGGAGGGCGGCGTGGTGTACACCGACTACGGCCTGAAGCGGCACGTAGGCCGGTATATCCGGCCTGGTCAGTGGCTTCGGAGGTTGGATGCCAAACTTGGAATAGGCCGGCCCCGACTGTGGCTCGGTCACGGGTGGCTGGGTCTTCATGGCCTGCCCCACCGTGACGTAAGCACTGGGCTGTGGCTTTTGAAACAACGGCATGGGCCTGCTCTTCAGGTTCGGCATTAGCCTGGGCTGTTCCAGTGCCAGCCCAACAGTGACGTCCGTGCTTGGAAACGCATGCGCTGGCAAGCCATTCACACCTGGTTGTTGCCGGAGCGCAAGCTGGGAGTAGGGAAGCGCTGGGGGCCCGTCTTGCCTCCTGGTGCCCGGAGACAGTCTGCACGTGGTGTAAGGCGCCGTGGACACGTCCTCGCTGCTTCTTGCCAAACCGAACTTGCTGTACGGTGGGAGAGGCTCGACGGGTTCTGGAACGTTCTCAGATCCCTCAAACAGTGACGGCTCACTCGTAGCCAGGGCCTGACTCTGAAGCAGCGGTGCCTGCACGTCTGGGGTTGCCACGAGTTTACTGTAGGACGGCTGTGACGAGTCCGACGAGGGAATCACGATGGGAGGCGTCACTTCGGTGTCGAGCCCGGAGTCTTGACTCTCGCGCACCCTGTCTTCGTCGAGCTTTGGGAAGATTGGGCCGGCAACGAGCGAGCGGAGTGTGGTTTCCGGTGAGGAGTAGACAGTCTGGGGAAGGGGGTGCCGCGGGGTCGCTCTCGGCACCGGAGTCGCATGATGAGGTAGCGCCCGTGCGCGCCGTGCTGGCGGACACGACGCTGTCCTGGCCGTTAGTGCTGCCACCGCTGCTGTCACCACTGGGGTTGCGGCCGAAGGTGTCTGCACGCCGAGTCTTCTTGTACAGCAACTGAAATAGTAGACGGCGACTTGGTAAAGAGTGCAGGTATAAATCCATGCCAAGACCCCCCCCTATGCGTATTACCAGACCTCTCACTAAGCCCTGCACAAAGATACCGGAAACAATTGCAGATCTGCTCGATCTCCTGAACTTGGTAGCTCCAAATAGACGTTGTCAAGGAATGCCATCACTCACTGAGTGAGTTGGAAACTTTCACTAACAACTGTTACTCGTTTCTTGCAAACCGTAACAGCACAGCATGCAGTAATCAGAGAAAAACTTGTTATAGTAAGCCCACAGTCCTGCCATATTACAACGAACCACTATGCTGGCAAAATCAATGCTAAACAAGAATCAGGATTGCAATAAAATGATGACACATTAAACAGAAAAGACTTGAACTAGGGTGCGAATTATAAGCGGTAAAATATGCCAAATTTAGGAATTGCCATATATAGCCCGTGTAAGCCTGTACAACACGCTTTTAAACTTAAGAAAAAATGCTAAACAGGGTGCAGGTAATTTGTACACACAACCTAGAATTGTGGCTTCGTAGCAGTGTAGATTTTCCTAAATAGACATTTTCGTGACACAGTGGCCCCACACCACAGTAGTATTACGTTTCCAGGTGAGTTATATGCAGGAAAATACATCCATTAATTAGTTTCAAATACTTCAAAATTTGTTCCAGTATCTGAAGCGCTCCGTTATGCAGGCACACCTCCCGCTTACCTCTTCGGTCGAAGAGCTGCTGCCCTGAGAACGCCCGAGTCGTGGCGTTTCTTAGGACCAGCGTTGTCAGCGGCAGAAAAGCAGCCCATCCGGCCGTAGGCGATGTGCGGACTCCGGTTGCCTTCGCTTGTCTTCCCGGCAGAACCATTCTTGCTGTTCTTGTAGCTGTGCATCTGATTCTGCAATGTGGACAGATGCTTAAATGAATGTACAGTTGAATTCCAAATTGACAAATAGTCTTGTGTTCCCAATGTAGTACACACTAAGCTCATTATAATGAAGGTCGCATCTTATACGAAAATAAGTTTGTTATAACCGAAAATTCGTTATAAAGGTATATTCCTAATGCTGTATCTATTGCAAAAGTATTTTTCATTTACTTTGTTATAACCGATATTTCGTTATATCCACGTTCGTTATATCGAGGTTAGAGTGTATTACACAATGCATAGTTAGATAGAGCAAAGCTCTGTTATACAAATTGAAACATGCTTTTCGTGATGTGTTCATTGATTACAACTCTGTTACCTCCAGCGTAAAAATATGAAACGAAGGAATAGGCTTACTGAAAACAAATCCATACATACTAAGTACAATCAGCAAACGGAAATCTCTTAAACGGAATATCTGCCTTTAATGGAACAACTGCCTCTAACGTGATTGGTTTCATATATGCACTGTGCACCCCTCTTCATCGCTCAGTAAACGGAACTCTTGTTAATTAAATGAACATATTTTCCTGGTCCATGCAGGTTCGAATTAACAAGCGTCTACTGTAACTTCTACCATTTCTCAGCAGCGCTGAGAATGACGTTCTTCACGTGCGAGGTTATGCATACTTCCTCTGGTTGACATTACAGGCGAGCACAACACCACTGCGACACACCCAAATCAGAGAGCGCGATCAACGCTCAAGAAATCGTATGTGACAAGAAAGTACCACAATGCTGTGTCCATTGCATAAATAGTGGATTAACTGTGCCAGTGGCCAATGCCCCGAGCCTAATATATGCAATGTCCAATTCATTATGAGTTAGCTTACATGAGCAAGCTGATGTCATGTGTTTGATTGGGGTGGAAAAGGACTAGCCCAAAATTAAATGTACGCAGAAATTAAAGCATGGTTCAATTTCGTGCCATAACTTATGAATAAATAAACTTCACCAGCGCCAAAACTTACTTTTCTCCTAAAAACGTATTTTTATTGTTGCCCATTTTTCCTCACTTTGTCAACACCTGCAGAGCCATTCACTAGCAGCTACTGATCACCAATGTATTGACATTGGCGCCACGCAGTTTTAACTCTTGTCAATGATGGGAATCTTGGACAACAACATTGTCTTGCTGGAGACTCGGTGAAATTCGAGTGATTGCACATCAACAAAGAAAAATATTGCAAACTCACTGCTTCTGAAGAATCCAAGCCATCAGGTAGCTGAATCTTGATCTCTTTGAGGTCGTCCACTTTGCCCTTGAGCCTACAGAAGATAGAAGAGAAGATAATTAGTGCCAATGCCTTGTCTTGAGCCATGCAGGCCAACCTACAACATCTGCAGTACCATTTCTCAGTCTTTCTGCAAGTCACTCTCTTTCCGTCTCCCATTACAGTTCCTTATCTCACATTCACCTAAACCTGTGTGCACAGCTCATGAGAGCCAAAGCTGGCATTCAATAAAGCAACAATTCTACTGCAATTCCATTCCTTCTCGTCTTCATACAATGAGAGGACTTGCCTCCGTTAATTATGTCCCCACAACAAAAAATGTCCGTCCATCAAAACAGTGGCTCCTGGCTGTGACTTGAAGGGACACTAAAGGCAAATATTAAGTTGACGTTGATTGCTGTAATAGCGGTCCAGAAACCTCGTAGTGCTACTTTCGTGCCAAGGAAATGCTTATTTTGAAATGAAATCACTTTTTAGTGGTCCGTGCGGCGTTAGTGCACTTCAAATCACCTGCCTTAAAACGGACCTCCTGACGTAGCAGTTGCCTTGCCCGATGTTGCCCGCCTTTACTGCGCGGCCGCCGACACTAGCAGCAGCAGAGCGAAATCCAAAGCTACCCAGGGATACCGTTTTTATAAATCCACACTGTTGTTTTCAACCAAGGCCTTCCCTTCTTCACCACTGCTGTTCACCTACTAAACTCAGTAAAAGTGAACCAGGCTGCATATCTCACCATCGTGCAAACCAGTAGATCCCGATGACGAAGACAGTCATGGCGACGGTTGCACCCACGGCACATCCAACTATGAGAACGACGTCCGTCCCTGCAGTGACAGATGAGAACGGTCAAACATGGCCGCGAGCAACATACCGTCACGGACAAAAGCATTCTCGTTGCAATAATATAAACGAACATAGCGTACAAACGAAACACCTTCCCAGAAAGCTTGAAGCAGTTCAGAACCACTTGGCACGCTTCATGCAGTGTGTAACTGCCATTAAAGCAAGCCTTCCTTCACTTGAATCTGCCAGCACTTTCCATATAATCTCAACCTTATCACAATTACAAAGTTCATATTTGGGTTGGGCAACAAACGCCGTAACATCTTCACATTCCTTTCTCCTAAAAAACTGCCACGACTTCAATCGCTTGCCTGTTTCAACTCGGCAGATTCGGCGATGTGCTTATGAGGTCCTTTTGCAGCTTTCTGGCGCATGTATGCGTGCATACCACGGTAACCCGCACACTGCCATGTCATTAACCTCACGGTCATAGGTTTATTGGTAGAGGAGAAAATTGAGGTAAAAGCTACATTTTTAGATTTCTTGCTGAAATCTCCGCGCATGGTGCCACCTTTGCATTCTGCGTAGTTTTCCCTAAGTACTTCTTATACTGTATCATCCTATCAAGGGCACTTCATATTATTTGCAAGAGTTCGTTCTTGCTCCTACCCTTTTCAATGCTGGAGAGATAAATAACTAAATAAGTAAACAAATGCCGATTTATACCTGAAAAACAATGTCTGTTACCAAAGAAAAAAAGAAACGCAGTCTCAATAGCAGGAACCATTACTGCTTTTCATGCTCGTTTTATGAGGTGTTGCACAAGAAACGTAAGGGTTTTTCAAGGAAAAATAATGGTTCTAGGACTTTCAAAAGACATTGAAAACATATTTTTTCAATTTCAAGAAGTTTCGAAGGACTTGTACGCACCCAGTTCGGTCCTGGCACACTGCGCCGGACTGTCCTCTGTCAGTTTCCCATTGGAAGAGGCCCTTATTACGGCCCGGTACACTGCGCTGGAAGACAGCCCGCTCAGCTCTGCCTCTTCGTCATCCTTATCCGTAATGTTGTAAACCTTGCAGGTCTTCGGATCGTACTTGCTGTACATACATCCTGACGATGAAAGGAAAAACAAACATGCAAATTATTGAAACCTACATCGATGTAAAACAAAGGCAAAAAGAAAAAGAGCACAGTGAATTACAGCTTTTAGCACTATCCGTTAACACGTGCCCAGTGGTTGGCATTGAAACTGACTTCCTTCAATAGACATGTCTGAACCACACGGCTACTGCCGTCACAAGCAAATACGGAGTTGGTTGTTCAGAGACCGAGAGTCAGAATGTGCAAACGGAATTCTTTAAAAGTAATACAAGTGAAGATGAAGCAAAGAATTTGGATAAGAGTGAATCGAAGAAAACATTTTCGTATAAGAATGAATCCTGCATATGCTTCTATCACACTTCTCGTGAACAGATGGCGGTGAAACTTGGAATGCAGACTATTGGTAGAAAATACAAATAAGACGCAAACTTCTTTTTCCTAAGCAAAAAGTAATGACTTGTAAAGGAACCGTGCGTTAAATTCAAAACTAAGCTTCAAGAATCATGCAACATTCCCCGATATCCTTCGATGCGAGGTATTAGAAATGGGCAGGATAAGGAAGGGATCTGCTTTCTCGAAGTGAAACTGAAGGGGCCAAGCAACGCATATGTGCTGAACATTCAAGAAACAGTTAGCGGCAGGTAAAAATTTTGTACAAATGAGCCGCCTGCAAAAAATACAGCGCTGGAGACTTTCTATCTCAATAATCGATCTTCCCGGTGAATTTGTCGCCAGGGCCAAGAGGTCAGTCGAAGCCAGAGGGTTCCTGGACTAGGGGAGCCCTCCCACCTCAGGGTGGTACCAGGCATCGCTCCAGCAATTCAACATCCCTGATTTGAAAGTTTCGACTATCCACGCACCTGCAAGGGCTTTTCCCAATTACTGTTGTCATGCTTGTTCTCTGAAGCCTTAGGTTAGTTAGGTGAGGTTAGCGTAGGTTAGGTTTGGTAAGGTGAGGTACATGACAGCGGGAGTGTTTAATGCCTGGTTCATAATGTTGCCTGCTCTACTTTTATTCTCATATCATGCCAGCATCGCGAAAGCCAGTGCTTTTGGTTGATGAGTGATATGTGTTTATCTTAGCTTCTGCACATGCGACTATGCATTTGTGAACTTATTCAGTAACGGGAATACGCACTGCATTAATATGCCAACAAAGCCATAAAAACTCTTCTGTGTACTTGTCTAACACTGCCATTACCATCAACGCTTCTCTATTCCAATGGAACATTGACTTTTGCGTCTCACTGCCATGTTTAGTAAACACTCAGTTGTCAGGAGAGTCATGCAGACTTTTCTCCCTTTTTGACTGGCCTTGATATTACAATAAATCTGCGTGCTCCGACACACACATCAATGGAAAAAGAGCTGACATGCAATACAGGCGCAAAGCAGCCGACAATCTTTTTCTCACAGCTTCCCCAATGGGCAAAATGAAAGCAACTCAAGGATTTAGAGTAGACTCTAATTAGACGGCGCCTGAAGGAGCCAGGAAAATGTGTTCTGTTTAACAGGAGTTTTATTTACTGAGAGATGAACCGGACTGCAAAATTCCAGTACAAAACCAATCATATTAGAGAAAAATGTTCCACTCAAGCCGCAATTCCGTCTAAGAGATTTTCGTTTACTGAAAGTTTACTGTACCGTGAAAGTATCGAGCTCTCGCCCTCGGCATGTACCATCAAGTGCTGCAAAAGGGGCTCACCGTTAGCGTCGTGTAGCGCCATCTTTTGGTACTTTGGCAACACCTCGCAAGCTTCAATCTGGTAGCCGTTCACATACGACTTCAGTGAGCTGCACTCGAGTTGCCAGTGCATCAACAGCGAATTGCCGCCGTTCTTCTCCAGCGTCACTTGTGTGATCTTCTCCAGTTCTGCAGCATGGAATGAAAAACATTACACCCTTGCTGTGAATAAAAGATGCCAGTGTGACAGCACATTCCCACAGCATTATTAAAATAATAATGGAACAGCCTTTCCTAATGCAGTGTATCGGCTGGAGATGATGACAATGACAGTTGCAGAGACGCATAATTATTGAGATCTCCAATTACTACTGCGCTACGCAACTCTTCTAAGATTGCAAGTTTCTCACTCACTAGCGTTTCAACCCCTCTGCTCTAAACAGCACCCCACAAATCTCCTTTTTGAAGTCATCCCACTAGCCTGTTGGATTGTCTAAAAACTTTCCCAAGCATCATGTGACTGACCAGATTCTACCTTCCATCTTTACTTCTAATCCCATATCACCCACCCACATTTAATCTCTAACACATGCTGTCACCTTGCTCACCCATTCAATATCTACATTATTCAAAGAAGGGATCCAGAAAACGACCAGAAGGACATTAAAATCATTTGGGTCAGTAGCCGGATCGCTTCTTATAATATGTTTAATCCCAACCAAACAGGCTTCAATCATACTCTTGACTTCAATATCGACATGAACACAATGTGACACAGAAGCATAAAAGTTTCACCAAGCTGATAAACCTACTACAGGACGACAATAGCACATTGTCACCTCTTTGGTAATGAAAAGCCAGCGCAAAACCTGCTGGCGCTTTACTCATGTTAACCCATCATATCTCTGCTGCTTGACTCACCCTTTGACACTGGAAGGACACACGTCGTCCAGTGACTCTCCGAGGCCTTGTCAGCAGTCTGCGCTGCGACCGCAAACTGGTACACGTTCCCCGGGTCGAGGTTGAGCACTATGGAAGATGCGTTGATCTCCGTCTTGCGCCACTCGACGGATTCATTGCAGCTGTAAGAGCGCGGCAGCATCCGCGGGCACCAGAACACCGTGTAGCTCATGGGTCCTAGTGGCCCCAAGCTGGCCGCCTGCTCTTCCGTCGACGTTGAAGTTGAGGAGGTCTGGACGGGCACACGGGCAGACGGCGCGCGCCACGAAACCACGTAACTGCCGGAGCCGTGGGCGACGACCTCTATGTCCTGAGGCGCATTGATGACTGGAAAAGACAAGGCAATGCGGTGTTGCGAGATGCAGTGCAACCTGTTTCCACCAGAACACCAGCCTAGCAGTCACCCAATTGCTGGTAGGCTATGTTGCCAGGGTTTAAAACTTGTGCATTGCGCATAACAGTGCCACAGAGGTGCGGCGAATGCCGGCAGCAATGATGCAAGGCCAGCACAGGTTGAAAATGTTATCACTTTATCATCAATACACTGAAACCTCGATATAACGAACACGGATATAATGAATTATCGGTTATACCGAAATAAGTGAAGAATAGTGTGGTCATAGGTGCAGTGTTACGAATATACGTTTATAACAAATTTTCGGATATAACAAAGTGTTTTCGTGGCAGGTGTGAATTCATCATAATGAGGTTTGAGTGTAATACCAAAGCAAGCCAGTCACTCCATATACGTGAATAACTAATGGCATCTTTATCAAATCACACCAGTGCACCCTAGTGCACAGATTCGTCCAATCATTGCAGCGCCAGAGCGCACCGGTACGATTGGTCGAAAATGACGCAAGAAAATAAGCAATGTTTACCCATATCTTTCTGTTGATTTCCTCTAGGTGCAAACCAGTATTCCGTATCTTACTTTTTGATCAACCTCTATTTCGATGTAGGCACAAGGATGTCTCTTATACCCGTTTGTCTCTTACATCAGTGTCTCTTATCAAGGGATTCAACTGAGACAACTCGATTTTCTCTTTAGTGTCCCTTTATCATCTTTGGGCAGGTGCTAAGCAGAATGTGTAAAAGAACTGCAAATAAGATACACTTACGTTCGTCGTACTTGTCCACCTGGAGGCTGGAGTGAACCTGAGAGGGCCCGATCTCGTTCACTGACCACAGCTGGAAGTTGTAGCGTGAGTTGCGGTGCAGGCCTTCGAATGCAACGGTGGGCATCTCGACCGTCTTGTTCTCGCAGTTGTCCTCAGGGGCATTGTCCTCGCAGCAGGTGATGAGGTACTGGAGCGTGGCCCCACCCCACTTCTTCTCGGGGAGAGCCTGCGTTCGCATCGCGAACCGTACAATGGTGAGGGACTACTCATCTACACCCGACAAGCGAACTAGCGCACAACACTGAGAAAAACCAGGAAACAGAACACAGAATCACAGGTTCAGGCTCGCCGCTAGTCCACAAGATACTTTCGCATGAAATGTGCCACTGAAAGCAGAGTTCTGTGCGTCAGTATAGCGACATTTGCAACTACAGTAAAACCTCGTTTATCCAGATCTCGTTAACTCCGAAATTCGGTTAACTCGAACTCGCGGCACGGTCCCGGCAAAACTGTGTATACTTCAATGGTGTCAGACGCTCCTTAATTCGGAGGGATTGAGCCGCGCAGCGGTTAACTCGGACAACTCCGGAGAGCGCAATCGGTACTTCATGCTTAGAATTGCGTGATCTCGGCGGCTTGGAGGCGCAAGCCCTGCTTGCCGTAACCGACGGCGGAACCGGAGTTTTGGAGAAACCGAAACCGAACGAACAACTGCAGCAGAATATGATAATGATGATAGTAAATGAGGGGGGGAAGTGGCTAGGTGGCGCTAGTCACCACCCGGCAGAAGCGCTTGGGCCGCCGGCGCATCCAGTGTCTATTAAAAGCGCAATGGCGGCACGCACGGACGACGGGACGGTTTACCCTGCTGGTTTCCTTGTGTTCTGACTTCGCGCGTAGCGTGCGAGCTCGTGCACGTTACGTTCTCCGGCTGTGCTTGTGCGCGTTGCACCGCTGTCGCGCTTCACATTGATGGCGACCGTCACCGGAGTGAAGCGGCCACAGCAGCCAGCGACAGCGAACGTGCGCACCATCACCTGATAGGGTTGAAGAAAATCATTCTAGCACAAATTCCGACGACGAGGCGGACAAAAATAACGCAGTTTTTCAGGAAATAAAGGTTTGTCTGTGCCGAGTACATTTTCCTTTTGTTTTCATGGCCCATTCGATAATCCGGAATTCGGTTAACTCGGACATTTTCTCCGGTCCCGTGAGATCCGGGTTAACGAGGTTTTACTGTATAAAACTACGATGCATTAGCTTTGGCCAATGCTTGCAATATCAATAAAGCTTCAGCTTTTACGTTTAGTGTGACATTTATGTCTTGTTGGCCAACAAGATAAATACACCTAAACCCCATTACAGCAAAGTCGCATCTGACAAGAAAACAACTTCCGTTATAACCGAAAATGAGTTATAAGCTTATATTTGTAACACTGTATCATGACAAGACTATTCTTCATTTACTTCACTATGAACGATAATTTGCTATATCCGTGTTTCTCATAATGAGGTCTGAGTACAGCACCATTTGATTGCACCCTTGTTTTAAAGACGTGTCCTACTTTGTTATTCTATGAATTTCGTTAGTCTGAGATGCACTCTTAAACGGATGGGACAACTGCAGCTTCCTCTGGAGTTATGTATCCATGTAAAGGCGAACATGTATTGTATGCGAATATCGTCGCATCATTTTTAATTGACGCTAGAGTCAAGAGTTGGTGATACCCATGCACCCGGGCACAAAAGCGTCAATGAACAAGAGAGTCGCACTCACCGCAAAGTTAAGCACGATGGTACGCCGGCTCTGATAATTCTGCACCTTGAAGCCGCTTCTCGATATTCGAGGTGGCGCTTCAGGCACGTCCTTCAACGTCGTCTGCGAAAGCACCACTTCGTCGGTCCAGAAGTATTCCTGCACCGCCTCGGACGCCCTTCCCCGAAGTCGAAAAGTGTACGCAGTGTACGGGTTCAGGTTCTGTATCATGTGCGACGTCTTGTTGAACACCTCCACAATCTGGCGAAAGAAAGAACCACAGGGCAAGAAAGCACATCTTAACAATGAAGACAATTTGAGAACCAAGGCAAGCGCAATAAAATAGTGCATTTGCTCACACGCAACTTTCATGACTCCCCAAGGGGAAAAAATAAAGGTTACAGGGGACAAGCAAGCTAGTGCACAGCATTGAGAACACCCAGCAGAACAAAACACAGAACGTTGAGCAATGCATAGACTCAGGCTGGCTAGTAATCCACAAGATATTTTTACGCTTTGGATTTTGCATCCTTGCATGAGGGGGACACAAACTGCCCAATGCACAAGAGAACTCCAACCAGTTTACAAAGGACTGCAAACCTAGTTTGAAGTGCTGCGTATACAGAGGTCCTTCTTGTTACCTACAGGTAGACGCAAAAAACTGAAACTTCTCGATCTTTCATTCTTTTCTTGATGGCTCGTAGGTTAACTGAAAACTATTAGGTTTTTATAACCTCAGCCCCGTGCACTTCACAGTGAGAAAATAAATAGCATAAACATAATTGAATACAGCATCTAAAAGTATGTAGAGTATAATTTCTTATTGATGGATGACCATAAAGAAGTGTGTTTCCAAGGGCAGTCTCTTTTCAATAGGGCATAAAAAAGATAGTTTTATTAAATCACATTAACAACATGAGGTACTGTTAATGAAAACTGCATTCCACTGGTCTCAAAAGGGTGTGTGCACCAGCATAAAACAATCAAGGACCAACTTTTTCCAACAACAGGTTTCAATGCCAGTACTTACGCATGCCTACTAAACATACAGCTTCATATTCCTAAGCGGTATTTATGAATGAGAGCAGCTTGCCAACTAGCGAAGAAGGAAAAGTTTGAGGTCACTTAATACGTAAATGGCACATTAAACAAATAAATTGGCAGTGTGAGGAACGCCGCATTTCTTCTAGGACTTGGCTATTCCTCCGCGTAGCATGACCCTTTCCAGCTGGTGTGGAAGTGCGGAGGTTAACACGGGCTCTTTGAAAATGATAAACAGTTAGCTGCTTCAAACTACTCTTCCCGACGCCACTTTTGCGGAGACAAACAACCATTGTCCTGTCACGAGGTGTCTGGACAAAGGGCAATAACGACTAGGTAGCTGGAAAGGAAAGAAAAGAAGAAAAAAAAATGGAGAAAGAGTTGGGGATGAGTACAGCTGCAATGGTGAAAAACAAGGAAGACACCACAGGCCTCTTCTAGCGTGCGAGCTCTCTCCCACTAATTACGCGCAGTACTAGGAAGGCCAGGTTTTAACTCGGATTCAAAGATTTATGTGGAATGGCAGAGTGTGGTCTTGCAAGAAGGCGTGAGTATCAATGGCGTTTTGTCTGGATGCGAAATGGAAAGGTACCTGCGCGCAAAGCTGAGGCTAGCAGTGTAATCCACATTTCGGAGGCTGACCATTGAAAGACAGCGTACAGTGTACTAGAACTTCAGGTTTTCGTGTGGCTTTTGACTGCACAATGTACCGAGAATTTGGCTTACCATCTGAAATTCTCCTGCCTTCCAACGCGAGACATATTTCTGCCTTTCACGTGACCTCATGTTCACTCGCTCATAAGCAAGATATTCTAGCTGTGTTTCTTGCAGAGTTTACTTTTTTCATTTCACATAATTATGTTCTCTGAAACATGGTACCAAGAACACAGTGAAGTGCTTATCATAGACGGGTATACGCACTTTTTCGTTAGTCACACAGGAAAGCATGGGGACAGTGTTGTATTGCATGTTAAGCGCAGCATACAGTGTGATGTTGAGGAATTCACCTGTACCATGCCACGCTATGAAGTGCTCAGCGTTAAATCAGACAACAGTCTGTTTGTCGTGTTTTGCTGAACACCTACCGGTTTAAATTAGATTTCTATTTTGTTTATAAATACCATGTGTTTGTAGGTGTTATTCAACATGTTCCATTCTTTCAGTTGCATTGAAATTGTGTATTATATTTGGATATATGTTGAACATGTGTATGTATGCTGGTTTTAGTGTTACTGCTGCCATGTGAGGGCCTTCAGGCACATTCAAGCTGTATAGTGCAGCTTTTGGCCTGAAGGACTCGACAATTTCGTTGGAAAATAAAAACATTTCCGATTCTGATTTCTGTATCGCAAACGAAAGACTATGTGCAAGCGTTCCAGACTTGGCTTCCAAGACGTGCAGAGACGTTTCGATGCAGTTCCAAATGACTTGCGGTTGGAAACAATAATTTACGGAGTGTGGGTGCCAGAAACAACTTTTCATTTCTGCTGGCTCGTTTGGTTCAGCACCCATTTTGAGTATATGGGAAATATTCCCTGTCCGGAACTCTTTGTTAGTGGGCTGTAGTTTTTTGATACTTGTGAGTCTTGTTTTTATCTCACAGTGGGAACATTCCCTTTCTGCTACCTTCTGAAAAGATTTCAGTTACTACAGTCATAAGTAGTGCCACAAGAGAGAGAGACAGAAAGGTGAGGGAGGTTATTAAACTCGCGGTAGGTCTCCCCTAACACCCACATAAGCCCAATTTAGCCCTTTCAGACGCCACCTATGAAGAACTGTGTCTAAATGCCTCAAATTTACACATCACCATTTCAAGCCACTTGATGTTCTCTTGCAACAAAAGCAATGTCGTAATACGTTGATTTATGCATTTTATATTATTTATTCTTAATTAAAGTTGCATTTAAATATCTATTTGTCCTTAAGTCATTCATGCTCTGTTGTTGCATAAATAGGAACCAAGTCTCAGGCTAGAATTACAGTGAAAACTTTGTTTTCTGTTATGTTAATTTTGAGCAAAGAAAAATTCTACTTTTTACAAGGCTCGCGGGAAATGGCACGTCGAACATGCAAACATTGTAGTGCCTTCAGCAACATGTTCATATGCTAACAGTACGCTGCAAAATATGTTAAATGAAGACACATTTATTATGCAGGAGGTTCAGTTAATCCAAACCTGAATGCATACTGCTCTTTCTTAGTCACCAGTTGACACTACTAGCAATGACAAGTGGTGTACACAATTGTGTACAAAGCGTCTCAAAGGGTTAAGATAGCCTTCTGAAAACTTCTCTTTTTGTTCAGTTTTAAATAGTAGGCTAAGAATAGGTCACCAAAAGAGATATATAAAGTTGCAGTCAATTATTGTGAGTGCATCCCAACACAACGTTAGCATCCCAGCATAACGAGAAAAAAATGGAAACGTACCTTCCAGGTGGACTCATACTGAGACTGGTAGTGGATCTGATAGATGACGAGCAGTTTTGGGTTCTCGGACTGCTCAATGCTAGCGTTCCAGCTAAGGGTGATGCTTCTCTTCGACACCGCACTGCACTTGAACTCGGTTGGCTCGGAAATTTTCACTGCAAGCAATAAAAGGCAGAATAAGAAAAAAACGCTCAGGACACAATATTTCAAATATTGTTTCAATATTTCAAATAGCTATGTAGCAATATTACCGTCCAATACAGTACGCATTATAAGCGTCGCTCACTTTGAAACCCTCTTTAACACATGCGCTGGTGATTCTTACAGATAATTGAGAAGAGATTATGATTATAAGAGGTAAAGACATGTCACGTTCAACAAGAAAACACTTTTGCGATATTCATGGATTTACTGCCAACTGAAATCGACAAGACGTTACAGATCAACTTCATTACATATATGCCCATTAGATTGATTGAGGCTTATGACACATTCATGTAATAGACACATCTTATTGTCTATGAGAAGGCAAATTAAATTATAGCTTTAGTACTGCAAGCACCTAGCATACAGAGATGTACAGTAAGATTCGCGTCAACTGTAGTAAAACCGTAAGGCAAGACATTGAAAAACAATGCTTGCCCCTGGGAGCAACGTACTCAGAAATTCTCACCTATCTTAAGGTGCTCTATATAGAAGGAGAAGTTCGTGAAGCCTAGGGCATTTGTAGCGTTCATGACTAGGTGAAATAGCTTGGTTTCCTTGCGAAGTGCCGGCTTGGACGACACAGTCCACGCGCAAGATGATTCATTTCCCGAGTGGGACACCAGGGGGCACTTCCGATACCAGCCTTTGTGTGCCCTGCGTGGGAAATTTGAAAGCACGTCAAACAACTTGACATTCACACTGGCACGTTTTAAACAGGGTGGCAACAAGTGATCTCTTACTTCTGCCACCCTTATGACGAGGTCTAAGGTAGTACTGACGAGTGAATTTCACGGGGCTTAGAGAAATATACTAGCATGAATCTCCACAGCTCAACGCCATATCAAAAGTAGACAGGCATACCTTCGCTCTGTCGCAAGGTAGCCAATTTTAACATTTGAAGGGCCCCTAAACAACCTCTGAAAATACGAAGAACAAGCGCATTATTCTCTCCCGGCGTTTCCTGTCTCTGCGGCACAATTAATGACGTCAGCAGTTTGTTCACGTGACGTCAGGATGAAATAAGCTCTCGACTGGTCGGTATACGAGATATATCGGCTGTGAATTGTCTCGTACCCTGCTTTGCCATACAGTCGCGTGCTCGTTCTGCCTTGTCTTGCATTACTATCATGCGCGATACTGATTTCACTTCATTTTCTGTTTGCGACTGCGCAAGCGGAGATAGCAGCATGTAGTCAAAAAGCGCGAAATCCTGACTGACTCAAAGCTCAGTGCTGACGCCCCACTTGTTTTATGAGGAAATAAGTGGCGAGGTGGAGATAGCGCTTGTAGGAAGGGTAGTGAAGGCGACAAAGAAACTACTGTCTCAACTTTGGACTCTGTGTGGTTTATGGGCCCTTAAAGGAAGCGACTGTAACGCTTTTTAACCGCATTCAAGAATGGTGCTATGTGCTACTGCGCGCCTGCGTCGCAACGCTAACCGCGTTTAGAGGTTGCGATGCATGCGCAGTGCCAGCGACCGCAAACGCAAGGCTTTGCATACGCTATTCTAAAACTCTCTAGTATCTGGGCAGCAGGAAAAGAAAATGCATCTGATGGCCACCACTCACGGTAGAATCGCAAACCTCTCTCCGAGCGCGTATTCGGTCTTGACACTGTTTGGTGGTGGCTCCCAATAACAGGTCAGGTTCTTGTAGTAGTAACTGATGCACCGGAAGTTTTCCACGGGAAGAGGCGGATCTGCGAAAAGAAAAAGAAAAATGTCTAAGCTTCAACCTGAATCCTTCCCCACAACTAATTGTGTGCATTAATTGCATGCAGTGGAATTGTGGGAATTAAACAACAGTTTCTGAGGTCCCACCAACGAAATCAGCCTCTGCAGAAATAAAAGAATACAATGGACAGCTCACCCCTACAAAAGCACAACAATGCTCTCGACATCGCTGTCTGGGAAGAGCGATAATCATAACGAACATACAAACAACCTCACGTAAGCAGACACTGGCTTCAACGTGGGTGAAGTAGTTACCTGCATGAGAATCCTACCATAATAATAATAATAATAATAATAATAATAATAATAATAATAATAATAATAATAATAATAATAATAATAACAATAACAATAATAATAATAATAATAATAATAATAATAATAATAATAATATCACACAGGCCTCTAGCATTATGCCTGCATTGAAATGCAGCCGTCGTGATTGGGATTCGATCCCACAACCTGTGGGTCAACAGTCAAGCACCATAACCACTAGGACACCGCAGTGGGCAATGCTACTACATAAATTACAGTGGAAACACTGCACCTGTGTTGACCTGCGTAGGGTAGCAACTTGAGCCTTTCATTTACTGCAAACAAAACACTTTGGGTACTTTTTCCAGTACTACAGCATGAAACACACTTATCAAGCACATGAAACATACTGAAAAATCTCGTAAACATACTCCTGTTCGTCATGTTTTCCCAAGATTTACGATCTGAAATGGCAGTCCTGTCCGACTCATTCATAGCAACTTTTAGTGGATGCTACATTTTCCTGGACCTTGCTTTTTTTCTCGCGGTTCTCTAATAAACGTAATCATAAGGTTCTACTGCATATAAATACAGCTAATGTTCATATTACTTAAATTAATTGATCAAGTCCCATTCCTTTACATGGCAAAATGGAGATCTAATCATGAGGCTCGCTGTATTAGGGAACTCCTGAATAATTCTAATCACCTAATCTTACAATGTCCACCTAAATTTAACACAGAAACAATCTTTGCCCATTGAAAATGCAGCCGTCATGGCCAAAATTGAACCCATGAACTCGTCTACATATCCTTTCCATGGCAGTGGATTAGGCAACATACCTAGTGACCATGGGCGTCAGCAGGGGGGTGCAAAAAGGCACTTGGGCGAAATCCTGCCGACGCCCATGGTATTGACAGAAGATGATTAGCTCAAATGTAAGCACTTCACAGGACTCCAAGTTTGTCATTCTTAATCAAGACTTCTAGGTGTTCCGAACAACTGCTTCCAGGTATTGCCTGCTTGTAGAAAAGTATACAGAAAAATGCACTGTGGCGACGTAACACCCACCTCCAACGGTGACCTGTGTGGCACAGACGTGGAAAACCCTTGGGGGGCACGAATGTTGCAGTTGTAGTTGCCCGTGTCCGAATACTCTGGAGCGCTCTTTGCGAAATGCCACCCACATGTCGCCCACTGTCAGCAGCTCGCTGGGCACCTGGGAGTCGTTGAACTTAATCTCCAGGTGGCTGCCGTTGACCGAGTACCGGTTGCCCGAAATGGTGAACTCTGGAGTCTCGAGGGTACAGTTGAGCACCAGTGGCTCGCCCACTTTCAAGCTGAAGTCCTTAGGCATGTCTGCATGCAGAAGAGAAAATTGTTTAGACAGCTGCATGGTTTTTTGATGGTAAGAGGATTAATCAAGTTCCTAGGCAGTTGCTGCCAAAACGCAGATATGATCACGACAGACACCGCACTGGCGGACACCGGGATTGATTTGAACCAGCGAGGAGTCTTTAACATGCACGTAAATCTAAAGTGTGTGTGTGTGTGTGTGTGTGTGTGTGTGTGTGTGTGTGTGTGTGTGCGTGCGCGCGTGCGTGCGTGTGCGCGTTTTTGCCTTTTGCCCCCCATCAGAATGCGGCCACAGTCACAGCAGGTAGTAGGATTAATTGCAAACAATGGTTGCATAGCGAAAGTTTCCGCCACATCAGTGGACTCATAGCAACGGGCTGGAGGCCTGATGAAGATTACATTAGAAGGAGAAGCTGCTTTTGTGTGCCCAAATAATACAACGCCACACACACACTGGATTTGTCAGATTCAACACTGGCAGATGCCCACTATCACGTTATTTGACAGCCAATGGCAAAGCTTTACCAGTTGTGGGCTGCACTGTCAAAGTGAATTTCTGCTCTGTTGGTGTACGGCACTTCTATTCTAGTGGGTTACTGTATAGGCTGCAAAAATGTTTGATTGTGAACTACGTTCCCAGAAAAAGCAGGAATATAGTTTTCTAGAAACTGTTGTGACCTATAAACTTTTGCTGCACGGGTGTACATCTGATTTACATATTGCGGGTGTGCTTCCTCCACAATACTGGCTAACAGTGAGTACTGCCACAAGCCTTAGATCCGATAGTGTTGCCCATATTTATGTGAAATGTTCCTATTTTTACCAATACAGATATGCATTTGAACCACGACATTGTGAACACTGATTTTTGATAAATTTTGCTACCATGCTCATTTTAGTTATGTAATCTTCACTGTATCGACTTAACCTGATAATGTACCCTTGCAAAGCTATATTAGAGCGAAAGCTGTTGTGAGGTCCCAACAAGGGCCATTTTTGGCGCCGTAGTTGTCCGCCACTGCCGGTGTCCATTACCGCTACGGCGCGAAATAAGAAAAAAACCTGGATCTTCTTCGTGGCAACCCAGTATTCTACCACAGAGCCATGCCGGTGCTCGAAACTCCTTCGCAAAAAGACCCTATATAGGTGTTATGTGGGGAAGAAACGACGTTAACATATGTAATATAGCATGGTAGAAGAGTAATATAATAACCAGGTGTCACGCCATGCGAATTGCGTAACCAGGCGTCACACAATATGAATTGCGTAACCAGTTGTTCGTTGAATGCTTCCAACCCATTACAAGAGGGGCTCAGCCATAATCGTTCATCGTCATCAGCCACCACATTAACGAAGTGAACATAATGTCTTGCAGATGCGTAGCGGGCACCTCGCTTCTCCGCAGAATGACGAATGATGGCGTAGTGGGTACCTTGCAAGCGTACTTGTATTAGTAGCCCTAAGAGCGCTTACAATGGGTGCTAGAAATGCCACTCTTCCAGCTTTCTATGTGACTGTGCTGCACTTTCCCCGCAGGTCTGGCGTTTATTTAATTTTTTTTTTGTAGATTTTCATGTTAGCAAGTTATTAGAGGTGAAAATGGAGGTGAAAATTCTGCTTTCTGGAGTTTCATGCCAAAAACATAACACTGGTACGTCAGTGCAACTTCACAGATTTAAACTTTGCTTAAAATTAGCCCAAGATTACTTGGGCTAATGTGCCTCGATAAATACCGAGCAGGCTGTAACATACAGTGTTGGGTTCCTTTAGGATTCCACATCATCCATCTCTGTTGACACAATGCCAGAGATGACATTATCAAAGTCTACAACACCACTGGGAGCTGGTGAGAAAGCTTTCATGGCATTGATCACCAGCCTTTTGATTTTGCACCTCTCCTAGCATATGGCCCTTGTTCACTAAAACCTCCACAGTTTTGTTAATGATCCAGCCAAAGCTCTGTAATAAGCAGCCAAAGAAGGACAGCCGTTACCTTGAAGAACCTTGCCAATGAAGGCTTTACTTTGCCACTTGACACCCAGCTGGGCAGCTGTGTCAGATGCTTTTATAGCAAAGCTGTCTTAGTCTACCATGTGCCATTGTCATATTTTCGTAGAAGTAGTAGTAGTAGTAGTAATAGTAGCAGTAGTAGTAGTAGTAGTAGTAGTAGTAGTAGCAGTAGTAGTAATGCAGGTCACATGACCAAAAGGGGGAGTGAACAAAGAAATAAATAAAGAGAAATGATGATGATGCTTGAAACGTGTAAGCGTGCATATTTCAAATCTAGCAGCGGATTTACGACACTGTGTGGTTGCACTATCTGTGTATGCAAATGAAATAATAACAATAGCTAATCACATACACTCTCGCACTTACAGCTTTGCCATCCGACAGTATTCACAGCGTGGAACTGGACTCAAATATTTTAGACACACAATGCGAGAAAACATGGGCAAAAACCTACCTCCGGAAATGGGCGAGAACACAGACTTGCAGGAGGCCGTCTGGGTGCCTGGAAACACGTACAGCAGGAGCAGAAGCCGGACGCCACTTGCCAGGTGCCGCCAGTGCCTCCCGTCCATGACAGGACTGGTGCGCATGTTCCCCCCTTCGTTGGTTACGAGTGGTGCTATAGCGGGGTCCACCTAATCATGCACCCGGTGTAACTTGTGTGCTGCCCTTTTCAGTCAGCAAACATGGTTGTTCCGCAGGGCTCTGCAAGAAAATTCAAAGTGACAAAAGTTAAAATCAACACCTAGCATTCAGTGCTTTGCAAAACAAAAACAAAAACAAAAAAAAAAGCAAGCTTGTTCTGATTTCTGTGGTTTTTGGTATCCCAGGTCTGCATGTGTAGTAGGTCACAACCAAATGCTATACCATAAAAGTATTGCAAAAGAACGACCAAACGAAACCCTTACACGCAATGCTAAACCAGACCGAAAATTCAAGAATATTTCAAACACTCTTTCATACCTCGCCATGTATAAAACACCAACTGCTGAAGAAAGTTCCCACATGCAACCTTTAAAAATAAAAAAAAAAAAGAAAAAAAAAACCATGCCTAGAAAGAAATCGATCCAAATAATAATTCCAAAACAAATGGCTGAATGATAAAGGATATTTGCAATAGTAGTCTGTGGTTCTAATGCTACCTTCCAAGAAAGAAAGCCCATAACCATTGCAGCATCAAAAAAAAAAAAAGTCCCAAGAAACAGGACGCTCACACTGAATGAGTTAAAACACTTACCAAATCCCAAAATAGCTAGTTAGACCAAAAGAATTTTAAAGCGCAGTCCGTGACTTCCTGTTTGCAAACACCAGCTGCCAAGGAAGTGCAGTGCATCCCGTCCACCAACACACATACATGGCCTGCACTTGCACGGAAGCCAAGGTCGACTAACAGGACCTGCCAATTTGCTCTTGCAGAGGTGAACAACATGGCACGGAATGCAGAGAGCCGAGACATCATCTTTCGCGCCCCGAACATCATCCTCCGGGCCGTGCCAAGGGGAAGGCCGTGGCCTTGCAAATCCAAAGAGAAACGCCCCATTCCCGCTCGCCACATCTCACCCTGCCCTCCCTCGACGACAACACCCTTCTCTCTAAACCAGTTCCACCTGTCCATGGCACGCCGAACACTCTGGCTAGGCTACAAATGCAAACAGCAGCTGGCCTTCCTCTCTCCAGTAGCAGAACCATTTGCTCTCCAGCCTTTCCAATGCTGCAGGGCGAGATTTACGAGAGACACACCGCACCCCAAGGATGAACAAGTAGTAGCTCCTGGTCATCATATGGGCTTTCCCTTTCCCACCTTTTTCTTTCTCCCTCTCTCTAACCGTGATTGCATGCAATCAGACTCTGAAGTGCGTGTATGCAATGATAGCTGGCACGCCCGGAACCAACCCGGAAAATGAAGCCCTGCCTGACTGTGTAACCAGCCATCTTTCCGCACAGATGCGGCGCACGCAAATGACACAACACAGCCTTCGGGTGGTGCAGGTTATGGGCACAGGACCTGACGGGTTTGGCCCTGCTTCCTGGAGTAGCGTGGTCAGCATACTTTAACAGCACTAACATTCACTTTATTCAGCCACAATATATTGACTACAAAGGAAAAAATATTGGCTTGATGACACACCACCCAGCTCTAATTACTGTGCAATAATGGAGAAGACTTTATACAAACTGAGACTCATAATTATAGCCTCAGGGTAAGAGGCATTCATTTCTAAGTTGGAGCATAATTGCACCACTAATAGCATAACCGAGTAACGAATAAGCAGAACATATGTGTGGTGGTCTCAAGACAGGAGTTAAGAATCTCAAACACAAGTCAATGACATGTTTGGCACCTAGACCTCATGGCTTTTGTCAGTTCAGCGGCAACGATTCTTTCTGCACTCAATGCTGTTCTCTGCTGACCTTAAGATTCATGTAAGCATATTAACTAGCTACAGCAGATTCTCCTCACGGTGACACAAAGTACACACATAGCCTCACCATGAGCCGTAGATGCTTTTAGAACAATGAAAAGCCTTTCAACCTGAGATTCCCTTTTGGTGAGTAGCCTCACGGGTGGGGACATTCAACCCTGTTGACAACCACGAGGCTTTCAAAGCCGGTGCCAAACACCGCGATCAGAAAGCGAGGGTGTGAGCGAGATTGAGGGGCCAGTCCTGCTGCCTGCCTTGATGAGCTCAAAATAAGTTGAGCCCCTCTCCGACCCAAAGAAGCAGCGATGGCTCACTCGCATGGTTGCCCGGAGGAGGAGCTTGTGCGACAGGGCCCCGGTGGAATGCTTACGAAGTAAACATGAGCCACCGTGACGGGGCCCTGGGCTGATAGCTTAAATAATAAACAGTGGGTCTCGCTTGCCACACAATGGAAGCAGGCAAGGTGAAGTACCAAACAAACACACTTTGCATAGTGCACCATGCAATGACCTGCCCATCTTCCTGGAATAACTTGACCCAGCCTCGTTGCATGAACTGGCTCTAAGGAGATTGTGCATCTGTACTAAATCTCTGTCGTGCGAGCGGATGCCTGTGCTTTTGGCAATTGCCAAGGAAAACAACTCCTCTATTCGTGTTAACTTCACTGCCCCCCCCCCCTCCCCCCTCCGAGTTCTACATGTTGCATCTCTGCAGGCAAGCTGGTCCAGCCAACATGAAACCAAGTCATCAGAGTAACAAGGAAAATGCAAATGAGAAAAAAGAAAAGTGAGAGCAATCATAAGGAAGTGAAAGAAGAAAATGCATGCTTGCCAACCCTTAAAAGTCTTATGGGAAGCATGAAGTCTCCACCCAGCATCACATATTTATGCAAGTTTATGCAAGAGGGATGTGAGGAAGAAAGAAAAAACAGAGCGAAGGAATGGATCCAAGCAACATAGATAGAAGCAGAAACACCATTTAATAAAATGTGCCTTGGTGTGACCGCCCTGTGTTTCCGAACCCACGCCACACACTGTTCTTGAATTGCAAATGCAATAGGAATGCAGGCGCTGTTGCGAGAGTTCCAAGGTGGACACCACTCTAACGCCTGCTGCATGCCTTTGGTTATGCAAGGTGCCTATTTGCATAATTTGATCCCGGCGTGACGCTACGGCGGCGATGGTGATAAACAAAAGCGATTTGTTGCACAAGATGCCAAAGTACATTATCACATGTACTTGCACTTACTTGGTCAGGAGCAAAAGCCACAGAACAAATCGAGACGTTGTTTAAGAGAGACGTGAAGCCACAAAATGTGTGACAGATGCATTCACACCTTTACACGGCAGTGTCGGTTTGAATCCTGGGCATTACTATAAAGAATAGTCAGGCAAGAAGGTGGCACTAAATTGCCTGATGCCTGAAACACTCTTAATTTGACATCAAGGGCCATATTTTGTAACAGTTAGGTTTCCAAGGAGCTCGCCTTGTAAGCGTGCAATTTGGTGACGTCATCGCCAAGTGTTGAGGCGATGGCATTAGCCAGTCGTGTGCTGGCGCAGCACAATCATTGGAAAGCGAATCTTGACAGATTGCAGCCCAGTAACTTGCGCACACATTGGCAAGTAAAGACAGCCTGCATACTCAAGATGTCTGCCAAGGTTGACTTAAGAGTAGCAGTGTGATTAGCTACCTAGCCTTCAGTGCGAGCCTCAGTGTTAATGCTGTTTGGATATTTGGTCTGCATTAATTGATAAGCACACGCAATTAGATATATCATTTTGTATCATTATGAGAAACGGCCTCATATGCAATCCCAGGATAGTGATTCCCGTGTAAGGCAACAATTCAGGACAGTCTTCACTAAAGCAGACCGAATGAAGAACAAGAAAAACAATATCTAAGAAGGGCGCAAATTCGCACCTCCTCACTCGATTTCTCGCGAGATAAGTTACCCACCCTTGCAGAGGAGCCGATAGCAACACCCTCCCCCCGAAGCTGCCACCCTCAGGCATCTGCGTTCGCTCCAGAAAGGCTGATAAATTCAAAACATTCAGCAGGAAAGAGACTACCACAACTAAAAAAAAAAAGGGGGGGGGGGGGGGGGGGGACAAAGTTAGGCGCTTGATACTGCATACTACACACACGCGCGAGTGGGAGAGGCGAACAAGATAGGCCAGAGAGGAGGGGAGGGTGGGGGGGGGGGGGGGAGCCACAGAAGACGACGAAGGGCGTGCGCGACGAAGGACGGACGGGCCACCAGAGGGCGGGGGGCGTAAAAATCCCGTCTGCCAAAAAGCACTACGCCCCCTCTCTCCCCCCAGCCACTACTTGCCCAAGTCTTTCAGAAGCGAAAGCCCAGCTAGATCTAGAGAAGAAGCATGCACCAAACTGGCGAGAAGGATAGAAGAGAGGACGGTCTGTGAAGTGTGCCGCCGTCTGCTTATCAGCGTCACCATCCATCACCGCGGGGGGGGTTCGGCCAGGGGTCCGGAAACGACGAAGCCATGGCACTACCCCCCCCTCCCCCTCCTTCACTCTTCCCGGCACCTCGCCTCACGCTCGCTGGTTGGTGGTCGTTCCTTTGCAAAGGCGCGCGAGAATGACATAGAAGGAGCTCTCTTTCTTTTATCTTCGCCTTGCCAGTTCCGTGCAGACCAATTTGTTCCAGTTTATATCGGGTGCCACTATCGAAAACGAGAACAGATGGACATTACATTACTTTCTTTGCCACCCTAAATGTTATATGTTATCTACAACTTGGGTGCCGAACGCGGCAGCGCCCAAAGGTAGCCCTTGTTGACCATAACAAAAGATGATGCTGTAGCCCAATATCGAAATATTACATACAAGACGAGTTTTCCCGACTCCCAAGATTTAGCAGAGGAAGCGACTGATGCACTGAACATCAATTGCGACTGGAAGCGCCTAAATGTGTGTTCAATTTTCCTCGTTTCTTACGCAAGGTGAAATTAATTTCGCGTAGGGTTCTAGAAAGCTATTCTTGGCTCAGGGTATCAAGAGTTGGGCTAGTAGGTATGCTTGTCTGTCTTCGTTTACACTATGAGGTGCAAATAAAACAGGGTGAACCCTATTTCTTCACATGCGAAGGTTCATCACGGGAAAGGCCAAAAGGGGTGTGTTCTAAGTACTAGATGATATTCGACAGATCTACAATAAGACAAAACAGCTTGGTGGACATGGCCACCCACACACTTCCAAGAGGCTCTACTAGCATCCAGCCATTCTTCTAGACAGCATGGGGAAGCGGAACGGACTGCTTGTGCCGAAGCGGCACTAGCACGTATATATCACTGCCACGCAAACAGTGCACGCAACTACACCCTGGGGCAACATGCACCACGGGGGGATCCGGAACGAGCGACGGGCACGACGGGCGCTTGGCAGTTCATTTCCCGTCGCCTCAAGCGCAGGCACCCCGGGCAATCCCTGCCATGGCGTCGTCCAACACCCTCTGGAACGCTCTGCAGGCGGCGCGGCGTTTAGAGGTGCCCCTACTAGGGGATGACGGAAAGGATAGATGCCGGCTGTGGAAGCATTGCCTCCGAGATAAGGCGCGCCGCTCTGTCTCGGAGGCCACGCTGGACACGATTTAGGGGCGAGTGCGCGATGATACTCCTTGACGCGAAGTGCGCGGCAGCGAAAACGAATATACCCAGCTGAGTGTGTGACATCCGGTTAGCGTGCGATGCCTCGAAGACGACGGAAACCGTAAAACGGAACAACATGTGCGCTGTCTAGTCTAAGTGAAAAGTCGCCGTAACTGCACAGCTGCAGCTTGAAAGGGATTAACGAGAGTGACCGATGAGAGGAGCGGCTAAACGGCCACACGCGGAGCTTTAGTTCCCGAACATTTCTATGGGAGGCGTTGTCCCGAGCGTGCCAATAACGTGTGGCAGGCATGATCCATGTGTTTCGAAGCGGGAATGCCCGGCAGGAAGTGGCCCGTACCGAAGCCAGCACTTTGAATGCCTACTCGCGATTTCGCTCTTCCAATCATCGATCACATGTGTTAAAACTTTTTCCGCTGCAGCTGCACATAAGTTGTCATGGCGTGGTTGACTTTAAGCCACAGCTGTTGCAATGTACTGAACCACATTCTCATAGCCTTCAGAGCCATAAACACGAACTACAGTTTTGAAGCCGGCAAGAATTAATAGCGAGTTGGCCCTTTGCACTGGGTGCTAGAATAGCTGAAATCGGAATTGCAATGCAAGATTATCCGAAAGAATCCAATAAGTGATAGAGCGTTTGAGTGGCAGAGTATGATGGGCCCGGTGGTAAAGGCTCTTGAGGAAATCGCTCTACAGGCGAACTACGCGGACAGCTTTTACATATATTTATGTTGTAGATGTGTAAACATCTTCTCTACGCTGTCTGCTGCCCCTGTCCCCAAACCCTTGTTCCCTGCAAGCCTTGCATGCATATGCGCCTTAAGTCGGCTATGGAATATCGCCTATTTGTACTTACTCCTACAAGAGTGGGCTTTCTTCGCATATGTGCATGCCAAGCCTACACGTCCGCGCTGTAAAATGCGCCTAATGGGACGACATGCACGCGAATCTCAGCAGCACACTTTCACAAGCAACGGTTGAACGCGCGCTTAGAGCGGGATATACTGCGCTTCGAATCGCGCGTAAGCCTGCACAATGTAGTGAGCGATTAGAAGTCGTTCTTTTACCCTTTTCCTGTTCATCCGAAAGCCAAATAGCAGCATGCGTCATTGATTGAGATAATCACTTAACTGACTGATATTTTTATTGATGGATCGTATACCAAATCAATACTGGGGCTATGAGAGACGAACGCGGTAGAGCGGAGGGATACAGATCAGTTTTTACAATCCGAGATTCTTCAATGTGCTTCCTAACGCAGCATGCACAACCGCTATTTCGACCCATTGAGGGATAGAGCTGCCGTCGCTTCGGAAGTCGAACCTGCAGTCATTGTGCTCAGCAGCAGAAACGCCATAGCCATGCCATAGCAACATGCGTGAAAGAGTCAGGGGGCTGTAACTCACGTCACAATATTCCGGTGCTCGAACACGGCGCAGCAACAATCACCGGCCGCTGCGATAGCCAAGAACGGGCAGAGAGAAGCTCTCCACGAAGAAAGCACAGACGGACAGGGCAGGTCGTCCCACGCGCACCAACCACTCGCCGGCTTCCGTGACCAGCACTCCAAGGAAGCAACACGGGGTACTCGCGGACGCCGCCGCCACCACTCGTATCGCACCAACCGGAACAAGAGTGCGAGACGACGAACCAGCCCAGCGGGGTCGTAGCCTGCTGCTCCTGAGGGCGACCCTCTTTATAGGATGGAGATTGCGCTGTCGACCCTTCCGGCAAGCCACACACACGGACGAGAAGGTCAGCGTAGGGAGGAGGAAAGGGGGGGGGGAGGGGGGGGTTAGAAGGAGACCCTAGAGGAAACAGACCGAGGAAGGGGAAACCAGCGGCAGCGAAGAGATTCTCGCTAAGAGGAAAACCGAGACGTCAGTCGCCACGTGACCACGGCCACCGATGCTTGCACCCCGGGGCCCGAACCAGGCCGTCTTCCCGAATCAGGGCGGTATAAACACACGAATCTCAGCGGGGGCCTGCGTTTGGTCGACGTGACCGGCGATACAGGAGCGCGGTTCTTAGCGTCCATCTGTTGTTTGGCGCGTGTGTGTACACGACGACGAGGGAAGCAATGGGCCGGCAAAGGAAATCGCCGATGACGCCGAGATGGACATAACCGTGACGGCGGGGCGAGCGGCGAAAACCGCGTTCAGGCTCAGACCGCTCGGTATTTTTTTGCTCGGTTATGGGTGCATGAGGAGAGAGCATTCAAGAGAGAGAGAGAGAAAGATGTTCCACGAAACAGCGGGCACCCGCGAAGATCGCCCAATGGCACGCCGGTTGGCACGTTCTTCGTAGAACGCTCGGCGATTGAGAAGAACGCACACGTTCTCGCCACAATGCCCGGCCGACCAAGAAACCCGAGAAGTTCCCGCCTCCTTGCTCGCACAAGGAGGCGGGCACTGCTCGAACTAAACAGCCGCAACGAGCAAGCGCCAGAATCAACGCTAATAATTTCCTCTCCACACTTCATTTTTTGCCAAACAACCAACACGGCGCATCTTTCTCCAACGCGCAAGCTTTCCACCATCGGCGTCTTCGGAGAAGCTTCGCGCGTCACGGAGCAATATCCATCCGACCGCAGGCAGGGTAAGCAAGAGGCGCAAGCGCCGAAAGAAGGAATGCTCTCTGTTCGACCGTGGGGCCGCTACGAAACCATAACAAAAGGCAGGCCGAGGAAGCAAAGATGACGTGAGAGCGGCAAGAGTGGCGGACGCTTCTTTCTCTGACGCGATAAACACCGCAGAACGCGAGGCTGGCAGTTTATTATGGTTAGGAGGGCGCTCATCCTTCCCAGCTCTCTCACTTCTTGTTTTATTCAGGGCCACGCAAGCACCGCCTCGCTGTGCATCGCGATCAACGGCGGGCGCATGTCCCAGACGCGATGCATGCACTAGACGGGACGTCCTGGAATGGAAGCCTTCGAGTGCCACAGCGTTTGCAGCAGGCTGGCAGAGAACGCGCCCGCTGGATTCGCGTGGGAGCGAGAGGCTGAGAAAAAGAATGAACGGGAGAGACACCCTCATGGTTTACAACACCGTGCCTCCCACAGTTCCCTTGCGGATTACGGTCGAGGGTCCGTGGAAGGAAGAAGGCAACGGACTCCACGCTAAAACAACGGCGGGAAAGAGACAGAGGGTGGGGGGGGGGGGGGGCTCCATTTGTGGAGGGCCATCGGTTCGACGGACGTTTACACGCCTCCCTCTCGGGGTTCAGATCCGGAGGGTCTTGAACGCCAGCGTAGAAGGAAGACGCGGTTTGAGGAGGAGAACGTCAAGAGCTTGAAGACGAAGGGGGGGGGGGGGGCTAAAACAACATACACTGTGGCGCTACGCCTCTGCCGCCAGGACCTGGTGCGGTTGCGCGCAAGACGGCGGAGAGACAACACGAAAGACCCCTGCTTTGTATAAGGGAAGGAAGTAGAATAACAAAGGTTGGTTTTGGTCGAAGGTTTTCCAGCGAGATCCGCGGGCTGCGCTAACGTAAACGTCCAGCGCGTTGCTTTTGAAGCCGCGAGCGGGAGGCTTGGTTAAACAAATTGAACAGCATCTCTGTCTTCTAGCACGGTTTTGGCGAACCGTACAGCAGCCAAGAGCGTTCCCATGATCGTCAGCGCGCAACCAGCCGGCTATGCGGGTCTTTCTACGAACACCAGCGCGTGGTGGAACGGTGTATACGGTTGAGAAAAAAAAACGTAATGTATACAGGAAATTCCTTGAAACGATACATTACGTTCGGTGGAAAGGACGAGCTGACCTTTACCGAGAAACTAGCTAACTATACACGTTTTAAGCGAGAACGGGCATGTTTCTTATCATCACCATGAAACCCGGAGAAGGACAACACTTGGAATTTAAAAAAAAATGTAGCTGGCTTAAACACTGCAATCCAAGCCACGGTGACGCAATTTCAGAAGCAAAGTGTGGATACGGGCTAGTTGGTATTTCAATTCAAGAGTGATTACAGCGCACGGTAAGGCATGGGACAAAGAGACCAACGAAGACGAGCGCTGACTTCCAACTAAAGTTTATTGTGAGAACAAGCAAATTATGGAAAAACGACAGCGTGCGATAAAACACGACAGCATGTGATAAAAAATGCCCCCCCTCCGCAACACGAAGCTAACATGAGCAAACACTCTAAACCAACAAAGCGGGAACAGCCCCGGTCAGGATCAACAAGAGCGCGTGTGCGGGCGCAAGAAAGCAAGTTCCTCATCAGTTAAAGCTATTGTAACAATAGCTTTAACTGTTGCTCATCAGTTAAAGCTATTGTGAGCGCATGTGTGGGCGCAAGAAAGCAAGTTCCTCATCAGTTAAAGCTGTTGAAACAATTAATTTAACTGTTGCTCATCAGTTAAAGCTATTGAAACCTCATCAGTTAAAGCTATTGAAACAATAGATTTAACTGATGAGGAACTTGCTTTCTTACGCTCTTGTTGTTCTTGACCGGGCTGTTCTTGCTTTGTTGGTTTAGAGTGCCGGCTCATGTTAGCTTCGTGTTGCGGAGATGGGCGTTTTTTTTTTTATCACATGCTGTCGTGATTTATCGCACGATGTTCACAATAAACTTCGGTTGGAAGTCAGCGCTCGTCTTCGTTGGCCTCTTTGTCCCGTGTCTTATAGGCCCGTATCCACAAACCAACCTTTTCCTTATCTCATGTTTTCCTGAAGTTTCTGTACACTCTACGTGCGTTATGAAGGCACAAAAATGGTCACAGGGCAATAGGTAGCTAGAAGATTAATTTGTGAATACCTGGCTACTTTGTTTATCAAACGCACTAAAGGCACAGATACGATAAGGAAAACGCGACATGAGGATAAGGTTGGTTTGCGAATACGGGCCTTACCTTGCGCTGTAATCACTCTTGAAATGAAATTTCAGAACATGCAAAGAGCCCAAACTTTGGGCTAGTTGGTTCGATGCATTCAATGAAGTCATAGCGATGAAAAGACAGGGACGAAAGGAAGATGACAGGGTGTGCGTTTCCTGTCCTCTTCCTTGGTCCCTGTCTTTTCAGCGCTATGGCTTCCCTGAATGTTACGAACATGCACCCACAAAACAGGCGCAAGAACACAGTAAACACGTTCAAATAAGAGCGGTTATCTCGTTAAGGACGTTGCTGCTTCGGGATGACTGACCAACGGTTCGATAATAGTCATGAACTTCAATCGTACTTTCAGCAACACATCGCCAAACGAGGACAAGATGAAAATCGCAAGACGCGCACGATTTGAGACCGGGGTTCAGCACGGTCATAACTATTTGGTACTCTTAATTAACCAGCGAGGGGTCATGCTGGTTAAGTCTTTACAGAACGAATTCGCGTGGGAAAACCATACAATCATTCATTGATTTAATTATTGATTGGAAGTGAGAATTAAACCAATGCTACATGTTCAGTGCTTTCGAAACATTTGCCACGGCCTCATAAAAACTGAACTAGAACTTTAATGTTCAAAAGAAGTAGAGTAAGTAAGCTACAGAATCATAACGTCGCGCGATACTTTAATGCACCCATAACGTAGCCGCTTTGTACCTTAGTTATGGAGATGGTTTGCGGCCCCTACTCAAAACACCTCGACTTCGATCACAAATCATCGTCATCGGATGCACTGTTACAGGAAGTGGGCGAAAGATGCTCATGAAGACAGTAGGCTCGCGAGTGAACAATGTCAAAAGTTAGCGAAACACGGACAACGCCAAAAGACCAGTGATTAATTGATTGATTGATTGATTTATTGATTGATTGATTGAAAACATTTATTTCAAAACAAAGAGAGATGCAGCCCTTAAGACCAGTGAAGAAGACGAATATTTGATTTGACGCCCTTGCCTGTTGCTTTACGTCCTTCAGGTCTCCGTGTGGGATCGGCGTACCCAACTCAAGGCACAAACAGCCAAAGTACGCACTATTTTAACTTACGCGCGCGATCGTCCCTGAAGAGACGCTATCGCGCTGCCCGCGATCAGCAAAGGCAGTTCGAACGTTCGGCAACGCTGTCATCGCGCCTGGAGGTCGAGAACCTATAGAGCAGTGTTTACGAAGACGGCGTGTGGACAGCTGCTGCCGCCGCTCGCTGGCGCCGGCGTCGCCATAAAGAACAGTGAGAGCGCAGCTGGATATCCCCAGTGGAAAATACCGAGAAAAAAAAAAGTGGCGGGGGCAAACAGGAGGAGAGGCCAGGTTAAGGACCGCGGTTCAACACAAATCGCCTATACCAACACGATATCCGCCTCAGACGGTACACTTTTGAGATATATACTTCAACTGCTGCGCAGCTCACCTTCACCATGAACGTAAACCAACTTGATCCCTACCGCTATTGTTCAACATATAACGTAGTGCTGACAATAGCGAATAGGTGACACGCTGAAATACAATCTCACTTGAAGACTTTTTCATGATATATACACAGTACAAAGATGGTGCGTCGGAAATGTCGGTTCATGTTCAACAGACTCAAACCCATGGAATATGCACGCAGGCAATCGGCTACTGTAACCTATCGTTCGCGTGCCGATGGTGCGTCGGAAATGTCGGTTCATGTTCAACAGACTCAAACCCATGGAATATGCACGCAGGGCAATCGGCTAATGTAACCTATCGTTCGCGTGCCGATGCGCCTTGAGAAACTCTTCGAGATGAATATACTAGAGAGCTACTGCAGCACTTAAGCCAGCGACCTTGTGTTTTCTTGCTTGTCTTGCACGTCTATCCACACCGCTGATTTAGTTCTTCCGCGCGCGTTCGGCTGAAGTTTGGAGACCGTGAGCAGTTGCAGCACTTGACAAGTTACTGTGTAGGCTCTGGACAGCCTGGAGCTACAGCCGTATAAGCTCTGTAGTGAAACCGGCGGCCGGTCTCTCAGCGTCTGTACAGATGCAGTTCGGCTTTCTGAAATGGGTAACTGCAGTCGACTCACAAAAACCTGCCCAGTTTAATAGCGCTTTCTGGGGGCTCATTCAGATAACTTACAGGCTGATACTGCAGGCAGTTGTGCACAGAAGGCGAGATGACCGCATACGCCTTACAGAACGGTGAACTGCGTATCACTCGACCGGGGCAGCACTCTCGTTTTTACGAAATACCGCTTCCACCAAAACCTCGTGACGTCCTCCTGCTCCTCTTCCCAAAAGTTGAAGTACATAGCCTTAATCAGTTACGCTTTCTTTTTGGAAGCGCGTAACGTGTCAACAATTCCTGTCAACGGAAAAGATATCCCCTACTCCTTCTAAGAAGCTTTCCCTAAAGAGTCCAGCTCTTAGAAAATAAACGTGTAACATAACGCGCCCTCTGACTTAACAGTTCAAGGAGAAGAAGAAAAATAGCGGCGCCTCGTTACTTAGAAAGCGAAAGTAGGGATTAATTTATCACCAAACTCGCGTGCACTCGCTTTATCCGTAAAGCTCGCCGGCGCAAGCTTGCTGACATAGGCGGGCTCGACGCCCCGACCCTGTCAGTCACGCTTATCTGATAGCAAATGGGCATGACGGACGCTGCATGCATAACGCTTATCTCGCGTCTCTCACTTCCAATCGGGGTACACGGGCTCGCAGAATTTCAGCCATGCTGAAGATCTCGGAAACCCTAGCATGAATCTCTCTCCGTATAAGCTTCTAGCCAGGGTTATTGGTTTTGAGGACCTTCTCGAAAACGGCAACGCTTTCTGGTTCCTCTAAGGCGCGGCGGTCTGGTTCTCGTCAACGAGCACACGCAACGAAAGATAGCAGGTGACCCTGAGCGTGGAAAAGGAGCGCGTCCGAGCGCCAGCGGGGGATGCGCGCAAGCGCTGTTCAGTTGTGGCGCTTATAGCGAAACGGACAGATTGCGCCGAATGCTGCGGCGCGCAACGCATCGCCTCGCATTCCAGTTGCGAGAGCGAGTCTGGGCAGCTCGGGTATCGGTTCCAGTGAGTGACCGAGGCGCCGCCGTGTCGGAGGAAGCTGGAAGGCGCAAACGTCGAACGTAACTTACGCCAACGCGTCTCGAATGCGACAGAACTCGAAGAGCTCATCCATCACACCAGTTGTGAGAGCAATCCCCGAATGCAAACCTCGGAAGCTCGTGCACGAAGCTAAATTGAGTCTGCCAACTGTCACAGATGGAAGAGACATCTCTACACTGTAAGCAAAAACTATCCGAGATTGGGGTTTTTGCGGCTCATGACCTCTGAAAACTCCCTCGCGTTTAAAATTACTACCTCATGTTGGAGTAAAAGGCGGTACATGACATAGTTTTACCACCACCTCTCAGGGACGTAGTAAAAGGATGTCACAATCCAGTTTTACTACGTGGGGAGTTTTCTGTCACGTGACTTTTAACCACGATGTGAGAGTTTATTATCACGTGACTGGAAGCTGCAGCTGCTTCGGCGGCTTTCCCCCCCCACCGAGTGACGCTCTCAGTTCCAGTGAAGGTATGCGAACCCCACAAATGCCTTTTTTTTTTTTTTTTTTTTTTGTAAGATTGGTATGGCATTGTCGCGCTTCGTGGTTGACCCCCAGTGCACGGCCGCTCGATCTCTCCCCTTTGGTGCCCAGTGCATGCACTTTCACTGGAACTGGGTGCTGCTGAAGCAAAACGAGCGAGGAAAGCATTCTGTGAACGAAAGGGCGTGCTCGAAGAAAAAAAAATTGCTGGAAAGCCGTCTTGCAGATTTTCGCAAATCGTTGGCGTATGTTGTTTAGTGGCCCTGGAGACTGGCGAGTGTCAGACGCTCGCGCTGTATGTGTCTCGTTGCGCGGATGGCAAGCTCAACTGGATCTCACGTGTTTCTTCTATCATCGAGCGGCCGTGCGCGTACGAGCGCGAGCCTCCGAACCTGGACGTCGCGGATACCTCGCTTCCGTGCTGAATCGCGACGAGCTACGAAGAACACTGCCAGCGGTAAAACATCAAGCTGGTGTGATCGTTCGTAGTTGCTTCCTGGAGAGTGACCGGTTACAACTTCGAAGCGATAGGAAAAAGGCTTCGATACGTCGTCGGCACTGAGCCGGCCAGTGTGAGTGCGTCGCCTGAGCAGGTGAAACAAGCGTCGCATAGATTTTGTTTCACAGAAAGCAATGTCTGCTGTAGTAAAGTACAGCCGGAATTGTCCGCAGCATGCGCCAACCGTTTTCAAACAATCTCGATCGAAGGTGGGCACCGATACAAGGCATACGGAACCAGCTATGGCCACCGGTGAGCACGGAGAAAACCCGGACGGTGAGCCGTTTCGTTCGTTGTGAGTACATCGCTCCGTAAGACGCCGCGAATAGCAGAGACGTATTTTTCATTGCTGTCTAAAATAATGACGACGGAAATTGCACAGGAGGTGCATTCTGTGATCGCCAGCTGTCTTTCATCGCATAGCCGTGCTCCTCGAAAAGGCCTAACGACGCCGTTGGTCTGAAGCCGGTACAGGCGCGGCACCGCTCTTCTTCGCCGGCGTTCCTGAATATGTGCTGCTACTGTGTTTGTGTACTGCCACTCAATGAAAATTATTGAGCTGCCATGGTTTGTGTGTGCTTAGGTATATGTTGTGGAGTTGTGCGTGGGCACTGCTAACGCGTGTGGGCCAACAGGTTGCAGTGCCAGCTAATAATTGGATAATCAAAAAAGGTAAGATCGGGAGGGTTTATGCTAAGAGGTCGGTGTGGCTCATGGTGACTTGCTACCCACCTTAAGTTTACGCGTGCGCTATGAAACTTTATTGTTCAACGATGCCAAAAAGTAGCTCTCCCACCGGCTCTACATGGCGGGTCAAATGCGGTGCCTATATATACCGGGTGGTCGAAGTACGGTTGAGTAACGCGAGCGGTCCGTTCAGGTGATGTTTTATTCTGCATTGGTTGTGTGTGTGTGTGTGTGTGTGTGTGTGTGTGTGTGTTAATCTCTGTATATGTCATCAATTCGGCGTCATTTGATGTTTAATAAATGCGTTGGCTCATGGTCCGATCACAGCCGTCACTTCTTATTTTTTTTTTTGTACCACTAGAAATAACTCTCAGAAATCACCCTAAAAACCTTGTAACGGCAGTGAAAAATTACTCCAACTATACTCGCTGAAAACCTCGGCGGGGTAAATAATTACTACCGCTTCTACGCCCAAAAACTCGACTAGCGTGAGAGTAAATTTTTACCTCGACTGGTACGAAGTAAAAAAAACCCAGAAAAGGTAGTGCGCTAGAGGACAAGCAGTTTACTCCAGTTTTTGGTTTTTTTTCTGGTTATTTTTGTTTAGTGTGTAGGGAGGCTTGGCCAAAGCAATCTTTACACCTGTCACCACATCAAACTATGGTCAGGCGTCAGAATACATTATGGATGCGAATATAGACCCTACTCATAATTGTAAAGCTAGCTTTCCTGCTATGCAGTTTGCCCTACTAATGGCGGGCGGTCATATACTGCAAACAGCCTGTTCAAGCGCAGTTTGTTTACCCTACGGCGCGGAAAACGTTCACTGGGCTCCCTTGATATAAACACGCATGTTAGAAAAGCCATGACACGTTCCAATAGGACCTTATCTCCACTTGTAGGGCGACAGGTGCCGCCATTAGTAGGGCGAATATGCAGCAGAGGGAAGCGCACTTGCGGATTATGAAAATGGTCTATATAATGTGGCACATTCTATGCGCTCTGCTGCCGGATTACCTGCTTTGTGCAGAGACCAACCGAAGATCTGGAGGACTCGGTTCACCCGATCCCCTCGCACAAATTGCGATGTGGAGGCAGGCGCGAAGAAAGCCTCGCGTTTAAATCTTACAAGCGCCATACCATGACTGAAGACAACGCTGCATGGTTAAGTGTTTCTCTGTTGTATCGAAGAGCTGGAAAACAGTTTCTCGAAGACCTTATGCAACCACTGCAATAAATTCTCAACGTATATGAGTTTGAAAGAGGCGAAGCTTTGAGATTGCTAAACTTTCGAACTAGTTTTCCATTGATGGCGCGAGGACCAGCATTCCTAACGAGCTTTCACATGACAGCCCACACGGAATGTTTCAATAACACTTCCGTTGGGCCTATATAAGAGGTACATAATCCTGAGGTTGAAGTTACAGCGCAAACACACAACATATTCCACGAAGAAAAGACACAGCACACACAAGCGCTTGCGTGTGTCGTGTCTTTTCTTCGTGGGGCGTCTTGTGCGCTTGCGCTGCAACTTTCACCAGGAAAAATTTTGCCGGGTGGTATATAATACATATAAGACTCTCTGAATGACGAAAAACGACTTCTCTGGCCACGAGCCCGTCGGCTCCTCTCTCGTCTGTCTCCACGCCGTCGACTCGGCGGGACGGAAACCCAAGACTCGACCCTGAACGCGCCTTCTGTCATCGCGTCTTCTGGGGCGGCATTCTCGGTAGCGCAACAAGTCTCTCGACTCCCATTTCGCGCCCCCTTCGCTTCCCAAGACATCGCCGCCTCTGGAAACCGATAAACGACGGCGCTCCCGACGAAGTCCTCCGCTATCGTGTACGCGCAAGCGAGCCTCCTGGGCCGGCCAGCCGGCGTCAAGTGGCCACGAATGGGCTGACGCGACAAGAAAGGGCACCAATCGGGGCTTTCGCCGGAAAGGCTCGCCGCCACCACGCGACAGCGCCGATAGACACCGCTATACCAGGAGATGAGGGTCACGGGGTTGTAAGCACGCGTGTCAAGTGACCGACGCAGCTGTGCACTCTCCAGGAAACACACGCGCACAGAACGGGAAGTAACGACGCCACGTAGACGGCAAGCTGAAGTGGTTGAGAGATTACTGTTTGGTTACGAAATAAGATCTGCTCGAAGTGCGCTTCAAAGAGACACTAAAGTGAAACGAATCGATTTCGATTGACAAATTGTACTCTGAGAACTCCAATCATGTTAATTTCACCACCATAGTTTTATTAATATATGATAAACTCAAGGTCGAAGTTACATTCATAAATTTCGCGTCGAAATCTCCGCGCGTGATGTCACGGATTTCCAAGCGTACTTATCGTATTTTGGCGCCATTTGCTCGACGAAACTTCCTGAAACTTGGTATGTTAGATCTATAGCCCCCTCGGAGGTCAATGCACATAATTTTTACCGATTAGGAACTACGTAGGACCGAGCAGACGCAGTCAAAATCTATGACTTCACGGCTATTGGCGCTCGAATTTCACAAGGTGGCAAGCGTTATGATTCTGGAGTTATAAAAAAAAAATGTAATTTACTAATATAAGAAAAATCGTCCTCTTCAGTGTCCCTTCAAAGCATAGTAATAATTGGGGTTTTACGTTCCAAAACCAGGATATGATTATGAGAGACGCCGTAGTGAGGGGGGGGGGGGGGGAGGACTCTGGAAATTTCGACCACCTGGGGTTCTTTAACGTGCACCTAAATCTAAGCACACGGGTGTTCTTTTCATTTCGCCCCCCATCGAAATGCGGCCGCCGGGGCCGGGAATCAAACCCGCGCCCTCGAACTCAGCAGCGCGACACGTGCTAAGCTAAGGCGGGTTACCTTCAAAGCAGACACCCGAAGTGACGTCACAGCGTCTGATAGGCGCGAAATCCACATAAAGCCTAATTAGCTCTGGTAGGTTACACGAATGCTGCAGCGGCTAAAGTCGCGTAAACGTACAGATGTACACGTGATTATAGGCGCGCGCACGGAGGGGGTAGGCCCCCCCCCCCCTAGTCACCTAGGAGGGGGGGCGCAAAGCCAGCCCCATACATTGTCATAATAGGGAGGGGGGCCCTGCGACTCGTAGAGGGAGGGGAGGGCAAAGTCAACCAGATACATTGACATATTAGGGAGGGGGGGACGCTGCGATGAACCTTCGCCCCCCCTAAAGGGAAACCATGCGCACGCCTATGCACATGATATACACGACGGCCCACATACTTCGATGTCGATGTCGTGTGCCTTTTGCGCGAGAGTATGCGTGATGTCATAGCAACTAGCTCAGGAGTCTGTCCTTTGGAACTAACAGGCAAGACGACTACTTAAGGGGATTCCAATAGACATAACCAGAATAATATTGATCATCATCGATTACGTCTATGTACATATGCCTGCGTGCTCCCTTTGTCAGCGCCTGTTGAAAGGTTATCGAATGCACCTATAGTAGTGTCGTTTGGAAGCAGCATACTGCGCAGATGGTACAAGATGATGTTACTGGCGAGATATATCATCACCACCATCACTGATGTGTATTTAAGTATGGCTGCTCACACTGTTAGCGCACCTTTCGGGAGCTTGTAGAATGCGGCTGTCGCCAAGATGTATATGCGCTCCCATGATCGTATACCTCGTCTCTATCCTGTTTTAACTTTGCGGCCACTTTAGAGCGCATTCTGCGAGAACAGTCAGCGGAATTTCACGTCAGTAACATTAGGACTAACATGACAATGAACCGACTCAAAACCTTCGTGCAGCTAAGGCTAACGGTTCAGTGAAGCAAACCCGACAGCTCTGGTTCTGCAGGAGGCAAGAACAAGGAGGTGCCCTTTGCGCGCGATGCGAGCTGGCAAATAATATTAATGTTTACAGCATCACTACATGAAAAAAAAAAAAGCCTTTCAGCGTCGCTTCCAAGATGTCGCTATTAGCTAATCAGGCGTGCAGCATGTACACATAAATAACACCTAGCATTTTATTCTTTTTTTTTTCAGTTACGGTGGAGGTTATCGAGGTTAACTGCGTTAATATTACGAGAATTACAGCGACATCTCCCCGAAAGTGCTTCAGTTACAACTACCCCTTGCATATCAACACTTCTAACCTACGTCGTAACGGCCGCATTAGTTAGGCGGCAGCAACTGGTCTTAATGACCACTCACGCCTCAGCGTGCGGTTTCAACCACCCGAATTGCTGCTTCCGTCAATTCCTACCACATTCCTCATCGTGGCCATGAGAGAGAGAGAGAGAGGCGCCAACGAAAACAAGGAGGCGACAATTACCAGAGACAAGCAGCCGAGACAGCGGCGTGCCGCTAAAAGCTGCCAGCCACGCAGTGTAAGTGACCTCCCCCTGCAGCGACAAGTTCGCGTGTCGCTATCAACACGACGACGGCGACATGCGGAAGGGTAACTGCGACTCCCGGCTTTCAAAGCATGGGACCAAAAACTAAAACCCAAAGGAAAGCCGAAGGAAGATAGACAGTTACGGCTATACATGGCGCCGCTGTAAACCGACCTTTAGATGTTATGCACTCCTTCAGCGAAGCTCGCGACAGAGACCACACGGCTCCTCGCACTCCTTTTTGACGACGGCAGCGACGAGCAAAAACAAAGAGGCAGCGAGTGACAAGAAAGCGCGTTGCGGAGTTCAATGACCCGTGCGTGCTCTTGCCGTCATCTCGCCTCGCGAGCAGCAACGGCAGCCTTCCCCGGCGCCCTCGCGGCACGACGGGGTCCGCACGGAAGTAGTAGTCGTCACCGACCGCCCGCCCCGCGCTGCCTCGATAATCGCATTCGCCAAGGTTGTCGGACCTCCTCCTCCCACCCCACGAGATGCCGTCCTAGTAAAAAGAGCCCGGGGTGCAGCGAGATGCTAGACCTCCTACACGGTGACGTTAAGGTACACAGATGCGACGGGCCACAGCCTCCTTCCTGCCAGAGTATGCTTACAATGTATGTCCTATATACACACCGAGAATGCATGACAGTCGTTCAGTGGCCCACGGTCTGGGACGTGGCTTCACCACGACGTACTAAATCGCGAGTTTCAATGATGATAATTGTTGAGGTTTCAGGTACCGAAACCACGATATGAATTGAGGGACGCCGTGGTGGAAGGCTCCGGAAATTTCGACCACCTGGGGTTCCTTAATGTGCACCTACATCTAAGCACACGGGTCCCCTGGAATTTTGCCTCCGTTGAAATGCGGCCTCCACGGCCGGGATTCGAACCCGCGACCTATGGGTCAGCATTCAAGCACGTTTCAAGCGTGTTTCGATATAGTGGGCGCGGTCGTTACTTTATATACATCGGATACAGTATGCATGTGATCCCACCATACAAGTTCCCAAAGCACCTTCGTATACGCAGGTATGTAGACACTTTACAACCTGTTCGGCTTCAAATGCTGCCAATGTTCGCGAACCATTTCGAATGGAACAATGGAATGTTCGAGCCATGGCCGCTCGATTGAAAGTCACAAAAGCTAAGAGAGAACTTGAACAGTTCAACTAGCCCAGTCCATCGCTGTTTTAAAACACATAGTGCCCAGCGCTGTCACTACGGCCAAGTGATCGCAGCGCCAGTATTCTCCCCTGGCGACTTCTGTAGGAAACTTCGTATAACGACCCATATACGTACGTACCTTTGGCTGCGGCAAACGGAGGACGACTGAAGGCAATGGGACCGCACAACAACGCGCTCGGGACGAACTCCCAGACAACGCTTCTCTGTGTCTCCAGAGCCGCTTCGTTTTTGGAGGCGGTGCCAAACCAGCGGCGCCGAGTCCGGCAGGTTTACGGACGCCCCTGTGTATAAGATGCCCTGCCTGCCTGCATCGCGGACCGTCGTCGCGATGATCTCTTTCCAGCAGCGGATTACGACCGACGGCCGGGGGGGATTCGGGCCAGCATAATAATAATAAACACGGCTGAACGGTCGCTGTTGCCCTGCCACTGTTATCCTCGGCATAAAAAGCCGACACCGGCTTTTCAGCTTCGGAAGCCGACGACTTAGGAAGCGCCGTAGTTCGGCAGGGGGAAGGGGGGGGGGGGGGTCTTATCTCTACCAAGATGGCGGCCCAAAGGCGGAAGAAGGAATGGAATAAACAAAGCAGGACGGATGCGATTTAAAAACGAAAGGTGGAGGGGATCGAAGAATCTGATCTGTGCTCGAAGCCCGCGCTAGCAACGAACGCTGCGCGGCAAAGCCGAACACACGAGTTGGGACAGGCAGCGAAAATACACAACGTCACAAAAGTGATGATGATCGCGGCAAAGCTTGGAATTTATTTTTACTCGGCGGAGAAGAAACTTCGATTCCAAACGCGGCTGAGAGAAGTTCGCAAAGACGATGACGTAAAGATAAAACGCTGAAGGAAACGTAGGGAGGGAAAAGAAAATTGAAGAAACAGTGAGGTGGATGGACTACGCGTTGTATACATATAGGTAGCAATGCCCGGGAACAGAACGAAGAGGCGAAAGAAAGAGCGCAACACGCTGTCGCATTGGAAGTTCAAATCACGCCCCGACTATTTTTTTTTATTTTTTATTTTTAGAAGAGAGTGAGAAGGAGCGGCGGATGTTTTAGAGCGAGCGAATCCGGCATAAACTGGAAACCGCTCCCCGAAGCTGCGCGTATACCCGTGGTCTTGCGTATACGCTTGGCGCTGCCTTGAAATGGGAAAAGAAGCTTTCCTCTGAGAACCACACACACGCCAGGCGGTGGTCTTGGGGGCCGGCCTGTATGTATAAGCAATGACACGGGGAGCGACGCACGTTACTTTACGTCCGCGGATTTCTCTTCGTGATGGCAAAAAATATGGACCGCGCAAGAAAAATCGCGAAGCATGGAAAAAAATGTTGCGCCACTGCCGTGCGCTACCGCGATATTAAAGCTGGAAGTCACGAACCCGCGCCGCTTTGAAACCCGAGCGGATTGTTGGTGGTAAATAAAGATCGCGTGACGAGACGGGAAGAAGACATTTACGAAGCGAGCTGACGCGAGACGTGGGTAACTGAGATCGCTGGGAGAAAGTGCAGGTCGTGCATGCCTAGTGCATAATGAATGGGGGAAAGAAGCTTCTGTGTAGCAGTATTACAAACTGCTGCAACGCTTATCAAATGGTGCTGGTGGTACTGGCACGTTTTGAAGTGTTTGTCGTATAAAGTATACACAGTAGCAGTAGTTGTTGTGTTATCAAAAATTAAATAAGCGGGGTTTTTCTTCCAAAGCACGAGATGGTTATGAGGAACGCCGTAGTGTGTGTGTGTGTGTGCGTTTGGTAAGGGGGGGGGGGGGACTCCGTATCGCTACCTGGGGTTCACGTGTACATATAGAAGTACACGGGCGTTTCTTTGTATTTCGCCCCTCCATCGAAACGCGACCGTCGTCGCAAGGGCAGCGCAACGCCATAGCCCTGAAGCTAGTAGTAGTAGTAGTAGTAGTAGTAGTAGTAGTAGTAGTAGTAGTAGTAGTAGTATTTCATGTGCTTCATTGTTTGTTTATGGATTCTTTATTCGATGTTATATAACTTTACATTGATGCCGAAGTGCCTTACCGAAGTAAGGCACTTCGGTAATCAAATGTTGTTTTTTGGACCCAAACTAGCCTATGGCTATGGGTCCTCACAGTGTTTGTATACTTTGCAAAAAAAAAAAGATAAATAAAACTCAATTCAATAGTAGTAGTGGTTGCTGCTGTTGTAGTAGAATAGGAGGAGGAGGAGAATAACATGCAGCTTATGACCTGGTCCCGGTGGCACTGGTACGAAATGGTTCTGGTACAAAGTAGTAGTAATAGCAGTTGTGGTTATGGTACAGTAGTAGTATTGCTAGTAGCTACTGCTGCTTCTCAAGCGGTCATAATGGCGGCGGTCTAGCTGTCAGTGACAGCAGTGCAGACACGCAAAAGTACCACAATTGGACACAGCTGCCGACAGACGCACCCCCTAGCGGCCAACGCGCGGTCGTTAACGCTAGAGTTAAGGAAGGAACGGTGAATAACGAGCGGACCGAGTTGCCCAACTTAGCTCGACAACACGGGCGAAGCCAGTTCACCGCGGCCACCAAAGGAACGACATGCTATGGTGGCTGGCATGCAGTGACGGGTTCGCTGTCGCATTCCGAGACATAAACGGGAGCACTCCCAAGGCGTTGTCGCTCGAGCAGAGCAGCGAGGGGAGGACATTCGTTTCTAACACGCCTCGCGGTTGTAAATCCTGCACTCTTCTTTTTTCGCCCGCTCCGAGGCGGTGACGCCGAGTCGCAATTTATTTTCCAGCCAAGCCAAGCCAAGCCCCCAGGAGCCGCTCGCGAAGCCGATCCTCCGCGCGCAGCAATAAAATGGCACCGCCCCACTTCGTCACCTTTTTCTTTCTGAAAGTCGCGCGCTAGAGCGAAGGCAGGTTAAGAGAGTGAGAAGAAGAACCCAGACGAACGGCGCGAAAGAAAGAAGAGTTTAAAAAGAATTCGCGCCCTGAAGACAGGAAGCCGAGACAGTCTGAACCCCCCTCCTGTATTACTTTACCCGGCCTTGACATCGGTGAAACCTGGCAGGACCTTTGCGTTCCCTACTACATCATTCGCACGTGTTGAAAATAACCTTTAAAAAAAAAATAGAAAAAAAAAGACGTACAGTACCCCCCATCTATTCCACAGCACATCTTTTTTTTCTTTCATTTGCTGCAACATGTGGAAGATAAGAGCGGGGGAGTTGTCGAGAAAAAAAACGCGAACTGCGGTGCCCAATCATGAATTATTTACGGATGCGCCATCTCAGGGGTGGCTTCGGCATAAAATAAATAAAAATAAAAGCTCGCTCAAATTTACGTTCGGTTGATTTTGTAAGACCCCAAACAGGAGGACTACGCCCAAAAGAGAAAATCGTGCTTCGACATGCACGCTTTGCGCTCAAGGCAGTGGAAAGTACGTCACCTGGCTTCTACGTGTTATGTCTCTGTGATGTCTAAGATGCTACTGAGTTAACACACCAGCAACTCAATTATAGTACTTATCGAAGCCAGAGTTAGTGACCCTATATTTATATTCTAAAAGTTATCACCTGTTCTATTATCATTCGCTGAGGACTATGCGATGTTTTTGGCCATATAACAGTAGAGTGTGCGCGCGCGCGCGCGCACGCACGCACACACACACACACACACACGCACACACACACACACACACGCACACACACACACACACACGCACACACACGCACACACACACACACACACACACACACACACACACAAGAAAGAAAGAAAGAAAGAAAGAAAGAAGCGTGACTACACTTACCCTTCGAAATTTTAGATACGTGGGATTGGACATATTGATCCAGCATAGACGGACAGCGGAGATATTCAGTTTGATTCCAATTCCGGCGAAGCCGGCAAAAGACAGAGCTTCGCGAAGACCACGCAGGCTACACTGCTGTCCAAACAAGATAAGATGGCGGTCGAGCAGGAAGGCTTAGGAACTCAAAATAAATGTCGTCTCCCTCAAAGGAAAACATAGTCACGCTTTTCTGCACGCTTAATGTAGGCTTCGTTTATTTTTTCATAGGTTAAAACACGCAAAAAAAAAAACAAAGCTATATGTGCTTCGTTTAGTGTGGTTTAGTCTCTTAGCCTTCACTAGTCGACGAGAGGTGGCGTCATTCTTGGCGCAGGAGACATCTAGACACGTATTAACTACCGGGGCTCAAAGCTGTCTTCACAGCTGTCAACGCAGGCTGTCTCCGATGCTCGCCGTGATTAGAAAGCACCTACGGTGACATTTAAATGGCTATATGCTGACCTTTATGATTGCATATTCGAACGGTCGCTTTGTACGCCCTCTAACAGCGCTGTAAAATTCGCGTTAAAGGAAAAAAAAAAGAGCGAGAAAAAAAAAAAAAACGCCTAATAGGATTGCAAACCTAGGAAAGTTGGTAACGCTCCATCTTTTAAGATTACCATCTGTCAAATGTTATCAAATGTGACAGTGTCGAAGATTTACTGTTAGTACCAACAAAAAAGGCCTCTATACTGATGATCAAAGGGAGCAGGATTACAGCATCTCCATTTGAGTGCTGTCATAACGTAGCCTTTAAAGCTGAGTTTCACAACAAGCTTCACAGCAACGCCAAACAAAAACGTAGGCTATAGGACGACGTTTCGCGACGACCGCGTGACCTAGACATGCTGGCAGTTGTGTTAAAAAAACTGCACCGCGCTACTACACTACATAAACAGAAGAATCAAAGATCAGAATAGCACATTATGTTATATAACTTGATCTGTGTTCCGTATTGTCCGCCCATATTACAACATGCCTAACGTACTTCCCGCATTGCGTCAAAGCCGCGCCGATCCAGACCCTCGCACACACGTCAGCCATTTTGGAACTTGCCGAAGGTTTAAGCGCGTTGTTACTAGAAAGCCCGCTACCCGGTGATTCAGCTATGAACCTGAAACCTTCAATATTTTTACGCGTAAACACAACTTTCGTACTAGTACGTCGTCATAACCAGCTTTCAGCATAACGCGAAAAACTGAACGCATGGACAGATTGGCATCTTCATCGCTGTCACAACCATTATCGTGAATTTCGAAACAACTTTAAAAAACAGCAACAAAATGGAGAACCACCAACACGGCTTGCTTTGTATTGTTATTTTTTTACAAAATCACAGCGAGCTGGTCAGTCCAGTTCCCGCGAAATCCGCAATCACCAGGCCAAGGCCCGAGCGGCGACAACGCGGCGAAACGAATAAATAAGCGATAACGAAAATTCGCAGAATATGCAGATACGCTTCAGCGGCGCCGTTCGGTCGGTATGGCATATAAAGTGAAAGCACTCAGCAGTTCGTAACTTTGCAAGAGGGAGGGGGGGGGGGGGGGTGAGTGCGCGATGCAAATCCTTGAACAACGACACATCTATGTAAGTAATGTTATCAAGAAGAAACTGGCAAAGCCTTCTTTTCTTCTTCTTTAAACTCGGCTCTTGCCTCGGGAGACTGTTCTTTGCGGCGCAATTACGAAAAAGGCTGACAGATAAGGAGTGGCGAGCGAGGAACTAGAGTATTAAGATAATAATAAAGGTCGGAGTGTTGCAAAGGAAATGAAGTACAGAAGAAAAAGGAACTTTAGGCTTCGGCCGATAACTGTCTGTTTAATGGTCATATACGAAAAGAATGGCCTTGTTCTGAAAAGTAAAACAACTACTTAACATGCTTTGACTTTCTACCTCGCTTAAAGCGATCGCATAAGCCGCGCGTCTCAAATTATAGCGCAAGTCATGCACGAAGACTTGTATCTAATTACAACCCGTCATTTCGTACTTAACCATAACATAGCCGTGAAAAATAAGAAAATAATAGCTCGCTCGTGTTCCTTCACCGGACTTCGATGATATGTGTATCTTTATCTACAAGGCAAGGTATAAGATTATAATCGAGAATAAGCATTACCTCGGCGCAAACTTCAATATTTTTCCTATTTTTTCCAAATGTACGCGAAACCATGCAGAACGTTCGCGTTAGTCAAATTTTTCAGTTAGGAGCCTCGTACTAGCCTAGTATATTTGTTTGTTCTTAACAAAGGATAACTTCCGTAGAGCTGGAACTTAGGAGAGATTTGTTTCAGCTCTACCCAGCATTCGGGAGAGGTTAGTCCAAAGCTACAGTTCAGTATGAAACAGATGCAAAAAAGAAAAAAAAAAAAAGCCCTGCTACTTCATAATATTGCTGCACAAAAATGATAATTTTAAAATGTTGAATCATACCAAGCCAACAGGTAATTAAAACCGAGGAAAGCGAGGGAAAAATAGATTTATTTTATTCCAGTAATGCGGAGATAAAGACAAATGAAAACTGGACAGGAAAGTGGCATATACATAGTTTTCACGTGACGTCACAGACAGGTTCTCTGCGCTGGGGTCTCTAAGATGGCGGCAACCGTGACTTTTTATCTCATTAGAGAACGTCAGTGCAGAGGAGGACGGTCCCCGCGTTCTTCTGTTCGTGAGCCACGCCAAGGGGGGTAACATAAAGGAACGGAAGGGGCACCGGCACTAATTTGATGTCATGGTTCAGCTGGGGGGCCCTAAGATGGCGGCCATGGTGACGTCGATGCAAACTATGTATACGAGCGCACATCTTCGCATATGCTGAAATGCCATGAAATTTGTGACGTAACAATAACGTCTCTCGTGCAGTAGTGGGCATTGGAACTTAAAGTTGCGACGGTAAATTTTCGCCTCTGAGTAATGAGCAATCAGCGGTATTTTTTGCAGTTAGCTAAGAGCTAGTGCATTATTCCGAAAACGAGCCCTACCAGTGTTGCCAGTAGTATGTTGTTTCACTGAATGTCTTCCTGATAGCCTAACCCGTAACGGAGGTCTAGTAGTCATGGTGCTCGACTGCTGACCCGAAGGTCGCGGGATCGAATCCCGGTCACGGCGGCCGTATTTTGATGGAGGTGAAATGCTAGAGGTCCATGTACTTGCATTGAAGTGCACGTTAAAGAACCCTACACGGTCAAAATTCTGGAGCCCACCCTTTTGAGTATCTCATAATCATATCGTGGATTTGGGACGTAAAGCGCCAACAATTATTATTATATTCCTGATAATTTAACATAATGAAACTCGAGCACACGGATGCTATTCGGTGCACTTCCAGATCGATGATGCTGATGAAGACGTACTACAGCCCCTCATCACTTATTTAAAAAAAAAAAAGAAAAAAAAAACGAGATATGACAGAGACGATCTGAAAGGTCTCATCTAGCAAACGACAGGAAACTGTCCGGGCAGGCGAAGATGAGACAGCGAGAAAAAAGAAAGAAGTCCAAAGGCTTCCCGAAATGCGGAAACTTGAGTGATGAAAAGGGTTAAAAGGGCAGGAGAGGAACGCAGCAATCGATTGCCGCTTTCGGTCTGACCTTTCGTACGCGATTAAAGCGAGCGCCGCCATGACGTTGGCGGTGTTGCGACTCCGGGTCCTGCGGGTCTCATTGAAGGTAGCTAGCCCCCGTCTCAGGCTCCATCGTCCAACAAGTCAGATGAGGCGTCCGTAAGAACGACAAAGATTTATTAGTAGCAAGAAGTCAAGAAGTTGAGTTCGAATGACAAGAAGTGAAAAATACAATGATGTCTCCGGCTTTTATATCGCCGAGTTGCCAAACATGGGCGCATTGTCCGCATCTTCATCCAATACGGTGCCCGGTGGCCTTGAAGCTCCACCCACGAGACTGGGGACCGACGTCCAATAGATGCACGCGGAGAGGGCCACCGTCCAAAACGATCTCCAAATATGGTCACGAAAACAGCACCAAGGTTTTGCGCACAGCACCACTTTTGCACGCGTTTGAAGATCTTGGGGCTGGGGCTGGTTCCAGGAATTCTTCCGGCGAGGGGGCAGAGTATCCGTGCCCAAGCCGAAGAAAGTGGACGGCTGGACAAGAATGTCTTTCATCAGGCCACTCCACCACGCAGCAGGTGCTACGGAGAGAGGGGGAGTGAAGGTTGTCGATCCCTTCTCTAATTTTCCGTGACTTCACTCTTGTTTAAGTTATTTCAATCAGAATAAAGTTATTTCAATCAATCAATTCACTCTTGTTGTGCAGCGGCAGTCGGATTACTCTTGTTGTCGCCCCAACAGCAAATTCCTCAGAAGCTTGGACCACGGGGCTTGCTTGAATGACCGTTTGCAGCGGAGATCACAATGGCCTTCTGTGTCGAGCTGGTCCTGGTGCCGAACCGGTCGGCTGAACCCCTTTTGTTCACGCCAGGCCGGGAGATAGTCGCGACGTCCCAACTCCTTGTTTTTGCCTGGAGCAGGTTAAGGAACTGTTTGTCGGGTTAGAAGCCGCCGAAAGAATTCGACGCCGTTGGCGATCGTAAGAGCGGGCAGCACGGCCTACTCCACAGATGTTTTCGCGCAGATACCAAATACGAACAGACGACGCAAGCTGACACGTGTGAAGAAAGAAAGAAAGAAAGAAAGAAAGAAAGAAAGAAAGAAAGAAAGAAAGAAAGAAAGAAAGAAAGAAAGGGATGAATAGGAACAAAGAAAACTGAAAGGTCGGGAAGCACTTGGCAAATAGAAAAAAAGTGACTGCAGTAATGCTGCTTGTTTTCTTTTTGTTTTCTTCTTTTTTTTTTCAACGAAAAAGTGTAAAGATGACGCTGACACGTGTGTCTGTCGCTGTTTTTTTTTACAATCTTGTACAAAATGTATAGTAGAGGGAAGAAGGCGGCAACGTCGTCCAAATATCAGAACGACGGAAGTGCAGATCTCTTTTCTAACCTGACATCTTGAATTGCCAATTCCTCCAGGAGATCGAAAAAGTCATTCCCATTAACCAACATTCATTCATTCATTCACGTTATAAAACAGGTGGGAAGAGAATAAGGGCGCGGAACACGGAAACGATGCACCGTAACACGATCTCGTCCATTTCACGAACCACAACACGGCTTCCGTAAAGTTACGACAAGCGCTTTAAAGAGACAACTCAAGATCAGGAAAAACACCTCGCGGGAGTTTTATTTCTCGACAGCTTGCTGCCAATACGGAGCGTAAGCCCTGTTCTTGAAAGCAAGCTTAACATTCGCAAGATGACACGCGGTACAATGAATACGTTAAATTCGGGTAGCTAGCTGTTGAATTGGGGGGCTACCTGTCTGTTGAAATGGGGCAGCTGCACTTCGCGTCCTACGCTTACTGTACGCAATACGATTTCTCAAAGGTCAATCAATGCGCCACGTGCCTGCGGATGAGCACGAATGGAACAGGAAAGGTGGGTAGATGGGCGGATACACGTGCGCTCTTTCTAATTGGACGACTCGGGCCGGGGATGTTTTTACGCCGGTGCAACGAGGTTTCGTACACGAGAGGATCAAAGCGGGCGCTTGAAAGTTTCGTCACCATGGAGACGGGAAGCAAGAATGGGGGGGAAACGGTGGCGCTTAAATCGCGACGCGGGAACGACTTTTAAGGCCTGCTGGGGAGAAACGGAATGAAATAAGGAAGTAAAAGGCGGAAGTTGGGAAGCTTGTGCGCGTCGTTGGACGAGAGATAGGGGTTGGGGGGAGTGAAATCGGGAAATGGGGATGCAGGTAACGCGAGACCCCCCGCCAGCGAGGGGAAAAAAAAGGCGGGAAATGAGGGGTAAAAATGGGCGGCAGACGACAATGTCTGTGCGCGTCAGAGAAAGAAGAAGAGACATTCGAACCTATTGCAGGTCTCGAAGAAAGAAAGAAAGAAAGAAAGAAAGAGAGAAAGAAAGAAAGAAATCGTAACAAGGAAAAAAAAGGTAGGCTTAGCAACAGAGTGGGGAGCCGAAATGAAATCGGCTTTGGCGCGGGAGGCGCGGCGGCGTTTTCACTAAATTAGTCGTCCCTACAGCGCGGGAATCGCTGTTCCGCGCAGTTTTGTACAAGTGGGAAAGAACTGCCCGGGGGGAAAAAAAGGGGGAGCTAGAAGCGAGCTCAGGTTTCGGCGCAATTGAGGTTGTTTTCGTGTACCACGCGCGCGCTGATTCAATTGCTTTTTCCTTTCCTATTAAAATAGTAAAACAAAAAAGTTGTCGACTGAACAACTTGGAGGGCTAAAGGGGCAGCTTCGCTGCGACAGGCAAGAACAAGAATGCACTTATTAAGCGAAAAACGACTGCCATTCGTACATGCCCCCCCCCCCCCCCTCCTCCCAATAAAAAAAATTAAATGGGTAGAGTTCTTTTAGGGATTAGGGAGCCCCGTTCGGAAGCCTGCGTTGCGGAACTTGTTTTGACCGGGGAGCCGTTGCAGAAAACAGAGCGGCTAACTCTAGTCATTAGCGCTCGGGCTTTTGGGATGGCACGCGCGAATCCCTTCCAGGCGACGGAGTATCTAGTAAGGGAAGTACAATGCGACAAAGAAAACAGTTTCGCTTGCGCATTTTTCTAGAACATTCCGTAAAATTAGAAGGCCGTGATTCGTGTTTTGTAACAAATATGAACGACCAGTTGTGTCCGGCTAAATGCGTGACCGTCGATTGAGTCGCTTTGTCGCACTCTCTCGAGCTTGGCGACCAATTTCACGACGCAGCAATGAGCTGCGTTTATGACCGACTGCGCACAGCGCGCGGGATGTTGTGCACGCGTCAATTTGCCTTTTCTTTTTTGTTGTTGTTGTCGTGGTCATTGTTGTTCTGAAGTGCTTCGTTCAACTATGTTGATATTTTATACAAAACGCAGCTAGCTCTGACGGTGTCAGGGCCATTTGCGGCGAATTTAGAATGGTGGACTTCGAACGCAAGTCCGTTATTTCGCAGAAGCAAAAGTGCTTTTGAAAATAACTCTAGTCGAACAGCTGAGAGCGGGATTGAGATAAACAAAGACGCAATCGCGAAGCTTATATAAACCATAGTGGTCATGCCTCGCCTGTGCATGTACGGAGAGGCCACATTTTCTTTATCGCTTGCTTTCTCGACTTAACACCTCCTTGTCGAACTCTCGATGCACATCGATGTCAAAAGAACGGAGGCTCAGCGACAACCGTATCTCTGCGTCACAACGGTCCACGCAAAACTGTCTCAGCTACGCCGGCCACAACTTCATCCACGAGAAATCAGCAGGACGGCTTGAACAACGCCTTAATGACCATCCACCGACGAACGACGACGCTGGCTTCAAAAGAGTTGACTGTTGGGCGAGTTGGTGCTTTGACATAGAAACCATCGTGAGAGCGCAACTGAAACACGGCACGCAAGAAGGAGAAACAGACGAGGATTGTCCTCTTCTGTTTCTTCCTCTTGTGTGTCGTGTTTAGTTGCGCTCTAACGATGGTTTCTATGACGACGCTGGCGTTAACGCCGAGGTGACGAGGGAGGCAGGCACGCCGCATGACAAACGACTGTCCCACTTTATCCCGGCGGCGCAAAGAGCCCGAAGAAAGAAGGCGCCGAAGTAAGAGAAGACGAGACACCCCCGCATACGGCGACCGTTCTTTCAGAGCGGTGACGAACTTCCGACAGGGGCAACGAACGACTCTTACAACGCGGGCGAAGCTGCAGAAAGGCGAGGTCAGTCAACCGAAAGCGATGACGTTTACGGTGAGTCCCGAGGCGCTGTTTCACGGCGACATCCACGCGAGCGCACGCGCAGCACACGAAGTCACTACGCCAGAATCTGCAACTGGTGCTCCTATATAAAAAAAAAAGATAAAAAAGGCGCATATATATATATATATATATATATATATATATATATATATATATATATATATATATATATATATATATATATATACACGTATATTTACACGCTTCGACGCCTCAACGTCCCACGCGAGCAGAGGCGTGGAGAGATGGATCGCAGCGCGAGGTGACTCCGACGCGCCCCCTCAAAAAAACTCGCCAAGACATGACTGCGTGTATTTCGAGTTCTCCACGTTGCACGATCGACACTGCGGGAGACTCGGGGTGGTGAACGTGAAGGGTCGAAGAAAATATCGAAGGCGCGAGCCTTTATCCGAGCCATATGTTAAACGTGGCGCAGCTGGCAAGCCAAAGCGATACGTCACCTGCGTCCGCGCATTAGAAATGCGCGCAGCGGCGAGCGAAGGCGAAAGCTGCCGCGCTGGACGCGGACGAAAAAAACGTAGCGAAACCAGTGTCATTCGTCGGCGCGGAATATTTGCGGCCACTGACACGACTGCTCAAGGCCTCGCCTCTCCCGGAGGGGTGCTGGACTCGCGAGAAGCGAATAATAGATGTTGTTTTTTTTTTTTTTCTTCGATACCGATGGTGGTGATGGCGATCGAATATATGGGGCTTTAACCGTGCGAGGTCCAGGTATGGTCAAAGAGCGCCAGAGGAGTTCTGCCGAAACGAAACTGATAAAAAAAAAAAACTGCGTCCCATTAAACCATTTTTCCTTTCTGTCGAGTGGACATGTATTTCGTTCCTTCGTTTTCCGAAACAAAACGCATGTCAGCACGAGGAAACAAAAAAAACAGAAAAAAAAAAGAACAGCTGACTTGCGAAACGATGAAAGCGTAGAATTGAAAACTGGCCGTTAAATGCGCGGTGGAAAGCTGTGCAAAGGACGAATGAGTGGAAGCTTGCGCCAGTTATAAGAAATGTTAAATGATACAACAAAGTTAGAATAGCGGCGCGTTGAACAGGTCAAATTTAATTCGCTACACCGCTGGTCCGTTCCATTTTATATACACTGTAACAAGCGCTGCCACTTGTTACTCTAAAGGCTATGACAGTGTATCACTGACAATGCTGGGCGGCTGTACAAAACTTACGGGGAAAGCTTTCCTTCCGTACAATGACCCAAATCCAAAAGTACGGCAGACAGTGGAAGATGGAAGCTTGCGACGAAAAAAAACCGTAAACACAACCCCAGTTTACAGGATTTTTTCATGCACCCAAACCACTCACGAAAGCATGCACCTCCTCGACTCTCTGCGCGCATAACTTTAGTTACATTCGTTTCGGCGGAGTAACTGAACAAACCGACGAGCCTGCTTACACTCGCGACGCGTTCCACAACACGAAGACGGCAGCCAAACGGAAGAAAAGACAAGGCGCACAGGGATAGGCGTCATCAAGGTCTACCGCCGGCACCCACCGCATATAAACCGCCACAGTGCGACACGTGTGACAACCGACGCGTCGCTTTTTATTTTTCCGTCACGCCCGGCGTCAGCGGGCGGCGCATGCACTATGCATGCGCTCCGGCTCAGCTCGCGCAACGCGGCGCATGCAAAATGGACGGTGCCGGCACCGTCGCGCAAGCGACGCACGAACGCACACACACAGGCGCGCGCGCGCGCACCTATCGGGGCGTCGCGTCGTCTGAAAACACGGGCAAGCATCCAAGACATCCTGCGCGCGAGCGAGAGACACCGACTGACACGCGATGCACGCATGGCCAGCGAAGCCGAGGAGCGCTTACGCGAAGGTCGTTCGTCGTCGCCAGTCGCGCAAAACAGCGGGAAGCAAGCGCTAACGCGATTCGACCGACGTTTCTGCCTAACTCAATGTCCTCGTCGTTGTATTGTCTCTCGACTTCCGCACGGAGACAGTAGTGACGGAGCGAACGCGGCCCGTAGTAGTATATCGCCCTTCCTATACGGCTCAAGTGGCATTCGCGGTAGGGATCAAGGTCTCGCCTCTGGAAAGCGTGCCGCTCTGTAACGCGACAGTTGGCAGCCCGGCCCGGCGGCAAAACATGCCTCTTATGTAGACTGTACTCTGGTTTTGACATATGAATGCCACTGTCCTGATTCCGTCGAGGCGTGGATCAATAAGTAACGTTGGCTAACTGTCGAAATGGAGTTGAGACGGCGTGAACACGCACGACTATATCGTTGAAATGCAAGTATATATGGCTTCCCTTGGAAACATGTTTCTTTTGGCGCAGTTGCCGCAGTAAGTTACTGGGGCGCGTGCATCGCTCCCGTGTTTTATGATCCCAACGAGCAGGCATACAGGAGTAGACCGCCTCTAATTCTATCTATTCGTAAGGCACACTGAACGCAGTATACCAGAAGAAAATGTCATCACACTTGGAGGAGCTGATCAAGAAGGTTTTGAAAGGAGTCACTCTTTCTCTTGTTCTGCTCTCTATATAGTATACGAGAGCTATAATGCACAGCAACAACATACGTGTCATAAATGAAGATGATCTTTTCATATTCTGCTATTTGTATGTTACGTACGTGAAGCAATACGCTGCGTTCTATGTACGGAATGTCGCCCTGCTTATACTTAATAGCTCTATAGCTTTAACACCAGAGTCATGGCACAGACGAGCTGTCGGTTCTCATCTTACAGTCGCCACTTCGACTGTGTTCACGTCATGCCGCACTTCTATTTATTTATTTATTTTAGCCAATCGCTTAGCTCACACACGCTCGTAGCTCCAAACTATGACACCGGCCGATAGGCAGATTACCAAACAGCAAGCGCACGACTGTAACAGCTGCTGCCACTGCGGGAATAAGAGGTATATACCTGCCTCTCTGACACACTCAAAGGCACCGCAAGCTTACTCACAGGCTGACACCTCGGCGGTCCCCCCTTCAAGATACCTTACGAAAGAGCCCGCATGGCGTCATAGCACAGGTAGCCGCTGATGCTGCCGCTGGATGTCGCAACGTAGTGAAACCGGCTATCATCGCATGTGAGCTGCTGACAGCTGCAGCTAATAGCGTGAGCACCTCCTACGAGCTGTCACTGAAACTGCATTACCGTCTCTTTGCGAAAGCACTTCGCTTGCCGGCACCGGTCGATCCTCTTTCATACCCAATACCTGAACATCCTAAAGCCGATCAATACGATTTGTTTCATGTTAACCGGTTGCAGCAAAACATGGAATGGACGGGCGGACAATGTTCTCGTAGTATCAATGTCAATACGGAAGCCATGTCAGTACACTATATCATGACACTGGCGCAGCGCGCTCCGGCCAGTTCAGAGTAAGATAAGTAATACAAGTCGGAAGTCATGACGCAAAGAGCGTAATGTTAATGAGACATAGCCGCCGCATTCGAAACAGACGCGCTACTGATATTGAACGCCACTGAATCTCCCAGGACGAAAGAGAGACACAGAAAAACATGGCATTGAATATGATCTACCAAAAGGAGCAACGTACAACCACAGCGCGCTACTCATCTAATCGTTCACTTTTCACCCATTGTCAGTCAGCTAAGCCGCCGACATCTGATTAGTCACAACAATCGTGAGTTGTAAGTGTGGTTTGGTTGTCATCGCCAACAGAAGGCGTGGTATCCGGCATACCGAAGCGCTGCTGCATGAATTATTTCTTCAACACAACGTTTCCGATGGGGGTGCTACACAGACCGCTAGTATAGAGCAAGTCGTTTTGACGTCACGGTTACGTCGAGTGTTAGATCTGTTTTATCGCTCTATCAACCTACAAGTACAAACATTCAGAACGCCCCGAGAAGCTCGGTCAACCTACAGGCGCCAACCTCTGGCCAAGGCTAAACTATAGGCTACGACACGGATGCCACTCGTATTCCAAAAGCCACGTGGCCGCGTCTACATGGGACTTAAACACACCCATTTGCTCCATTTTCGCCCACCGAAAACAGGCGTGGCGGCATCAGATCGAGTCGCAACAAGTAAGGCCGCACTTAAAGAGTGTGTTTCAGTTGCCGCTGTCAATTGCCGCCCTTCGCGCATATCCACGCGCAGGTACGGCAGTATAGCATGCATGTACGCCCCCCTCAGGCTACAAGATCCACACTCTAAAAACTGAAACTCCAGCAGCAAGAGTAAAGAAGCTTTGTTACTCTCTCTGCAGAGAGAGTAAGAAATTATACTCTCTCTACAGAGAGTCACTTTACTCTCTTTGGCCAGAAGGAGTGAAAGGGGGCTTTCACTCCTTCTGGGAAAAGAGAGTAAAGTGCCTGTTTCACTCCTGCAAACCGCAAAAGAGTTCAATGCCTGTTTTACTCCTTTACCATACGACAGCTTGTTTCAGAGCTTGTTTTACTCGTCCCATTCTCCCAATTGGAGAAGCTGCAAAGATAAGTCCGCGCAGTCTTGTATCTCGGACTGTCGCTCAGTCGAGAGAGAAAACATTTTATTTTAAAATAATGGCTGCGGCATAGCTCGGCTAGGCCCGGTTACGAAACACCAGGCCCCTAAACCACCGGCAGACGCTCGCGTGCTCCTTTGCTAGCAAATGCGCGCGGTCCTTGCGTTTTGACCTGGGACACTGAGGAAGGCCATTCGCACAGACAAGCCGACGAACGCGTCCACTGTAACTTCGTGCGCGTCTGCAACGCCACTAATAATTTCGCGCGGCTTGTCACGGGGTATCCGTTCTTCGCTTCAAGGCCACGCGCTGATGCACAGCGTAACTCACTCAAAAATTATAAACTAAATAACCTGATTTTATGATAATAATAACATTTTATTCATTCAAACAATCCTGCGGGAGGGATCGTCCTGGGTCCTGGCGACACGGGCCCGTTGAACGCCTGGAGGCTCTCGAGAAGTCCGTCGCATGCTGAGGGCATCACCCCACATTTTAGTGCGGAAGGGACGCAAGATGACAGGGAGGGGAGGCAACAATTTTTCGGCGCACTCCACCGTGACGTGGAAAGCCGTTGGGGATCTGCCGCAGGCCGGGCTAGAATTCACGTAGCGGTCTGGGTTCTCGATGAACGGACGACGAAACATATGCCTCCTCAACGTGTCGTGTCCAAAACCGCTGACATGCCCAAAGAATCCGGGATCGTAAATGCACGCGATTATGTTCACTCGTACTGAAACACTCCCAGCGCTCCCAAACATCACACCTGCGTTTTCACGACCACTTGTGCTCGGCAAGCTTTGCTGACACTTGTATTTGCGAGCGCAAGGCGAACGCCAGTAGTGTTTCGGTGACTTCACATCCCGGCTTGGTAAACATGCAGTCCCATAATCTGCTACCTAGCTCTGCTCGTACTTTAAGCGAGTTATCACAAGCGTTTGTGCCCGCGGCAGTTCTGCACCGTTCTGTGCAAGCACAGGGGTGTGCTTGTCAGGGGCCGAGCGCCAGTAGTCGAACAACACGCACATCTCACTCATATGTGCACCCCTCCGTAACACGCAAGAAATAAAATGCTCATTTTTAATCAGTTAATCGTTGGGGTTTACCGTCCCAAATTGCAAAGCGCAAACGCGCCTCTGGCTCCTATATTTAATTGCATCTAGCACGAACTTTCGCTCACGGTAGTAGAAGCTGCTTTTTCGCTCAAAACCAAACATGCCAACGCCGCCGAAACCAAGCTGTCGCGATAGGGAAAAAAAAAAAAAAAAAAAAAAAAAAAAAAAAAAAAAAAAAAAAAAAGACGCGACTTGCATCAAGCGGCGGCGAAAAGGCGAGAGAGAAACGCCAGAAGCACGATAACAGAACCGTACGACGCATGCGCGCGCGAGGAAAGAAAAAAGAAACGGCGAAACAGGGAGAGGAGAAACATGCGCGCGCCCGAAGCAGCTGAAAGGCTGAAACCAGCTGAAACCCTGAAACTTTGCCGTCGCCCGTCGTTGTCTTCGCCATTTTGACGCGTTGTTCAGTTGTTGAAGTTTGGTGATTGCTCAGCTACGTCGGCGGCGTGTGTACGTGTGTGCGCGACTGTGATCTCGACGCTGGACGTGAACCGCATTTAGCGACGGCAGTGCAACATCCCGTGCTGTGTGCGCGTTCGTTTCGTGATCGTCTGCAGACTCAACTGCGTGACTGAGTGCCCGGCCAACGCATGGTTCGGCACAGTCGGGAATATGAACGGTAAGTGGTGCTTCTGTTTTCTCTGCTTCGCGTCCTATCGTCGTTCAGATGTGTAATAGTGCATGCTGTGTCGCCTGTAAAGTACAATAAATAACATTAGGCGCACATATGTGTGATGCCTGATGCGCGTTTAAAAAGCTTTTGTGAAGGCACAGACGTCGCACGGCCAGTCTATCGAAGCTCGCATGCGCCTCGATAAAGTCAATTTGTGCGTTATAATTTATTTGCTTCCCATAAAGTGTGAGTGCGGCAGCGTGTTTGCAGAAAATATACACTTACGCGAAAGTCCGCGGTTATCATGCCGTAATAAGTGATTTAAGGCCAACTATGTTTTCATTTGATTCAGTTGTCATTCTTGGCCGCCTCAGTGGTACAATGGTTACGGTGTTCGGCTGCTGACCCGTAAGTCGCGAGTTGGAAACCGGCCGCGGCGGTCGCATTTCGGTGGAGGCGAAATGTTAGAAGCTCGTGTACTCTGCGATGTCAGTGCACGTTAAAGAACAGGCTCCTGAAGTCTTCATTAAGGCGGGCCTCATATTATAGTTTTGGCACGTGAAACCCTCAATATTAATGTAATTATTAGTATTAGTAGTAGCGCCGGGTGATGCCACAGGTTAATAACGCACACAAGTCAACACTGAGACTGAAAAAAGCACAAACACATCCAATACTGGATGTGTTTGTGCTTTTTTCAGTCTCAGTGTTGACTTGTGTGCGTGTGTTTGTGCTTTTTTCAGTCTCAGTGTTGACTTGTGTGCGTTATTAACCTGTGGCATCACCCGGCGCTCATGTTTTGGCAGAATTTACGCTGGATACAGAGTGCACTGGGCGCCCTTGTTCTTCCGCCGTGCAACTATGGAAATTTTATCGAAGCACAGAATATTAGTGAGAATGCTTTTCCATAACATTTTTGCATTACACTTTTTTTTCCGTGTCTAAGACAAAAAAAAAAAGCATTTGCATCAATATCGCAATAAAGTTATTTTCCTTCCTTCCTTTGCATCATTATCATCATCATCATACCATGGTCTAATGACGTTATTAGGTTGAGTTTAATTGACTAGTGGGAATAAATTCTGCTGCAGGGATATAATTATGGCGATATGTGACAGTCATCTGCTAAGTGACAGCGTGTATGGTGAAGCACATGCATTTTACGGTATTCTCACGTAATTAGTGACATATATCAGCACTGGAACCTTCCTGGATTTCATGTGAATATTCTCAGCCATTTGAAGATTTGTGAGCTGTGCCCGACTAATGCAGTCACATCAGCGCAAGTCAGCTCAACGCAATCGTGATGGTAGAGGGACAATCGTAAATAATTGTCTTGCATGAGACTATTATGAAGTTGTGAAGAAAAGCTAAGCAGCCGTTAAACATTATGGCAGTTAAAAAAACAAATAGTGTTCGGCAAGGACAAGACATCTTTAGTCATTTGTTATGGTTTACTTCTGTAAGCCACGTGTAAGCTTCCTACATTCATGCTTCTTGATGAATGTAAATATTGAATTTACTGCGGTGTCAGAAAGCAGTAGCACGCAGGTCACCGGATAACTCCATCGCAAATTCACGAAGGACGTGCTGTTGTGCACCTACTCCATGCTGTACCATGCTCTGTTTTCAGCTCTTTCATTAGAATGATACCTGGTAAACAACCTAATTTATAAGAAACTCAAATGCTGTGCTTTTGACGAAATAGGCGTGGAGTGAGCTTGAACCTGCAAGTATTTAGTTTTTGGTCTCACCACAGAGGCAGTGCTAATTTGGTTGGCCATAGTGTGAAGTACTTAGGGCAAGAAAAACGCAGCACACAAGGAGATACAGTGGAAAACCAATTGTCCCTTGTGTATCTTCCTTGTGTGCTGCGTTTTTCTTGCGCTAAGTAATTTTTTGTCGGTATGCGCCAACTAGACCCTCATGAAGTCTTGTGTAGTGTGAAGGTTATCAATGTTTGTGCAGTTGGCAATGCTACACTACTGAACTTGATGTGTATATTTCGAAATGCTCCAAGACTTTATTTGAAAGAAGGAAAGGAAGACATAAATGGTAACACAGGCATGTTTGCCAGCTGTTAATCTGGCTGGCCATTCTGTGCGAACGAAGGGCGTACGAGGGTAAAAGATAACAGAGAAAAATTTTACAGGAAAGAAGAGTATGACACCTTTTAAAGCCTGTCTCTAAGGTCACTTTGTGTAGGAAGCACAGCAATGCTTTTAATGCTAATATTAAATGGGAGCAGCAATGACAAAAATCTTACAGCGTAATACTGTGAAATATTTTTTCCCGTAGTAATAGAAAAGCCTTATCCACACTGTCACTTTGTGTATTGTGTGCTGAATTAATTTTTCGTGTTTGAGTGCTTTAGGATAATAAATTTAAGAGCTAAAGAAGTGTTTCATGCATGGACGTCAAAGTGAATTTATGCCAGTTATCTGATATAGGTACTGGCGTGCTTTACAGCTGATCAGTGCGGCGTGAAATACTGAGTCACTTAAAAAGGATTCGTTCCATGCACCTCGTGATTTAAGTTATCACGGTTAGGAAAATTTTTGCATTCGTTTAGACTTGATAGTTATGTTTATTGCATGTCTAGTGTGTGTTGGCTAGGTGACATTTAAGTTAATATCAAGCAGTAAGCAGCATGGAAAATTTTCAGAGAATACGTATCTCGTCATTGGCAGCAGCAGGATAGTGCATAACTTATAGGCAGGCGCTGTATACACTGTTGGTTTCGTCAGATACAAGTGCAGTACTAACAATGTTGTCTAGGTGTTGCTTTCGCATTAGCATGGTTTTAGATTTAGATGTACATTAAAGAATCAAGGGTGTGCACTGTGGCATGCCTCATAAGTATATATCTATATCTTTTCCCATCTAGCCCAAGTTTTAAAATAATTTATTTGGTTGAACTTGCAGTAAATGTTGAGGGTGAATGAATTATTTTTCTTGTAGGAGTTGCCTCCATGAAACAACAAGCAACACTGCACACTAGCCATCGTACCTTGTTCTTTTGCTATGTGTATCAAAACATGGCAGAAATACATGGACAAGCAATGAGCTCAGTCTTTCTGTATCATATTGCTACATCTTTCAGATTTTATAATAAAAGCATGCTGCACTCGTTGGAGATCTCTCAAGGCAGCGTTTCAATTTTTGTATTTTTGTGATGTTTTTTTTCAAAAAGTCTGCAGTAAGAGATGTCATGTTAGTCTTTTGTAGGGCATTCATTTGTATGGATGCAGAAAGCCTAATACGCTTCTTTATTTGATATCTTTTTTCAGGAAGACTAGACACTTCTGGCGAAGCAGCAAGAGTTCTGGCCCACCTGTTCGTCTACAGGACGTCCTGTTCTTCGAACACTCATGGGCCTTACAGTACACTATATTGGCGATCTTGTAGATCACTCAGCATTTAGGATTGCCAGCACTTGGACTCCTGCAGTGTGTTATGCACGATGCTGTGTCCGAACTTTCCAATAAGAGTACACATTTTGAAAATTTTATATGTCTTGAAAAAGGATGTAAACTCATTTAGCTGACTGAACTTAATTCCTGGCTGTTTTACAACCTGTATTTATAGCCTGTTCAATTTTTATGCAACCTCATGGCATATCCAGTCCTTGGCTCTAATGTGTCAAGCCACCACCAGTATTGATAGGCAATATTTAATTTAAAACTTGTTATTGCCTAACGTAACTTTCCAGTCATGGTATTCGGATTCATTTTACATGAGGTAGTTTCGCATGAGCCATAAATTCAGCTATTAAAGATGGTGAACTACTTTACCGGTAGCAAATGATGTTACGGCACTAGCTGGCATGAAAATATTATAACTGTAGGTTTACTACTTAAGCATAATATTCCGGCGAATCATGGTAGTGAAATAATGCCTAGTTCCCAAGCTTGATTTTAGAAATTTGCATCATCATATGAAAATATGTGAACAAAGGCAAGCGTGTTTACAAATTTTGGCAGGTGGATCTATGGTCGACACCACAGGTCTTTATACAACAAAGTTGACTGCACAGTCGTGTATCATGTTTCACGCCTGAGGGCAAACTAATGCAATATAAAGAAATTGTACACTACCATGCCTATTCCACAGTCGCATTTTTCTCAAAAGTGTTGTAAGCCTTCATTGACTTATCGAATTGCCTTCATTTGTAAGCAGACACCAAGTCCCTTGTGCATGCCATCTGTTTGGATTTAAATGCATACTGGCATTGCTAAGTATATGTGTCGTGCCTTGTGATGTTTTTTTTTCTGTACTTTCGGTTGTGCTGTGTATCTTGTTTCCTGTGTTCAATAATGAGCATACGTTCTGTACTGTAGATGAAAATGTGTATTTTTACATTGACATTATGGATGTTATTGTTTTGATTCCAATAAAGTACTACAATTCACATTTTTTGTATCAATTCATGTTTAAGAATTTCCAGTGCATTCAAACAAAAAAGAGCTTGTATTATGCAAAAGAAATTGTTCAAACACTGACGTATAGATCAGTGGGTCTCAGCCACGTATGTTTCGAAAACCCCTTGTGGAATGAACAGTGGACGTGATGAAGGTAGGTGCCATAAATTAGCTCGTGTATTGTGAAATAGATGCCCTTTATTTCACTGTGCGAAAGAATGCTCAAACTGAAGTGTCACGCCAGTTTGATCTCAACAACTTGTCAATAAGTTATGCGGTTTCCAGCCACATTCCACCAGTTCAAGGGGGATACTGTAGATAATCCTTGTGTTATACCAGATGGACTGAACAGATGATTCTTGCAAAATATGCAAATAAGCGACAGGCAGTGAACGGAAACAGACCAACATTCATCGAACATGGATGGGTTGATCATTTATCAACGGTGGCATAATTCGTATAATGAGTTTGGCCGCACCTAAAGGTACACGAGGTAGTACGAGTGCTCGTGGCACCACTTGTGACCTGCTGTGACAAAAGATATCCTACGAAATATAAATAAACGTTATTTTCAGAAGAACAGCTGTTTCACTGAGGCATACAATTACGCCATTTTTCTAGCAAATACTGCACAATTTCTTCAGGAGGACCGCCCAATACACGCGGACGTTCGCAACAGAGAAGCGCAACAGTATTATCTTGTTATTATTAGGGAGACATTTCACTCGCGAATTAGTGGAGCTTGGTGCACGCCTACGACGTTCATTATAATGGCGCGCGACAGCAGTGGCGTAGCCAGGGGGTGGCACACCGGGCACGTGCCCCCCCCCCAAAATTTTTTTTTCGCAATGGCATACAGAGCGAAAAATGACCATTCCAAGGAGGTGCCCCCCCCCCCCCCCCCCCCGAAAAAAATTTCTGGCTACGCCCCTGCGCGACAGTGAAGAGTAAAGGTTATTTAGTGAAACGGTAGCTAGTCTCCGTGTATAAAAGCAATTAAATACTGACTATGACTAATTGAGAAGCACTGTATATCGCGCCTCAGCGCGCGTTAAGTGCTCATGGTGGAAATATTCGTCTAACTGCTCGGAAGGTGCCGCTGACCCGGCGTGCAGCCCGCAACAGTACGTACGCGCGCAATAAATACACATGGTTGTATATGTAAACGCTAAAATGCCCTTGTAACTCAGGCATTGACTTGTGTAACAATGAGATGCCATAGCACATGGTCTACGAACAGCTGAGAACGCACTGGTGCCACTGAAAACGCTTGCGGCTCGCGGCAAAAATAACCAGAATCACTCAACAGCACACGCTCGTAGAATACACATACGTGAGTTTCGCTACCTGGAGGTACTTGTCACGCTGGTATCTGCGAATTTTGGGCGAGAAAGACATCCACAACCCCGGGTGAACACTCAAAATGACACACGTTTATCATTTTGCTTGCGGCACGACAGACGACGAACCGAAGTCGGAGCATAAGGTGCTAACGGAGGTCTCCGCGAGTTCATGACGCCGCGTAATCTATTTACGAACTTAATGCAGGCGCAATGCACGCTGGCGATGCAAGAACACAAGTTGCAAGCTCCTCCCCCCTTTTTTTTTCAAAGCACTTTGTGAATATATATGCTTGAGAAAACTCATCGCAGCATGCGGTGGCTCTGTGGTGTAGTGGTTAGCGTGTTTGCTCTCGGTGCGTGTGGTCAGTGGTTCGAATCCAGTGTTGTGTATTATTTGTATATGTATGTATGCACTGATGTATGTCTTCTAATTACCCCCAGAATTAGGTATCAATGAAAATAATCCGTCAGACGCACTTACAGTGCCAAAAAAAAATTTTTTTGCAGCCGCTTTGGCCGCCTATTAACAGCACGCCACGCGTAAACGCTGCAGGCTGTATGACCTAGAATCTTGCAAAAGCCACGTCAAGTCTATTGTGTTGCTTTCTCTGGGAGCCCACTGCGTAGTCACATAACGAATTGACTAGCAGCGCCGTAATTTGAACAGATTTTATGTCTGCAGGCGTGGATTCGAGCGAGTATTCGACTGGCAGTGTAGCGAAACGCTTCCAAACATCACGCCTTCATTAACATCTCCCGTCACGACAGCGGGAAGGTTCTGTTTAATCTAAGTGTTGTAATCGCGAGCGCTCTGCGTGTTTTGGTTGCGTGGATGTGTGCGTGTATGTATTTGTCTTTCTTTTTTGCGCTTGATTAATTTTATACCAGAGCTATTTCAATGTGCCAGCTTTACTCTCTCGGTGGGAGTGCTTTCACTCTATCGCAGACGGAGTACTGTACTCCATGAGAGGGCGTTGGATCACTCTCTTTCTAAAGAGAGTAGTTTCACCCCGGAAAAGGAGTGCCCTGCGGGACAAGCCAAAACTCTCGCAAAGGGCGTAAAAGCACTCCTTTTGTTCTAAGAGTGCAGTGACAACAAACGCCGCACGCGCAGGACCCACCAATTACGCCTCATATTTCACGACGAAGGAAATCGCACAGACAAGATAAATTAGAGGTATGCGTACACGTCGACAGCAAAGAGGCCTCGTAAAAGCCAGCAAATGCGTCACTACCGTTATTTAAATATCGATTTAACGAGGTCTACGAGACCCGTGAATTCGTCAAATGGAAAATCACTCGTGCGAACAACGTATTTATTCAAGAGCAATGTCCTCGCTTGCTTCTCTGCCTGAGAAATCCAGGAGTATGGCTTGCGCTGAGTAGAGACTACACAGATTTGACATATAAGCCTAAAACGTAGAGATAACACAGATTTGACACAGAATTGACACAAAATTGACAAAGATTTGACATTTGCCTAAGCGTCGAGAGACAACACAGACTTGTATTCGCCTATGCCGACTCGAACCGTGGGACTTCTTGTAGCAATGCTTAATTGAAAGCCGAAACACTTTGAAGATGGCGGCTGTTCGGTGAAGTGTTTCTTTGTACGTATACTTTCAAAAGCGTGTTAAATAGATGGAGACGATAACCTTGCTAACTCAAGATATTCAGTACAATATTCTTTACAAATGTGTTCTGGTGAATCGAAGACATCGCAAAACCGTGTTTCCGGTAAGTCAAGGCTACATTGTATGGAAAGGAACTTTCACTCGCAAACGGTATGAACATAGCATAAGGAAAACCATCTCCTTCAGAAAGCCTTTCACATACTGTCCGTGTGTGTTCAGTTCTCAACGACGAAGCGGTGCTTTGGCGCTCACATGTACCAGCCATATAAATAGTTGTATGTGCAGTCATGACTAATTAGAATGATTTTGGGACGTTAAAACTCCCGATATTATTATTATTATTATTATTATTATTATTATTATTATTATTATTATTATTATTATTATTATTATTATTACAAATTAGCGATATTGCGTCAGTAAGCCTCACGAGGAACGCCGAACGAAAGGTCTCAAAAGAATGCGCTACACGAAAGGGATAATACCGCTCCAGTGACTCCCATAATGCCGCGTCGGCAGCATAAAATCTGATCCAGGCGATTGAGCTGCGGGCAGCTCGGATTCCGAGCAGCCAATGCGGCGGAACCTATCTGATGACATCATCATTCGGTAAGCGAAAGGTGACGAACAAAAAACAGAATAGTTATAGCTCGAAGACGAAAGAGAGCGACCGCGCGGAGCGAAGTGCCGTCTACAGCGAAGACACAAACATCCAGATACACATAAGAGTCGCGCGACCCGATACCCTATTAGCCGAGCCACGCAACTTTCGGGACAGCGTGAGGAGGCCCCGCAAACGTATACAACGTTCGCGCGCACCGCCGGCGTCATTAGCGAGAGAACCGTACCGCGTACACGATCGATAATTGCCCTCTCGTCTGCAGGGCCGCACGGTTTCACTCCGCCACGGTGCCGTGCTCTCTACGGTGGCCATTCCACCCGGAGCTCCATAATCGTATACCACGCAGCTGCCGCGACAAACCCTCGGGAACCACTGCTTATGGAGAGAGAGAAGCTCCGACTGGAACTGAGCTCCGGCGTACGCAGACTGTCGCGTCACCTGCGAACGCAGAATAGAACTAACGACGACCACTTGTGCGGCACGCGTCTCACTCGCTCATTATAGAAACGGGAAGTTTTAGAACGATCAGTTTTAGGACCGAAATGTACAGACTGCGCAATAGACAGTTTAGAAATAGGCGATTTTAGGACCGAACTGTTTATACTAACATTATTCATTGTACCTATATGGTGAAGTAGCGTAATTTAGACAGGGACAGAGAGGACAAGAATGTCCCTGTCTAAATTACACTACTTCACCATATAGGTACAATGATCAGTCACCAACTAGCCCAGCTTCCAACCTTATTGAACTTCATTTATACTAACATGTCAATCACTCGAGTGGGGGGCGTCGCGGCAAGCATTGCGTCACGCAAAAACGTGAACGTGATCGATCGACAGTACGATGTCCATGGGACCAACACTGTGACATCGAGGAACTGTTGAAGAAGAGAACAGCCGCGGCCGCCGAGGTACTCTGACATTCCCAACGCCGCCCAATTTCGTCTCGTTTACCTTCAAAGCATTCGCAAGGCATGGAATTGCGCCTTCGAAGCACCGAGTATGAGACGCTCAGGAAAGCTTCAAGACGACGTCGTCCTCGAAGGCCGAAGACGCTGCGCGCCGCGCACGACCCGAGCAAACACGATTGCGACAGCGCCGTGCAAACGCTCGGAGCTGGGCCGTCAGCGCCGGCTTCAAATGCGCAGCGAAGACAGCAGCAGCAGCAGCAGCAGCAGCAGAGGAATGGAACGGGGCAAATCGAATATGACTGTGAGGCATGACGGCCGCGACGCTCATAAATGCGGTGAAAAGCATAAACTCGCGCGTCTCTCCGAAGTTCAGTGCAGCTCGTGTGGGAGAAGGCGGGCCCAGCCTCGCGGCAACCCGATTTTCCTTTGTTTACATAAACCCTTAATCTCATTTCCACGTAAGCAAGTGGAACATCCGAAAGAGCAGTAATTGTAGCTCGCGCTTAGCGCATAAATATCCGAGAAACGCAAAACGGACGAAAGCCGTACATTGTCCCTGAGCTTCATTAACAGGCTTCCATCCTGCGCCGGTCTCGGCAACTAAGTTACACATCACTGGGAAAATGTTCCACCTAAACTAACGTGCAAGGTCGATTAAGAGTGACTCCTCATAGACGCTGCTTCGTTCGCGCTGCACTGAACTAACGAGCAATGGAGCCCGCAGAACGACATCGGCAAAACAAAATGGCGTTTCGTCACTAGCGCGGAGACTGCGTGCGTGCAGCGCGAGCGAGTGCAGAACCGCACGTACTGTGGACGGGAGACCCAAGTGCGCAACGCGCGTAACCCGATTGGCAAACATTTTTGAACGAGACGTAAGGCACACACAGTCGTCCCGCTTTCTCTCTCAAACCACCACCACCTTGCAAGCCTCAGGCCGCGGCGGAAAAGAGCAAAGAAAACGAGGACGAGCGAAGAGGTCCTTATTCCTCTCTCTCTCTCGACGGGGGAGTCGATGACAGCTGTCAGTTAGCGCTGCCTCACGGCGGCTCAAGTGGCGACGTGACGTCAGCGAGGAGTTCGTTCCCGCGCGTGTTGTCATTGCGCGCCTCGTCAGCCCCCAGCACCGACTCACCCCTAGTACGGAGCCCACGGTCTCGAAGACCTCCTCCACGAGGAGCGGCTCGAAAAACACCGACAGAGCGCTTCCAATGGCGGAGAGCATAGGGTGGGCGAGACGCTCACTGGATTCCGTGCCTGACGGTTGTCCCGTCCGCGATGCCCGCTCTTCGCCGACCTCTCGCCGATCGGAGCCCCGTCCGCGGACTTCTGTAACCGTCTGCTAATCTTTTACATTTCTCACTATCTCTTTTTATCCCTCCTCACCCCTTCCCTTGTGGGCCACTGCTGAGGTGTCGCACCCAGATGCAGACAATTGCGGGGCCCACTTTTCTCTTCATTCTTCTAACTTAAAACCACTTCCCCCATAGGGTGGGCACGCGGTTGCCTTTAAAAAAAAAGTGATTAAAAAAGTGATTTTGAAGACACGTTTAATACTGTGCTAAGAAGACAACATGTTAGAAACATAGAAGACGCAGACACACGAGGCGCGATTGCGCTTCGTGTGTACGGGTGTATTTAGTTTCCAACGTGTTCTCTTCGCGCAGTTTAAACGTGTCTTCAAAGTTTATGAACCACGTATAGCTCAACAACACGCCTTCAGGAAAAAGTGACTGCGTGTCATCGCAGTGAAAACGAGAGACACTGCTTTCGCTAAACATGCGCTCTTTCCCTTGTGGTTCTCCTCCCAAGACAGGAAAACGCTATAGAAATTCTGTGATGTACCACACGTCGCCGGTACATCGCGGAATCGTCACAGCTGATGTGCCCACATAGTTGGTGTGCCCACGAAGAAAAAATTACACCCATCTCCCGCTAAAGGGAACCATGTGTAGATGTGAAGCAGTGGGCGCTAACGCTTACACTGGCGGCGGCGTTGACGCTGGCGCTATCGCAGCGTTGCGCAGGAGAGAAAACTGAGGAGGCGCAAAGCACGCAGTGATGGAGCGGTGTTTCCTACTGGAACATGCCAATCGCTGCTAATGGGCAATGAGAGACCGAAGACTCCGACTGAACACAGAGACCCGCAGTGCTCTTTTAGTTAACGCGCACGCTGTGAATTTTTATTGTTCAACAACGCACAGGATAAATCTCCCACCGGCACCAACTTGGAGGTCAAGATCCATTGCTATATATACGGGATGACCAGTGAACGGTTGTGCAGCGCGAGCAGTCGGTTTTTTCAACCAAGAAACTCGCTAGCAGACGCTGCCTGCGTCGGCGTCGCGAGGAGAGAGGGGGGGGAGCGTAGGAGAGGAGAGGGGAGGACGCGCATTCGCAGTGGGGTGTGGACGCTGTGGGCAGGGATGCCTAGATGGGGGGAGCGTAGGAGAGGTGAGAGAGGGGGGACGCGCATGCGCAGTGGGAGCGCGGGCAGGGATGCCTAGAGGAGAGAGGGGAAGCATAGGAGGGGAGAGAGGAGGGGAGGCGCATGCGCAGTGAGGGTGTGGTTGCCGCGGGGAGGGATGCCTAGAGGAGAGAGAGGGGGGAGAGGAGGTTTTTTATTTTTATTTTTTTTAAAGGGCTTGCGCATGCGCAGTAAGGGAGGCCACGCCGCACACCACCACCGGATTAAGCTTCGCCATAAGATGCTTCACATCTAAAAAAAAAGGAGGGGGTCGGAAGACAAAGCCCTGCGTCGCGTTTCACCTTCTTTTATTCGTCCGCGTTAGTCGCGCTATTACCCACGATGAATGTATGCCAACTCGCCCAGTATCCCATCCTGACTTATGAAGCATTCATTCGACTGGTTGTGTCACATGGCTATCACAGGCGTTCTGCGTGTGACACATAGGTCGCCGACTCACAGCTACTACTTTGTGCTGCTAATAAGCAACTGAGTGAAATTTCAACAACTTACTCTGCCCCGAATAGGCCTCAGTGATTCATTTTTCCAGCTAAAGCTTAGTTGCCTAGTTAAACGACGCCTCAAGCTATGCAGGAATAGCTGGAAATTTTTTGTGCGCCGTAAGCACTAGCTTCTATCATTCCACTAAATAATTTATAGAACTATCCGATGCTTTATGTTTGCTAATCCCCGCTCTATCTCTCTCTCTCTCTCTGCTTACATTGCTCTCGTGCAAGATAACCTAAGTGGCAAAACAAGCAAAAACAAGCCCGTTGCTCTCTTCTCTACCTTTCTCTAGACGCTCGTTAGAGTTTGACCTCCGAGATAAGAGAGCGTGTTCTTCGCGTGCAGCGCAACATCTCGGAGGCAATGTTCTGCACGCAGCCTGCATGGCTATCTACGAAACTCGGTTGTCCGGTTTATGTCGAACCTGCTGGACTGAACGAAACCGCGCGAAAGTTGCGCGCGCCGCCGCTGCTGGTTAACCTGGTGAAAATAGAATTCCGCGAAACATTTCACTCCAGTCGAACTCTGAATATATTAAAGGGAGGAATGTCAGGACTCTATAGATGGCCCGAATAACAAGATGGTAATGGAAAAATATATAAAAATTAAAAAAAAAAGACCAGAAGGGCCCGAGGAGACGATAAGCAACACTTACTTGTGGAGCGAGTGTCCCGGCGGCGTCCATTTGGATGCACGGAAAGTAGCAGCGGCAGCAGCGACGAGGAGGGAAAAATTCAGTGCGCCGGGTGGTCGCCCGCTTATCAGCGACCTGCGAGAAAGCAGAAGGGAAAAGCGTACTTCGTGAGAAAAATTGCCGCGAGGCATTAAAACGTTAAATAAACAGAAACAGCAAGAAAAGAACACTTAGAATTGACTGTAGAATGCAGGTAGCATACACATCTTAGGACACAGAAACACAGAAGCGTGATTACGTGATGGCAGTACGCACAAGGTGAGACCAAACACGTAACATAAACTGAAATAACAACAAAATAACACTACGAATTCACTGTAGAATGCAGGTAGCATGCACAGCTTAGAACGCAGAAACGCAGGAATTCGATTGCGAGATCGTAGTGCGGTCAAAAAGGAACGAAATAACGCAAAAGTAAAGGCATTGCGAAAAGCATAGGAGGCGAGGAAGCGGAGATTTTAAAATGTTGTTCGACATGTTCTCGCAACGCTGTCGCACTGTTTGTACCATGGCTACATACCTGCAATTAGCATGCACAACCCTTACATAACACTCTACACTTTAAGAAAAAAAATCGAGTATTTGGGGAGTACTTTTGCCACATAAATATAATTGTCATCTGGCCTGCTTGCGTTTGTTTCCTTGAAAACCCGGCTCTCACCACTTTTTGATGTAGAATCCTATGTGACGCTGATAGCACGCACGCCGTGCGTGACCACGAAGTGCCGGGACTGCGGTAATAACGCAAAGAAAGTACGCGAGGCAGATGACGACTGTAGTTGTCTGGCAGAAATACTCCCCAAATACTCGATTGTTTCTGAGAGTGTGCAACACAAGACAAGATGAATGCTTGAAAACTACACGATAATAGCAAGCAGGCAAAACAACGATCTTTTATTTATTCTTTTTTTGTAAAGTTCGAAGGATAGTGTTCTCGCCATTTGAGAAAATCGACGACAGAGCAAAGCTTGCACGAGACATTTTACGGGGTCCGCCGTGGTGGTGTAGCGGTTACGGTGATTGGCTGCTGACCCGAAGGTCGCGGGTTCGATCCTGGCCGCGGTCCAAAACCACTTAAGAGTGCCTCTGGGATCAGCCTGCCTTTGACCAAGTGAAGATGTCATGCGATATCAAGTCGTCATATGAAGTCACGTTGCGTGACGTCATGACGTCACAAATTCGGCGACCTGTAACGCCATCATGACGTCATGGCATGATGAAGGATTTTTGTATTTACGTCGACGGTCACTTTTGGCGTTTGATAAGGCATTTAAGGCTTTCGCCTTAAAACCCATGTGACAGAAAGAAAGAAAGAAAGAAAGAAAGAAAGAAAGAAAGAAAGAAAGAAAGAAAGAAAGAAAGAAAGAAAGAAAGAAAGAAAGAAAGAAAGAAAGAAAGAAAGAAAGAAGCAGAGGACGACAGGAGGGTGACACATCTCAAGAAATCGTGAACCTGACCGAGTACATATACTATACGTCACAGGGAGTAGGCGAGGCGAGAGGACTATATACCAAAGCAGTAGACGCCTTGAGTTTTCTCTGCAAACCTTGTCGAGCCCGCTGTGCCTTATCGAATGCACCCGATCGCTCTACAAGACTCCATTAATCGCAGCTCCGTTCTCGACCGAAACACTGTGCCCCAGAGCGACAAGGGTAAAAGCCAGATTGCGGGCAACAACGTCGACGATGCGGGGCACGGTGATAAATGTTCCAATGGCGAAATCTGATTCACTCGAGGGTAAGCGGGCGCGTTTTTCGGCGTTAGAAAGGACGGAATACATACGGAAAACGGCGAGATATTGCTCAATCAAGCGTTGCTGCCTCAGAATTACTGCAACCAGCCGTACATTTCTCACACTTCCCACCTCCGCAATCCTTGAGAAGAAGGCGGCGGTGGCAAGAACTCATTTAGTCGCGAGTTCCTCCGAACTAAAAGACAAGGCGTACCTCTTGTACTTCTTCTTCGCTCGTACGTTCCCGCGAAACGCCTCTCTCCTTTAGTCGAAAGAGCTCCTACCGTCTGCTATACGCCAAACCACCTCAAGATCCCACAAAGTGCAAGCATAAAGCAATCCCAAGTCGGAAACGTATAAAGAGAGACTCAGTAGCAAAAGCGGCAAGGTCTCGGCGGTGCCGGGATGAAAAATGTCCCGCCCTGTAGGGGGGTGGGTGTAGGGAACAAGGCGAGGCCTAAAAACAGCGGGTGGGGGGAGACACACGGCGGACTCCGTACAGAGGGAGCGAGTCGCTTGCGGTCACGTACTACATTATAAATAAGGTCACGGAGCGCCGAGAAAAAACGGCCTAGCCGGCGAGGCCGCGGCAGAAGGACAAGACCAGGCAGTGGGACACACGCCGTCGATGAGTCTCGTTCTCGCTCTCGTTCTCGTCCTCACACTCTTTGTCTCCGCTCCTTCCCGTACTTCCCGCGAAACGACCACATTCACGACGCGCACAGCTAGAGCTAGAACAGACACGGCGGATCAGAGCGGCGCCCCGCATGCGAAGGCAGGGAAATGCAAAAATGCGAGGACGGGCTCGGAACCCTATATTACGACGGTCCTCTTCACTGCTCGCAGCGCTTCATATTGAGGTCACCCTCCCCCCTCCCCCTCCCCCCCCCCCCCCCCCCGAAAAAGAAAAAGAAAGAAGCCCAATAATAAGAGGGGCAAATAAGGAGCGGTACGGAAGTGAGGCCTGCGGGAACCGCCGGTTCGCGGAGGAATATTATTACAAGAGTCGACGCGAGAGCGATAAAAACTGGGGTGTGTCTCTTCGCCACCGGAGTTCGGAGCTGTGCGGCAGAGCCGACCCTCGAGCTACAAAGGAGACCCTCCCTTCCTCCCCAGCGCGCGCGAGCTGAGACCGTTTCAGAAGTGAGATCATTTTTCATGCGGGCGAACGGTGCGTTGTAATATCGCGCGAGCGCGCATCCTGTGAGCACCGGCTCGTGGTAGACTCCGCTGCCTAATGTCCCGTTAAAACTCGATTTACATATGCGTCACATCGTGCGACACGCGGTATCCCTATATATATATTTTTTCTTGCCCCTTCAGTCATAATAAAAAAGGAAGAAAGAAAAGAACACTGTTTCAACACTTTTTCAAAACTCGGCCATGAACGGAATTTCAACATCTCGAAACTCGCGCAGGTTACAAAGGTTACTATAAAACTGCTATCGCTTGGGCAGTTACTGCGCTGTGAACTCCTTAAAAAAAACTCGATGACGCTTGAACTTCGCCTTCAAGTGTAGAACGCGATAGCGTAATCGAGAAGATAAATAACCCTGCCAGAGAGAGCAGAAAAATAACCCTGCCAGTTTCGCGCCGTCAGAACCGTCGGAGAGTGAAGATGTAAGTGCGCGAGTGTATATCCTTGGCTAGCGAGACCACGTGCATCATCATCATTTCACAGTACCCTCACCCCCCCCCCCTTCTTGCATGACTTGCGTTACTACTACTACTACTACTACTACTACTACTACTACTACTACTACTACTACTACTACTACTACGACGACGACGACGACGACGACGACGACGACGACGACGACGACGACGACGACGACGACGACGGCACAGGGCAGAATAAGCTTCGCTGTAAAGTGGCAGTCCCGGTCGCCACGACATCTCTTTCCGAACCCCACACCGGGGAAAATGCCAGCCGTCGAAAAGAGACATCTGCCGCGAAAGGAACAGGTTCCTTTAAAACACTCGACGAGCTGCTACCACGCAGTCGACTGCAGACTGCCGTGCAATGCCACCGCAGCAACAGCAGCCCCGCAACCGCCCCGAAGAAGAACACAGGGGGGGGACTTTGACAAAAACGTGGCGCCCGTAAAGATAATCCGCCAAGCACGAGCCGAAGCTGCAGGCTACAAGCCAGGTCGCGGCCGTCTAGAGATAAGGATCTTCACTTTCGCTCGCTCCGCCTCGGAAAAATCCCAGCAGCGATAGTATACGGCTGTATAAAGAGGGGCAGCGATCTGTAGATAAGAGAAACGAAGCGAATAAATAAGAGGCACCGCGTCGTTAATCACGACCGCAACTGCATCATCAAAGGGACCAGCGCGGTCGCAGTTTACGAGGGGACGGGCGATAAAATAAGACATGGGAAGGGAGAAACCTGGACGTCGGGTGCCGAGGAGACCATCTCGAACGTCAGTCACAGACTCGGGACCCTCTCGGTGACCTTTTTTTTTATACAATATTAGTACGGATGGATGGGTGAGGATTTGAAGGCGAAGGAGGAGTGGGTCAGTCAGCCGATAAGAGAAGCTTTCAGGTGACTCAATCGAATACGAAAACATCTCGGCCTTCTTGTCGGGCGTCGGATATTTTCTGATGCCACTGCAAGGCAAGCGAAAGAGCAGCGAGAGATCTAAGGAAAAAAAAAAGATAAATAAAAGAAAAGAGAAAAAAAAAGAAAAAAAAACAGAGGTGAGATTCATGGAATATAAAAACAAAGGTATGAATATAAAAAACAAAGGTATGAATATAAAAACAAAGATATGAAAGAGTCGAGAATATAAAAACAAAGATATGAAAGAGTCGGGAACGTGACTAGCGTGGGCAAGACGCTGTTGGTTCATCGAATTCGAACTACACGTCAGCTGCTGGCGCTGTGTAAGCTGGCAGCGAGGACGACTGCGGTATCTGCCTCCCCAGATGGTGGGCGAGAAACAAAAAAAGGAGAGAAAGACTTTTGATGTCTGCGTAAGCGAAAATAGACAAAGATACCAGTTTCTTACAAGCTACCGACCGATACGCAACAACGGTAGGCTCCGGTCGTCTCGAAACAAGCTGGCGTGGGACGATCGCTGACAGATCGGGCAGGCCGGGCCCCCGACGCCGTCTAAATTGAAAAAGATGGCAGCTGCCTGTGTAAAGGCGACGATGTAGCCTATAAAAGCCACGTCCGTCGGCTCCTTTTTTCTCTGTTGATGCGAAGACGGGGGGATACAAGCCAGGTACACGGTGCAAAGACACCGACGTTGTCAAGATCAGAGTAGACGCGAACGACACATGGTGACACTGCATTTGCCATCTGCCCATCTCCGAACATCTGTGTGCCTTTGTAACCGAATATTTAAAGAATGCAGGGCATAGCCAACTCGAAGTTTTGTCGATGCATACGCGGAACGCACTTACAGACTCCGACAAATATTGCGACCCGCAAAATTTTCTATATTGACGTCTTTATTACACCAAGCACTTCATTTCCTCACTGTCACGATGGAAAGAATAGGGCGACGAATCCTGATGTACAGGGGAGGTCAAAAGTTCGCAGGCCACTATCCCATGTATTCCTATGGGAGGGAGTGTGGCCTGCGAACTTCTGACCAGCACTGTACATGACGCAATGTTACCTTAATAAAGGCGGATAGTGAAGTTACCAGACGATAACAATCATTTAGCTATGTTTAGCCGACATTACACATCACGTAACCAACAGCGGTCAGCATTATCCCAATCCGAAACAATGCTGGTACTGTTAGGGTAAATACAGGTAGCTCACGACACCGGTCGCCGCTCGTTCACAAATCGCTGAAGGCGAAAAAAAAAAAAGACAGCTACAAGTACAACGGGCACCACAAAACAGCAAAAAAACAGGATGATAGCCCGAGGATTTTAAATTGACTTTTTCCTGCGATAAAATTCAGTCCAGCTTTCGGCCTGTCACATTCTTTTTCTCTGTCCCATTGTGCTTATAGCTGGTTGTTCATCTTCAATCATCTACCAAACTGGCACAAGTCTGCACATTGTCACTGAGCGGGGTGAGTGGGCGGAATATGATGACGTATTGTCGTATATGAAAACGCAAAATGAAGCAATACCACTCTCTCCACCCACGTTTACAGACTCTTTAAGGACTCCGTTACAGGCCACGCCAGCTCTTCTGTAGTGTACCAACTCACAAAGCCAACTTCGCATGTACTTGTGACAGTGACCGCGTTTAATCTTGTTGAGTATGACAACGGCAATCCATCAAGCACGTATCGTATGCCATGCGACCGCGATGTGAATGAAATTTCCGGCGTCCTTGAAAAAAGCGCGCCTGGTCTCGTACAAGCGCAATGCGCCTTAACAATTTTCGTTGCCAACGCACGTCATCTCGAGAAGGCGTTCAATCCGTCACCAAGACGAAGCGGCTAGATCCGCCTCGTGTCTAAAAACGACGCGCACTGGTCCTCGCTGAACGACCACGCAGTCTATTACTGAGGGGCTATTCACTTGAAGTATGAGCATGAAGCCAACCTGAACAAAAGGCGGGCTATTGTATACAAAGCTCCCCAAACATTGAACAAAGATAAAATGCCGTCAGGTACAGGTACACTGGTTTCAAGAAAGAGAGAGAGAGTGAAAGAAAGAAAGAAAGAAAGAAAGAAAGAAAGAAAGAAAGAAAGAAAGAAAGAAAGAAAGAAAGAAAGAAAGAAAGAAAGAAAGAAAGAAAGCCTATCCTTTCTATTTGCTTTTCACAAAAATCACGTGAAGTTTTACCCCATCGTACTTTAGTCATCCCATTAGTACATTCGCACATCTTAATAGTGCGTACAGCGACGCCTAAATGTTGCAATTTGGCCTAAGACTGTGTGCACGTGTATACAGAAGGGCAAGAAAGATCGCTCACTACGCTTAACATATCAGCCATTCTGTTAATGAAGAGTCATAATATACAATATGGCGTTATTAGGTTTGACGTTCGTTTCGGTACGTCAAACACCATACAGGAGTTTTTTTTCGAAATGAGCTAAATCCAGAAACCGAAACTAGCTCAAATAAAGCTCCATTGGCACGTACATACTCTCAACTTTCCTATAAAACAGTTATCAAAACGAAATGGGTCAATACAACCAGCTACGAGTGCTTACAGATTTCGTTTCAAAACGAAATTGAGCCAGATCCGTGCGCTGTACGGATCGAAATGAGGCAAATCCAGTAAGCCAATAGCAGAGCTTTTTACCTCCAGACAGGGTATTTGGCCGGATTGAAAAGGACGTGAGGAAGAAATCCTCACGAAGAAACAAGAAGAAATCCTGAATCCCCAAAGCTACCAAATGATTTTTTCATATCATGGCACTGTGCTAGAGCTCGGAAAACATTGGGACGTGTATGACTGGAAAGCCTACTGTACGGCAGAGATGAAATCGACATCCAGCTTGCCGTTTAAGATAACAGAAACCAAGGTCTTCTACATTCAAAGAAAATGCAGCTGGTAGAAGCCCTAGAGTTAGAGCAGAACCCCACTATAATGTTTCCGTATCAAATTTCGTGCCAGTCCTAAAGAGGGGGAAAGTCCCTTGCACAAGGCTACCGTGCAATGCCCACTGTAACTCATCATGTCAACAAAATGAAACTGATAGATGTGACGAGCCTTCTCGTAAAGCATTTCGGCAGTTCATGGCAAGAGAATCAAGAGCTCGCTTATTTTGTCAGTGTCCTCAGGCGTGCCAAAGAAAATGATCATACAGAAGATTTCGAGTAGAGCTGCTTGTGCTGCGAAGAAGACGCACCGGCTCTTCGTGTATAGTTGAAGGCCCTTAATTGAAGCACTGTTGCCTATCTTTGATGGCTTTTCGGCCAAAACTCTATCATACTGCTCTTGAAAGTCGATTTCAATAAAGATTTTTGCAAGAATACCGCCTCGAATTGAATGTGTCATTTCAATATGAGGCCAAATCCAAAGTTATCATGCTAATATTGGTCAAGTCCGCTGTATATTTTTTAATTAATTGTGGCCGTAAACTTCTACTAGCTGACATGTAAAATATATCGCGTAATAGGTTTGAAAGCGTTGTATTTACATTGCGTAACAAATTTTCACTGTTTTCACAAATTCTGTTTTGGTCAGAACCCATACGTAGATTCTAACCCCGCCCTATCTATCTATCTATCTATCTATCTATCTATCTATCTATCTATCTATCTATCTATCTATCTATCTATCTATCTATCTATCTATCTCTGTGTAAAGAGCGCTTTTTTTGACACATCACGACATCGATTACGCAATACACATACGCCCGCGAAGCAAAATACCTTACAATCCAATCTTTCGTGGCAAGAGACAACAACCGTCGCATTGGCACAGAAAAGTCCTTGCGCATGCGCGACACAACGAAATAAAGTACACTGAGCGCCCATCAAGCTTGGTAACGAGGTCAACACACGAATTACCCATCGCCTCGCATCAAGGATCCGTTACGTAATAAGCAAGCAAGTCGCCTAGTGCCCGAAGCGAGACACACGAGGGCGCTGACGACAGCAGAACTAAAGCAGAACCAAGGCATTGCGACCAACGCCAATCGAAAAAAGAAACAAACCAACAACACGGTCCGCAGAGATGTAGGAAAGAAAGAGAGAAAGAAGGGGGGGGGGGGGGATTAAGAGTTGTGCACGCGAAAACTCGATAGCCGAGCTCTCGACCCTGCCCGCTGCTACCACGACGCACGACCAAGGCCGTCACCGGGCTCGTTACACAAGCGCACGACAAGGAGCGGTAGGCTGTAAAACGAGGCGCGGGACGCTTTGAGCAACACCCATCAAGGATTCCTTTGAGGCACCGCCGCGACCAATGCGGCTGCGACAGAGCTAGCTGGTGCCGCTCGTTGCCGAGTCACATGCCCACGACCTCCGAGATTCCGCCCACATGGGAATCACGGAGGCCGTGCTTTCCTCACACAGTTTCCTGCTACAGCTAGCTACACTAGGACCAACTCGTGCCCTTGTGTCAGAGAAGTGCAAGCATGGTGTGTCTGCCCTGGATATTCAGGACAGGGTGCCTATTCTCCACACTGAGAGTGGCTTCAGGAAGGCACTTTCAAGCTGCTTGCAATGGCTTTCCGCTTAACACCCCGGAACAAATTGTTGGAAACAATGTCCTGGTTCCGATTGTTGCACATGCAACCGTATTGTCGAATTCGTCGTATATTTTCGACTATAATTGACAGACAGGGCGGCTACATATGGGCCTCGCTGATTGCTTCAAGGAGCCGCATTACGAAAACTAGGCATAACAGATGCATTTATATAAGCTAACTATACTGTCATTCAGCCTTCAAACGGCCTTACGACATGGCTGCGTTTAGGAAAAGTACGATTGTTCCGCTAAATAGGCTGCTTATAGGCAGATAAAGTGCTGAAAATTAAGGCGGCGTCAACATGCGCACGGAAGACCACACAAATCCATATAGTATAACGGTCATACTCATGGTAAGGGATAAATAGCTGAGTAGAGTTCTACTAGAGCTCGTTCTAGCGCTACAGAAACTGAGTAGTAAACTGAGTGAAGTGATGCGTACGACGTTTTCGGGCAGCGCCGTCATATGTGGAAGCGGCTGAGGAGGGAGACAACGCTGTGGCGGACGCTGCCGATGTCCCGATGCCCGCCTCATCACCAGGATGCACACAGAGCGGCGGGTCGCAAAGGGAGGAGGATCCGCTCTGGCAGTCCAATGACAGGTTAGGCGACGCAAAATCCGCTTTCCACGCGGCGTTCCGCGCAGATCACAGAGGAGATGCCGCGAAGAGCGTGTCAACAAGGATGTCACCGCAGCCTGACACGCATGAGAATAGGGTGCCTCGATGCTCCCCTCCTCCACCGCTGGAACAGAACGGCGGGAGAGGAGGAGCATCGAGGCACCCTACATGAGAAGCGTACCTCGCGACGTCTGGCGGTCACAACTCACGTCAGAGTTTTTCTGTTGGCCGCACAAAGGGATGACATCAAGATAGTCAGCCATGAAACACACTCGTCGCACTAAATTACAGCAACGGTAGAGTTACCATCGGGCACCTGCAATTGCGTGTTGAACGTCGGAGCTTTCGATAAAACCATCGGAACTCGTCTCGAGCACAACGTGTCAAGGAGCCGGGCTCTTGACGCGTTGTGCTCGGAGGCAGCTTTGCAGCTGATGTGCCAGTTGTCACGTGACCATAGAGAGGGCGGTGGCGAGCTTCGGGCTGGGCGGAGCCTACGCGCCGCGACTTCGCTACAAGCACCTCAGTATGTCGACGGCGCCTACCCCTGTTTACAAAACATGGAATAGGTCTATGGCGGCGACCACATCGTCCGTCGAGTCTCCACAAAGAGAGAGAGAGAGAGATGAGGGGAGGGAGGAAGGAGAGGTGCAGCGTGACGCAACGGTATCGAGAACCCGTTAGCATTGAGGGTTTGTCTACGGACGTTACAAACAAGAGAACAGCTGCCACGCTGCTTCGGGCTGCATTATGCGCGCAAGACTGCGACATGCGGTTGTGTCGATCGCAATCGCCGCGATCGAGACACTTTCCAGCGAAACGAGAGCTGCGCGACTTCGCCGCGCGTGTGCGCAGCTGGACGGTGTAAAAAAGATCTCGAGCGAGGCAAGCTCTGATAGGCCAACCCAGTAACCGCTCAGGTTATACCCGGAGGCACGAAAAGCGTGAAACGCCTAGAATATCGCCCAAGGCATGTCTATGTACACCACATTGCTCCGCAGTCAATTAACGTCCAATATCATTCGGTGTAGGTGACCGCCAAAGCAACAAAAGAGGAACTTATAGAGTTTATAAGGTTTCGAAACTGCACCTGGAAGTTACGAGGAAGGAACTCTGTTAGTTATCCGCGTAGATGAGCTTTATCGTGCGCCCAACGAGATGAGACTTTTCATGTTCAGTTTCTATCAGAGCGAGACCACATTTCGCCACCATGAGGGTCATTCTATAAGTGTTAAAGGTCGGCTGACTTATTTCAGCCAGCGCTGTCTAATTGAAAGATTGACACCTCTCCCCCCCCCCCCCCCTCTTTCTTCAAGAGTCTAACAAGGAACCATCGTGCTCGGCAGCATAACGCCGCAGCCACCGCGACGGATACAGAAACGTAACACAGTGAAACGCCTTCATAAGAAGCGCATTCCGCACGCTCCAAGTACTTTGTTTTATACAGGTATCTTATTTGTAAATGTCGCTCACCAATAACGTTCGCAATACATTAGCCGGGAAGGGACATAAAGAACCCTTCGATGGAAAAGGTAATTTCGTTGTAAAGGTGTTCAACCGTATAAGTTCCGAACGTAGAACGGAAACATCACCCGAAGGAGAAACCAACTTATTTGTTTTAGAGACTTGCGCTTACGGTCCACTTACACGCCTCAATAAGCAAGCAGCTCGAGCAAGCGAGATTCCGATCGCCCAATGCAGACTCACCACGCCGAAGACCGGGTCGCCGGTCTTCTTCAAGGGCGTCGAAGCCCAAGGAAACGCGGCGACACCATCTTTTTAAAGAGCCACTTCTTAAGGCTCTTCAAAGCTACGAGGGTGTAAGTGGGATCGAAGTTTAAATGGCAAGAACGGGAAATGTCGGCGACGGTCGAGTAAGCACCGAGAACGCAGCGTACACGTAAGAACTCGGCCGTACTCAACGAATCCGGGGTTCGTTTCACAAAGGAGCACACCGCACCTCCGGTTTGGTTCAGTGCTCCACACGAAAAAAACAGGCAAAGCTAGCCACAAAGCTCACACTCACCCACAGAAAGGCGGCAAAAAGCTCAATGGGCTCAAGTGGCCATGAACGATCGCTTGCCGAAGCGCGGAGAAGAACGCGCAAAGGACGGTGACTTTTGCGCGGCCCTTCTGGAAGTTTTCAAGATGCAGTCACCGTGCCTTGAAAGACCACTCGTCGTTTCCCACATATCCCCTCCAAATTCACTTAGAAAGGGATTTTTTCCCGCGTAATACAGAGAGAAGAAAAAAATACTCGCAGTATTTCTTCCCGAAGGTGACAAGCAGCCATGCTAGTGGTTTCGGGGGGTCGTCGGGATGAAGGAAACCCGTCACATCCGGTTCCGCTCATGTCGCAGTGCTTCTTTCCTCTCTCCCTCCGTAATAGATGACAGTTTGCCCTCCCCCCTCGCCGATGCAGTGCCATTTCCCGTAGCTATTCAATGCCGCCCTCCCAAAAGCCGGGGGTCCACGGCGGCGTTCACGTTTCTGTCCGCAAAGCATAGCAAAGCGAAGGAAAAAAGCCATGGCGAGGCGACCCCCATACAAACAGCGTGTGGCGCGGTCGGCACAAAGAATGTGGCAAAGCGGGAAAAGAAGTACACAAGACTCCTTCCTCGCGTTCGCCGCACTGAACGGACGATCGCTACGCGAGAGCAGAGGGGAAAAGTGGGGAAGGATAAAAAAAAAAAAAAATAGAGGAGGGCGGCCATAAAATATCCTTGAAGTGGGAACCGCAGGCGCCCAAAATGGGACGGCCGAAGGACGACTGCAGAGGGTTTACGACACAAGCAACAGCTTGCACATACGCACGCCGTAATACGAATAGTAAAAAAAGGAGATATAGAGAAAAATAGACAATCTAAAGAAAGGGAGAAAAAAGGAAAAAAAACGTCACCGATGCCAAAGTTGCGAGTTTAGGGTCGTTTTTTCGCGCGTGTGTAGACACGGTCCGAAAGTGTGCGAAAGGAACGGCAACGACGAGACTGAATATTGAGGCCCGCGTCACCAAACACCTCGTTTAACTGTCGATAGAAGCTAAACTATGATTTTTACACGACGGCGTAGTTGACATATTTGATGTCATTCTATCTGTATGAAAATGTACATAACCTGCTTAATCTAATACGGTCATCATCTCTGCTTTTTCATCTACAAAGTACACCCGAAACTAACAGCAAGCGTGTAACAAACACTGTGGCGCCACCCTGGCGGCGTGCTCGTGTGATAGGGGAAGCAGACCTGCGCGCTGTGAACACAGCACTTGCGTGCGTACAATACGGATATATTGAAGAGTAACTGCATCATAATAAGCAAAATCCATCTATTTTTTGGTGACCAACCAATCCTGCAAGACAAAGTCGCCAACGTGAGCTGGATTACCCGCTGTTTGTAAACGCAGAGAAAGCACAGCCTCTGTGATCGACGGATGAGTCTTAGCCGGCCAACGTAAAACACCAGAACGCTCCCTCTAGGTGCTGCACTAAATGCTGCACTAACCGTGTAATGTGATAGATTCTGCAGTCTTTGTATGTAGCGCAAAGACACGAGGGCGCAGAAGAACAGAGACACGTGTGTCCGTCTTGCGTCCTCGTGTTTTTGCGCTACATGCAAAGACTACAGCAAAATGTTACGCCAGAAAGCCTAAACAGTAATAGTTGAGGTTCTACGTCCCAAAAGCACGACACGATTATTACAGACGCCGTAGTGGTTGGCTCCGGAAATTTCGACCAATTTGAGTTTACCGTGCCCCCCAAACCTAAGCACACGGGCCTCCAGCATTTCGTCCTCGTCGAAACGAGGACGCTGCGGTAGGCATTCGATCCCGCGACCTTCGAGTCAGCAGTAAAGCACCAAAACTAGCCCACTGTGATAGTGTAACAAGCTCAAATGTCGACCCTGCTGACGTGATAGTTTCGAAGGGTCAGCTCAAGTGCACCATTACGTACGTCCTTTTGACCAGCTAAGCTAAAAGGAAAACCAAAGAGACGGGAAAGGAAAATCCGGAACTGCAAGACAAAGCAACATGAAGGATCGGAACGACCAAAGCGACAAAGTTATGCACCGTGGTATGCACAATGAAACAAGGGCACCCAATGGGGAAGGCAATTCGCCCCCCTTCCTCCCTCGTCTTGGAGCGTCGTTTGCGACTCGGGGAAGACCGCGAAGTTCGGAAAGCCACTTCAAAAAGCGCGCAGAGCGTCCAGCTGCCTTTCAACCTCCCCCTAACAACCCGTGCCATCTTCGCAGGGCACTTTAGACTGAGGTTGTTGCCAAGTAAAAAGAAAAAAAAATGACCGCGTTTTCCAATCAGTCTCCCGAACAGAGAAGACTGCGAGAAAAGGAGAGTGCAGACCACTCGGTTTCCTCCAAACGAGCCGCGCCATCGGCGCCAAGGACACTTTCACGCTGCACGCAATAAAAAACACACAAACACAGAAGGCTTCGCGACCACTCTCGCCGTCGTCGTCGTCATATCGTCGTCACCGGCTGCCGAGACCGGTCTAAAGTACGTGCGTGTGTGTATATACGCACGCTGTGTCACGAGTTCTGTGCAGTACGGCTACAAGGCTGCGAGCGGCAGAAAAAGCACGCCACCCAAATGAAGGCCCTACAAAAGAAGGTGGGCTCTACCTTAACACAAGCACCAGTACGAAAGCGTGTGCCGCAATTAAGGCAGTAGCGAAATAACCCTTTCGTAATCTAGCAAGGTTTTCGCGCAGATGTCTTTCGGAAGCTAGGAGAGACCTACACGCGCGCCTCCAAGGCGCTGCCAATTAAAAAAAAATGTCACCGTGCAACGTGTCCTGCGGGTTATGTCGCGAATAAACTGGTAGTTACTGACCCGAAGTACGATGCAATATCAAAGCAGCTTGGTGTGCCAATACGAAGCCAAATGGCAAGTGCAATTTCTCATGAACATGTTAAACATGCGCAGTCTAATTCAAACCACAATTTAAACCACTCTAAAGAAGGATCTCGAACCGTGGACGTGCGCTTGTAACACTTGATGTCATGGTGATTTCGCAAAGAATAACTAGCAAAAAAAGCTTGACACAGCGATGCTGTACACCTGCTGCGGGTTAAACACCCTGCGATTAAAAAATAAATAAACGGACACACCAGGAGGAACAATGGCAACAGCGGCAAGTCCGAAACCGTAAAACACCGAGGAAAAGCGACGCTCAAGAACCCTAATCGCTAAGGCAGCTTCGTCGCTGAGTTAGACCGCAGGCATGCACTCATCGCTGCTCGCAACTTCGTACGCGTCGGTGCAGCGCTATACGTAAACGCATTGCCGTATAAACTGCGGCGCGCGCGCGCGTGAGCACTCTGGCGAATCCGGGCGGACGGGGATAGACCTTGCGTCCTTCGAGGAGAGAAAAACAAGAGTCGGCGAACTCCGCACCGGGCGTCGCAGGCAGGAGGCGTTCCTCCTCTCCCATCTCGCTACCTGAAGGACGGGACATGCCGACGCCTCTCGCTACGCACAGAAGCGTGGACGACAGGAAAGTAACAAGTCCCGCGCAGCTCGCGTAGCAAAGGCGACTGGTTGGCGGTGTGACGTCGGATGATCGTAATCACCCCTTCCCAGTCTGTCGGCCGGCGTGGAAGGTTGTGGGTTCGGTCCACACCGGCGACCAGTGATCTTCTGGCCGTCCGGTTCTATAGACCAGGCACGTAGGCAAGCCCCACCCCCGAAATTCGTCCAGTCGACCATTAACGCAAGAGTACAGAGGGCATGGAAAGACTTTCTTTTGAACAATTAGGTCTTGGGCCCCCCTCCCGAAAAAAAAATCCTGGCTACGTGCCTGCTATAGACTCTCTATTCCTATCACCTCACAATTACAACAATTTTACGAGAAAAAAATACAGAACACCCTCTATGATTTGCTTGGTTTCATTATGTGATGGTCGAATGTGATTGTGTGAACAAGCTTCCGCAGAGGTGATGGCCTGCGCGGAAGCTTGTTCATATATCAAAGTCCTCATGGGTAGATGAAGCCCTCGTAAGCTGTGCATTGCATTTGTGTTTCACAAAGAGAGAGAGAGTGTGAGTGAGTGAGAACAAAGCACCAAGTCCTGAATGCATAAGTTACGTACGGCATTCTTGGGGAAAACCCGAAACAGAAGCAACTGCCAAGCATATTTGCCAAGCTGACCCCGCCTGTAGCAACGCCACGCGTATAATCGAGGTAATAAATGCGAAATGACGTTATGATCATGCTGATGAAGATAGTAAACATTTCTAGTCTTAAAGAAACCACGATGACTACTGCAAGAAGAGCTCACAGCTTATAAAGCCTGTAGCAGCGTCTCATATACGAACGCATCCCAAGCTTTCCCGTGGTGTATAATATAAGATACAGAGCGCACATAGCGCCTGGCTCCAAGAAACGCGACACCCGTGACCTCGACGCGTAAACGACCCCTGCAGACTTCCGTTTTCGTGGTAGCGATTAGCCGACCGCTATCGTGCGATATGTTGCTCGGCGCCGGTGCCAACATAGTGAACTTAATTAAAAAAGAGAAAAAAGAGACAAAACAAAACACGCAGCTTCTGACAGCAAGCTCTTACTTGGAGTCAAGAGATAAAGAAATCAGGTGCCTCTTTCAGGCGCTACATATTTTGCACGCTGTTAGATTTGGCCCGTCTAAACACTTTCGTTCAAGTAAAGATTTTTTTTTTTTTAATGGCACGAGCTTCCGATTGACACCCATGTTTCTCTTCAAAGCACTTCCAGGTTCTCCGAATATTAAAAAAAGTATTATAAAAAATCACGCCATATCCACGAAGTGAATGATGATGAGTGGGCGAAGCTCGATCGTTTTCATCCATGGCAGAAAGAGAATGTGTGGTCTGGAACGCGCTCATACTTCATGGTCATCAGCGTCATCGACATCGTTATCACGTGTAGTGGGTACATTCCACTATACTGGAACGCGCTTATACTTCATCTTTATCACGTGTAGTGGGTACATTCCACTATACTGCGTCATCGTCATCTTTATCATGTGGAGTGGGTACATTCCACTATACGTGGCTACCTACCTACTACTACTACTACAGAGGAGGGACAGACCCACACCCTAAGGAGCTTCGCCCCTAAAAATAGAAACCGGTGACTCTGGTTCATGGGTAAGTGTTAATACTTGGATACATGCGATATCGGATAATAACTTGACGTAAGACATGCGGCTATCTCAGTGTCAGCGTAATTAATGAAATTGATGTCAGCCCCGGACATTCGTCATGTCAGCCATACAGACTAACTATAAGGTGTTCCGCCATCCATTAGTCTGACTACAGCGTCGACAAAACTTCGCTTCATGTGCATTTCCTTTAGCGCTCGTCGATATCCGTTTCCCGTGCCTTCATGCAATAGCATTCAATTTGACACGTTCTCCGGTATAAGAGCCAGTGCGGAAGAAAAACGTTTCAGGAAGCAATCCCGAACCCTGCACAGGGACATTGCCCAAGACACGTCCTTGTTGCGGCATCCTCGCCACGTTTTACTCAGACACAGCCTGAAATACGCATATATCCCCACAAAAACCAATTCACGTTTATCTTTTGCGTCGTGCCATAAATAAGAATAGACTAGAAGGACAAGCTTTCTTTTCACAATCGCCGCGAAAGAAAGAGGCCCCTAAGTGGACCATTTCGTTCCGAAATAGTCAGAGGTGGACACTTCGAAATCGAACTTCGAGATGTACATCGCTTGACCAATGTCCCGAGCCCACGTTTTGTATATGGCCCGCAACGCTGGCCGAATAAATCTTGCGCGAGGTTAAACCGGTCGACATGTCTAAAGCAATAGCATCGATAGCCTATTTGGCACCCGTCCACCTCAAGTATTCCAATAAATCTTCCTGTCTTGCGCCACCCGAATCCAAGATGTGCGTGCATGCTTCGTAATATTTTATTCTAACCAAGGAGGTTGATTCCAACACCTAACCCGCTGCCCTCGTGGACTGCGTTCCAAGGACTCCTTGGCAGACGTGGTACACAACAACATATCATCATCATCATCATCATCATCATCATCAGCCTGACTACGCCCACTGCAGGGCAAAGGCCTCTCCCATGTTCCGCCAATCATCCCGGTCCTGTGCTTTCTGCTGCCACGTTATACCTGCAAACTTGTTAATCTCATCTGGCCACCTAATTTGCTGTCTCACGCAACAACATATAGTCGTGTCCAAAAGCAAGACCCCCTAAACTGCTTCCCGATCTCACTTCCAAACCAATCGCGATTGTTCCGTGTTGTACTGCTTATATATTGAAAGAAAACTGCCAATCGCGATTGCTCCGTGTACCGCCTGGATATCCAGGAAGGAACTGGAGGAACAACCACAATGAACCGGAACCACCAACACAACAGCAGGCGGCGCTGCGATACGTAGACAAAAATAAAAAAAGTGCGAAAGACGTCTACGCATGGTTACACACCTTCTTACTACACCTGTTCTAGTTTAAAGAACGCAAAAATAAAGGAAGTTCGAGCGTAGCAGGTGCGGCGAGGCACGGAAGAACGCGGCGGAGAAAAGACAATCCGCTGCAAGAAACCTGGAAGCTTCGCGAGTTTTTCCCTCGGGACGGTCAAGACGCCAGCGAGGCCCAGTGAACCCCCTACCAGAAAAAAAAAAAAAAAAAAAAAAAAAAAAAAAAAAAAAAAAACCGGAACCGCAGGGCCGTGACTACGTGAGTCGCCTCTCTTGAATCCTCCCCGTGCAGCATACACAGCGAACAGAGACGGGGGGGCTTAGCCGCCAGTTGTGCAACAGCGATCGTGGGCCCGAAATATTCCGTAATCGTCAACGGCGAGAGAGCCTCGCCAGGATCCTCTCTCCCCACACCCCTCTCCCTCCAAACAGTGAGGTTCTCTCTCCTCCATCCACGAGGTAAACGATCGCGAAAGCAATCCCGGGCGAGAGCGCTGTCTTAGAGAGAGAGGGAGAGAGCGTAGAGAAGGCGGTCGTGCCGTTCTCCATCCGCAAGAAATGAACGCACCGTGGCTATGCGCGGTGCCAGGGAATGGCGAAAAGAAAGAGAGAAGGAAACGTATTTCGATCTCGGTCAGTTTGTCACGACTTCGCAAGACTAGTACGTAAGTACGTATGCGAGGCCCCCGCGAAAACTGCCATGGCTTGCCCGCAACGACGTGCCTTCGCATCAGTTCCACATGCTTATGGCATATTCGGGTGGGTCGTTTAAGGGCGCTCTGTGTTTCGAAAATGGTGAAATCAACAACAACTTTAAAGCTCTGCAGCGAGAACAAGCAAGTATGCAAGGTCATGTTCCTCCTTTCTTGTCATTGATTGGTCAGCTTGTTTTAGTACTAATGCTTTGTTTATATCTTACGTATTTCTTTCGGAGCCTCCGGAGCGCTCGAAAACGACCAATCGAATGAACCAATACAGGTTGCATGGACAGAACGACTCGCCCGCAGGAATCCGATCACCGGCGGTTGCAAGAATATTTGCAAGTGTGACCTAGGAGGTCCCAGATTTAGCTTCTAAAAATGGGAGGCCTAATCCACAATCATTTTCATTCGTTTATGATCCCTCTCTCGCCGCTGGCCGGCAGCCTTTCGCTTACATCATTTCCCAACAGCAAGATTGATCGCCGTCTGCTCTTGCGAGCAATGCACCCATTCCAAAAACCTACGATCGAGCTTCTCCTGTAAGGTTTGTTTTCCAACCAAGAAATCTCGTTCCCAGACAGCCTTCGCGTTCCCAAGTCCGTTTTCCTTCTTAGTGAAGCAGCACGATCACCACAAATTGTTTTTCGAAGTTTTCGAAGCACCCTTCTCACCATTAGAAAAACGAATGAGTGCCCTACGTTACTGCGAATATAACTCAGTGCTTCCCACTTGAATTCGACATGGCAACGACTTTGTTGCACTAATATAGTAATAACATCTGGTGTTTTCCGTCCCAAAACCACGATATGATGAGACACGCCACAGTGGACGGCTCCGCAAATTTCGACTATCTGGTGTTCTTTAACGTCGCACAGTACACGGGCCTCTGGCACTTCGCCTCCATCGAAATGCGGCCGGGATTCGATCCCGCGACCTTCGGGTCAGCAGCCGAGCACCGTAACCACTGTACCACCGAGGCGGACGAGCGACAATGTCGGAAGTTCCTGCCCTGATGACTTCGAGTACAAAATCTCAACAAGAAATTGTAAAAAAAACTTCGGATTCCACGGCTTTTGTTTACACTGGAGGTAAACTTCCTAACCACCTGACTACAGCTGCGGTAAATAACGATAATGTCCATCGTAAATAGCGCTACGGAACGGGACATCAGAGAGGACGACGAACACGGGCGCAAACAACTGAACAACACGCCCTGCCTTTCGTTACCATCTTTTTTCACCATGTGCAGCAGTGCCTACACCCCTACACAGGCCGATACTAGCAGGGCAACTGAAAGACGTGACATCCCGGTGGTCATTAGTCGAAACGCTTTTGTGGTGATCGTGTACCTGCAACTGGGAGGGGAGCGCACTTAGAGCGAGGAAACCGGTCTGTACGCGAGAGCTGTGGGTGCAAAACCAACCTCGCAGGAAAGCCCACCTGCATATTTTTGAAACCACCTCACTGTGGCATAGACTTCTTTTGTGAATACGGCATGTGAACCGTGCATGAATATATGGGAGCACATGATGGCGAGAGTGCAGTCGAAGCGACACCACGCGGTTGCAGTTCCCAGTCAGCGTGCGCTAAAACTGGTCTATCAGCGCAACTGCGTTATCTCGTCAACAGAGTGTGAAAACTGGCAAGTTGGTTGCTGTTCATTGTAACAGCAGCGCAAATGCGATGGCTACGCAAGTCAGAACAGTACACGGCGCCTGTTCCTGTGTACCATCGCTGTCTCGTGTTGCCGTCAGAACTTTTACGATGCTGTTACGATGAATTCACTATCGCAGGTTCATCGAGGTTACACCGAAGGCTCAACATGCGTAAGCTTACATGAACGTAATGTGGCGGTCATTTCTGTCACAAACAAGCATCCGAGCGGACCTATTAATGTTGTATATAATTAACACACAGATACACGGCTCTCGATAACCTCTAGCGTTGCTTCAGCAACAAATATGGAGCTGGTTAAGTTACGTCAAATAAAACAAAGTTACATCAGAGACAGGGAACAAGCTAGGCTCCTTTTTAGGTGGCACTGGCATGAGGAACAATCCGTTTGGTCAATGATGTGTCGATTTAGCTAGGGTTTGACCAATGGGAGGAAACCGCAAGTGTACTAATTTCTATATACTTTAGAATAGAAACGGTGAAAGCAATTACAGAGTAAACGCTCTGACAATGGACACTGCTGTAGTTCGCGAACATACCGTCGAACTTAATGAAGGGCAGCGCCACAGGGAGCGACCACTAAGCTTGCGGATTCCTTCAGCAAGTATCGCGTAAAAGCTCTAGGATGCGAACAAACAAACAAGCAACGGTTTCGCGGAAATCTAAGCAAACGCGTCAAGACAGAAGAACATTTGCCAACCACGGCGAACGAGGAAAAACACGCAGGAGAAGGATGAAGCCAAGACGGAACGTCCTTCCATGCATACCGTGCGAAGGAGACACGGGAGACGGCAAGGCCATCATCATCAAACCATACTCGGCGCACCGAAAGAAGCACGGGCAACACAAACACACGCACTCACTCACGGAACATACCTCGCTAGGGTTTGACGACGCCGCTGGTGAAAGTCAAGAAAGCCGGCTGGCTGGCCCAGTAGAAAGACGGGGGGGGCACGGCGCGAAGACGACGAGGATCGTAGGGTCGGCTTCTTCGCTTCGGCACGCGAGGTTGCGCCGTTCGCCCGCCTCGAACGAAGCTCCACGAATTCGAGGGAAGCAGCGGGGTTTCTCTTGCGGCGAACAGGGTGAGCCCGAGGTTCAACCGAGGCAACCACGGCGCGTCGCCGGCGGCAACAGAGACGCGAATGGAATGTCACGAAAAAGCGTCGCCGGCGCGCACGGACACACCACTCACAGACGCACACATACACACGCACGGGGAGACGGAGAGGCCCGGGGCAGCCGCCACCGAGAGAAGGACGTCGATGGAGACCGGCTTCCCCGCTCGATGGGCGCCGAAGAAGCCACAGCGGCTGCAAGACTGGTTCGCGTTCGCGTCTGCAGCGAGCCACCACCGGCAGAATAGTCCCCGCGGAGGCGTCGGAGAGAGAGAAAAACGCGCGTTCCGGCCGCGCGACGCGACGGAGGCGCTGCTTTCCTACCACCGATATGACGTCACGCCCGACGTCACTTGGGGGGTTCGCTTTCGTTGCCTACCAAGCCGCCCGCGACCCTTCTTCGCGCGGTGGTAGGTAGGCGGAGCCGACACCCTGAGGCGGAACGGAACGCGCTCCTCGCTCCAAGCAAGCATCCAAAAACGAAAGCCAAGAACAAAAAAAAATTGTTCAAACAAACTGCAAAAGCACAAAAGCGCGCGCTGCGACGATATCGGGCTGCCGCCGAAGGCGGCGCTGCGGTCGTGCATGCTGGTAGGCAAAAGTGGCGCGCGCGCGCGCGCTCTTCCTACGTTGGGCGCCAACTTTTGTGCGCCGCTTTATTTTTTCCGCTGCTCAAGGCACAACAGTGCAGCCTCCCCGGCTTCCCTGTTACTCGTTTTTACTTTAGTCGTCGCCTCCCCGTCTCCCTTGCCTGCAATAGTTGTGCCGCGTTGCTTTGCACTTTTTCTCGTCCCGACAATGCGCACTGCCGCATGCACAACTACCGCCTTGTCGGGTCCTCCCACCCACCCCAACCTAGCTCTCCGGTTTTGCAAGCGTCGCCTTGGACCTACGAAAGGAGGGATGGAATGAACAAAAAGCACTTTGCCAAGTGCTCCCGTCCTTTCCTAGCCGCCTGACGAGGCACAGGGCCATCAGGAAGTGTAGAAAAATGCTTTTAACCGCTCGCGCTGTTTTTTTTTTTTTTTGTTCCTTCTTGTGGTCACTTTAACTGGGTGGCTAGATTTTGTCCACCGCATTCTGTACTAAACGCGTAGCCGGCTCCCTTTTCCTTGGGAAACAACAAATTTTTACGCTCGTTTTCTCAGGCGCGCTCTTAACATAACAGAAGCCTCAAGAAAGCAAACCATTTGTATCCAAGCAAAAAGCCGTGCCTAGGGCATAGGCGTTTTTCATCGGTTCCGAACGACGTGAAAGAAAAAGAGTAAAGTGCTTTCAAGACAAAATTGACGGTAGGTACAGAGTTCAAACAAAACAAAATAAAACAAGACAAAGTGCACACAGTACTAGGTGCGGCAGTCCTACAAGACGTGGCTACTGACCCAGCCCCGCCAATTCCACCAAACCAAAAGGAGCTAGCTCCTCTTATTAAAACCCATCGGGGGGTTCGTTGAGAAATCGCAAAGGACCGCGACGGCCCGCTCTTTGTGAGGAGTGATTCCAATACGGTGCCTATTTGCATTCTCCCAAGCAGTAATAGAACCGCTGTCGTACGGGCGACAGCTGTACTGAAATTAAAAGAATAATAAAGATATCGCAAGACTGCAAAAAATACAAAACGCGGGTTAGGTGGGGGGCGTTGAATCGCATACGTTTCTACGTGTAGCAGATAAGCTCAAACACAATTTGGTGGCTGCTGCTGCTGCTTAAGAATTGAGGGTTCAATCGAGGTGCTATATTGGGAGAATCCAATTTCCGAAGTACTGCGCACTTTGCTCGCTTCGTTAGGCAAAGTAAAATGCATGCGGGCTTAATGCACAGAGCCCACTTGCTATCGTACGCGAGGTTCTTCCTCCACAAAACGCACTCGCCCAGATTAATGCGCCGATCAATAATTCAAGACGCGCGCTGCGGAATTGAGCCTCCAGCATGAACGGATAACTAGGGCGTTTTATATGCGGGGCAGCGGAGCGACAAAACAGCAACGTCATGCGGGAGGTGGGGGGGGGGGGGGCATTCGATGAAGTATGCATATTCATAACGTCAATGCAAAATCGGAAAAGCGTAGTCAGTAACCGAAGCAAGCAAGCGATGCGAAATACTTCATTAGATGTTCGATTCAAAATGTATGCGAGCGAGCAAAGAGAAACAAAATATGCAAGGCAATTCGTGAGATTGCGGGGGATACCACGAATAAAGAAATATTCTACAGCGTATGATATTACTGCGCAAGGTATACTTGGTTAGTTTTTGTTTGATAATGAACGCGCGGGATCCGAGAAAGATGTTGATAAAAAACATAGAGAGTTTACGCAGAGCGAGTAGGTTAGCTACCCCTCACTATATAATAGAGGATTGAGGACATTAGAATGGTTTTTAGATCAGAAAAGGGGGCACAAGCACATAACCACTGCTGTTGGCAACACAGAGACTTGCCATAGCAGGTTTGTTCTCCATAAGAACCACAATAACGCATTCTTAGCCATTTTCTGCGAGGGCTTGTGAGGTCAACACTCTATGAAGATTCCTCCCGCAGATGGTCTGCCATCAAAAAGCGTCAGCGATGTCGCGAACATTTGTCTCTTAATCACTACAGAGGACAGTCACAGTCCTGAAAAGCGTTATTCTTAATGTTCAACAAGTGAGTCCAACGCGCAGTTTTTCACTGTCGTGAAGTTTATTAGTTCATCGGTTGGTCGACCGATCGACAGAATGAATTGGTGAAAAAGTCCTTCCCGTAATAAAGCTCTCTCCGCAAACATATACTTAAGGTTTGAATATCGGGGAAAACTCATCTACAGTGCTTCAGAGTTCCCAAGTCCCTACGATTCTGTGAATATACAATCCAAGAGGTGCGTAATATGAGAGAAAAGAAGTACATGCAAAGAATTCATACACAGTTACTTCATCACTTCAATTTAACGTAAGTTATTGGGTCAGCGGATCTGGTTATCTTTTGTCCGTACCTCGTTCACTGAGCCCCATGCATGGTGACTGATGGCAGCAAACGGGCGGCCGCTCCATCCGAGCGTATTAAGCTGAATAATCGGGCGCGTGATTCGCGACGATGGGCGCGCTCGCATAAAGTGGAATGCCAGTTCGAGCGTGTAATGTTTTCTTATATTTCATTTTTTTTTCTCTCTCTAGTCAGCGTCCCGTCTGCAAATCTTTTGAATCCGCCGTACCTCGCTTCAGATTACGCTCGAGCAGCGACGGCGATCGGGGCCAACCCTCCCCGACGCTGCGGTAATTGACTAATGGGATTTGAATACACCGGGCCCAAACGCGTCGCGCACCCTTCCACCGAGCGAGGCAGGGAATGAACGGGGTGGTGGAGAAGAAAGCATCGGGGAAGTGATTTCCCAGAGGAGGGCGTTCGCACTCGAGCGAGTTATGTTCGGACTGCGTCGGCTCGATTTTGCGGGGTCTTTTGTTTTTTTCTTCTGTTTGTTTCTTTCCTGCGTTCCTTCATTCCTAGTGGAAATAAAACAGCGCAAGGGACAATGTCGTACCGAACGCGCCCAAGCATTCGCTTCATCTTCATTCTTCATTTCAATGGACGTCACAATATGTGCACTCACGTTACGATAGACCCTTTTCATAAACCGCAAGTGCGCTTCCCTGTGCTGCATCTTCGTCCCTACTAATGGCGGCACCTGTCGCCCTTCAAGTGGAGAGCAGGTCCTAGTGGAACGTGCCATGGCTTTTCTATCATGCGTGTTTATATCAAGGGAGTCCAGTGAACGTTTTCCGAACCATAGGGCAAGCAAACTGCGCTTGAACACGCTGTTTGCAGTAAGTGACCAGCCGCCATTAGTAGGGCAAACTGCACTGCAGGAAAGCTAGCTTTACAATTATGAAAAGGGTCGATTGTACGCTGTGCTAGCCTTAAATGACGATTTTACGTTAAGCGACGCGATATCGTGGATACCTGGCCACGGAGATCGCATTTGAGGTATAGTAGTTCGATGAAAAATTCATGACGTCACTTTTCAGCAATGGAATACGCAGGGTTTCTCCAACTCGCGCTTATATTCTATCGACCCTAATTTACGACTTCGCTTGCCATCCGGACTCTCCCGTCGAGATGAAACTTTGTTCTGCCGCATGTGGTTGGGTGTGGCATTTACGAATGCATACTCTCATCGCATAGGAATGGCTAACAGTACGGCATGCAACTCATGCGGCTGTGAGGAGACCATCGAACACATTTTGTGCCACTGTCCTTCTTACCAGACACACCGACGTGTTCTAGGAGCAAAACTCGATCTTCTCGATACAAGACCGCTGTCCGAAAAGAAGATTCTGGGACCTTGGCCCACGGCTTCGGGCATGCACAAGGCCACGAAAGCCCTACTGAGCTACCTGAAGGCAACCGGACTTCGCGAGCGTCTGTGAATCACCAGCGCGTGTTTACGTCGTGTGTGTTATCAGTGACTGCTCATTTCCGTTCCTTTTTTTCTTTCTTTCTTCTCTATCTTATCTATTATTCCCCCCTTTCCCCCACCCCACGTGTAGGGTAGCCAACCAAGCTTAGCTTGGTTAACCTCCATGCCTTTCTCCTTCGTTCCTCTCTCTCTCTCTCTCGTGAGATCGATACTGGCTAGGAACCTACGGTGTCTTTCTGCAGCACCAGTGTTGAACTAAGACGTCAAAACCAGTCGATCGATCAATCAATCAGACATGTATTACACACAACTAATGAAACCGAGAGGCAATGAAGCCAAGGAAATGCATAGGCGACATTATTTGTGGTTTCTCTAACCGCAGTATAATGTTGCGTAGTTCCATGTACTCCACTATCCAATCAAACTTCTAGTACGTCTTGATAGTGTTATGATCGGAATTTATGGCTTGGCGCCACTTGGACGATCGGGATTGTTTCGCCAGTCTGCCCTGCTTTATTCCCGGGTCAGCGTTCCCCGAAGAGCACCAGTAGCGGCGACAACATGGCAGTCATGCTCTAAACCCTCCAGCGCACCTCGTCAAACCCCTTTGGACACTCCCGACCGACTTTGACTATTCTATTGCCTGGGTGGGGCTGTTTGCAGGGACTTTAGTTTGCAGGCGAGGCTGCTTGCTTTGTTCATCGTGCTACGCGACGCACCGAACAATCAGCCGAGAACTTGGGAGATACGTTTCCCACATTCCGAAGTGACTTCGTGGCCCGCCTGGGAGGCACCTGCATCGCAGCCGCTGTCGAGGAGCCATCGCTGCACCTGACTGCACGGCTGGTTTCCAGGAATGTGCGACACCTCGGCCAGGTCATTGTGCTGTGCAGTGCGGGGCCGTATTGTGTCTTGTGTTGCTGTCTCCCCTGCCGCTGGACGAACTGGGCGTGCCTCTTCCCTCTTTCCAGGTTTGGAAAGGAGGCGGCGTTTGACCTTCCCATTTTTGAGGCGGAGATCAAGACGACATCTTGAATGGACTATCGTGGACTTTATTGTTTCCCGTGCAGGGAATCTTGGGAAGGCTAAGGCCTTAAAACGCGAGCGCCGAGGCGCTCCAGAGATCATCTTCCTGCACCATGTAAAAACACGCTACCATGTAAATACTGTAAATAAACGTTCCTGTTGTCAGCTCCGGCTACTCTGCTCGACTTCTCGCTGCGACTTGGCTGGTTCCGGTCCTTTGGGCAGACCCCCGACCACATCAATACATAGTTTTCACGTGACGTCACAGACAGGTTCTCTGCGCTGGGGTCTCTAAGATGGCGGCAACCGTGACTTTTTATCTCATTAGAGAACGTCAGTGCAGAGGAGGACGGTCCCCGCGTTCTTTTGTGTTCTCCCCACGTTCTTCTGTTCGTGAGCCACGCCAAGGGGGGTAACATAAAGGAACGGAAGGGGCACCGGCACTAATTTGATGTCATGGTTCAGCTGGGGGCCCTAAGATGGCGGCCATGGTGACGTCAATGCAAACTATGTATACTCAAGTAACAGTGCGCAAGTATAAACACACACGCACACACAGAGAGACATACCACTATATCAAACGAGCAGTATTTTCTTTATTTTTCTCTTTGTTCATCAGTGTCGAATCCCTACCTTTGTTCCATACTGCATAGAGATTTCAAGATTTACCCTTTCATGGCGAAATGAAAGAGAACTCGCAAAGCGGGTACGTACGGTCGCTGAGTGCAGTGGCAATTAACACGCCTCGATTAACAGAATCGCGAGATAGAAAGTTTACAAAAGATCACGCTGCAGCGAATCGCAAACTTGCGAAACACGACGGCGACGCCGTGAAATGCGTCCAACTTACCATTACATGCCCAACACCCTCTCCCACTCACTCAAACAACGCAGCGTATATATATAAAAGAAGAGTTGAACAGCAGCCTTGTTCCCTACACAACGAAAGTAAAAAACAGTAACTTAAAATAATTAAAAAAAAGCGTGCTCTTGACTCTATAGGCGTACGCCCAAATGAGCGGTATAACAAATCCTGATCGATGTTCGTGCTTCGGCAGCGTGTTCCCACGCGCCCTGTATCGTGCATTAGCATCCCTTTCACGGGTGCTCTCTTGCCTTTGATGTGAGGGGTTTGATCCCTGGAACATGCAGCCGGGCGATACCGGCGCATCCCTCGGGGAAACCGTATGCTATACGCGGCCGGCTTCTTCTATACACGCATGCGCGACAGCGATATCTTCGTCTACTTATTTAAGCGGAATATAAAGCGCTGTCGACAGCTAGAACAGCCAAAACGAACTCGGTCTTTCAAGCTCTATCTCATTTCTATTTTTATATTCACCGTTCTCCTTTGTACCTCCGCCAGTCACTCCCGATGGACAGGGCTAAGAGACGCCGCTAAAGGATGAGTACGTTACATAGTGGTAATACTACATGGTTAGAATGTGTTTTGGGAACATAAGGTTAATAATATCTATAGGGTTTTACGTGCCAAAACCACGATTTCATTATGACGCATGCCGTATAGTGAAGAGCCCCGGAAATTTCGACCATCTGGTGTTATTCAACCTACACTGACATCGCACAGAACACGGGCCTCTAGCATTTCGCCTCCATCGAAATGCGACCGCCGCGGACGGGATCGAACACGCGAGCTTTGAGTCAGCAGCCGAGCACCGGAACCGCGGCGGACGGGAATATAAGGTTCTGGAAGACCACCGGGGAGGGAAAGCGCGAACTTCTGGCGATTTTTCGAAAGAAATATTAGTAGCTTTCGTCCATTCATCCATCTCTTTATCTATCCTACCAAATTCATGTGCAGACGCATCTATTAAGCATATTTTATGTGTTTAGCGGTACACATTAGGCTTCCTTAAGAAGCTTAATTACTCCTGAACCTCGCGTTTCACTTGAAGCCGTGCAGTTCATTGCACACTATGAGGATGTCGCCTGTGAGATGCACCCCCCCCCCCCAACACACACACACAAACGAAATTACGCGTGTGCACCGGAATGCAGTGACAAATACTTGCACATAGTCGCACCTATGGCACGCACACGCGCGCAGCAACGTGCATTCTCCCATATACGCAAAACGCAAGCACACGATCGAACGCGCATACAAACACACGAAGCGCCGGCAAAAAGGACCACACGCGCAGAGAGGCGCTAATATACCCACAAGGACGCGCGCAGTTTCGCTGTTGGCCTTTGGACTGCGCCTCAGCGCAGGCGTTGACGCGTCGCGCGCTCCTCACGCCTGTTTGTCCAACCATCGCATCCGAGATTAGCCGCCGCCGGCTAATCTCGGAGGCCACGGTCCAATGCAACCACTCCGAAAGTTCGTGCTACGCCTGAACTGCGCGCGCTTTCTCAACGACGGGCCAGCGACTACGACGAACATCAGCACGAAGAGTTCGAGGTTGGAAGACCCACTCGCGCCGCGGAGCCCTGCCATCGTCGCAGTCGTCATCGAGGTACACACGGCGAGATATTGCTCAACGCTTCTTCTGCATGCGGGCGTGCGACAACGCATAATCGAGCGCCACGCATAATGAAGTGTCCGCTGAGCGATGCGCGAACGAACGGCAGCGTTTCGTCAGAGACATCTCAAACGCGCGCGCGTGCCTTATGAAGCAATTATTGCGCGACGCTTACGCGCGCATTTCAGAGACCCGCAACTTATACGCGCATTGATGCATGCATGCATGCGCGCACTTGCGCTCGTCTAAGCACAGGTAACGCATACGGAAACACGGGTAGACCTTGTGATCCATTGCACGGTGCGCAAACTCAAAATTCCGAAATCCACCTCAGCTCACGAGAGGGATTATACGATGAATAAAGACCGTAGGGACCTTCGATTGAGAAATGAACACAGGGCATGAACATATAGGCGTGCGCACGAGGGGGGCAAGGGGGGGCGCCCTCCTAGTCACCTAAAACGGTGGCGCCAAATCTGCTCCATACATTGACTAGGGGGAGGGGGGGGCGGGTTCTCTAACCACAGAGGAGGAGGGGGGGGGGCGCAAAATCTGCCTCATACACTGACTTTATAGGGAGGAGGCACCCCCTTAACGGGAACCCTGCTCACGCCCATGAGCATGAACAGTACCACCCTTACCGCAATAGCAGACTTGGGTAGCCAGTAAAGAACTAAATTAATACGGACGGCCGATGGCAGGCTTGGAAGCTCGCAACGACATCCATAACGTCACGAAGTTTGACGGCACCTCTAGGTGTTAGATAATTCCTTACCGGTAAAGATATGCATGAACTATATCTCGAGTAGAAACACCGCAAAGAATACACGACGTAAGAAAGGCAGAAACAACGGCGCTGAAGACGCCTGCACGCAAATTGCAATTGGCCAGGTTGGTACAAGACTTCACTCTACGTTACACAGCTTTTTTTTTATTCTCTTGATGAGTCACGCAGGCTGTCGTTATACAGCTAGAAAAGTCAATTTTCATGACAAATGGGAGAAAGAGCGCTTACACAGGGGGACCTCTGTAAAACCGTAACCAATACCAAAGTAGGAGGGGAGTCAGGAAGGATGCACAACAAAGCGTTTGCAAGTCGGGGTGTAAGCTCTCTTGCCATCCAATATCGGGTGCAGGAACGCGGAAGCAGGAAGAACATACTGTATGGGGTCTGTTCTCTCGCACGCGTCCACGATGAAAAAAAAAAAAAGAGGGGGGGAGGGGGGGGGGAGGGCATGTACACAATACGACTGAAAATAATACGATCGTATGGGAGCTACCGCGCCACATCTGGCACTTTTGATTAACGAGTACCGCCAACCACCAGATGCAAATACGTACCGCGTACAGGCGTTAGCCGAGCACCGTGTATATACGTACTGCCGCACGTTCACGAATACGTCGCGCGCGTTGCAGCGCGAGCGTCGTGATCTCGCTGCACATGCGGCGTGCCGCGCGCGCCCGCAGTCAGCACGACTGTGACCAATATATGCCCAGCGTCGACGCGCGCGCATAATATACGCGTACAATGCCGGCCGCAATACAAACGCGCGCGCGCCGTACGGAGCCAACGTTCTCTAGCCGTCACGCCAATAGCGCGCGTCGCGTCCCGCTAGGCGTCGCGGCTGTCGCGTGTCCCGTCGGTTCCCTTCCTCAGAGCGCGCACCTATTATTACGAGCCGCGCGCACGGCGGGGCAGCTTTCATTTCCTGCCTCTGCTGGAGCGTTCATTTGTCAAGAGGAGAGAACGTACGACGACGCGGCGGGGAAGCGTGGCTTTTGTAGAATGAAAAAAACCGCCGAAATCCTCGCCCTCCACACGTCTCACGCCCTGTACGTTATACCACATGTGCGAAGAATACCCCACGCGCACCCCCCATTCTCTTCCTCCCGCATTTATTTCATATTCCTGACAGTATCGCTTACAACGTTAACACCAAGGGTATCAGTCGTCATTTTTCTAAAAGACGAAGTAATATGTATCAGCGACAGAACGGAGCTATACTGCGTGTCGCTCTTGCTCCCTTATTCAGTGGAACCGTACTTCTTGATTGATCACTCTAGTGTGGATATATATAAGCTCAGGAGAGGCAAAGATTGCCATACGTCTATTTTTTGAAGCTACAAAGGACACTTATACGGTGTTTCTCGCAAAGAAGGATTGGTGGTTGAAGAATAATTCGTCCTGTTACGAGATCCGAAGCCGGGAGGTACTTTTCTTTTTTTTTTTTTTCCTTTTCTTGAACAATTCTTCACACTGCAAGCTGCTCTCAGGGTGCATGAAGTGAGCATTCTCTGTATGCTTGAGGACAACACCACACCCAAGATAATTTCCATAAAGAAACGTTCTCTTCGGTGTTTGCATTTCAGTTTGCGGGAAACCGGCTCACATAAATGGGCTTGCGTCTTTTAAAACTACCTTCATTTGCAACGACAGCGAGTTACAGGATCCATGTGCTAGCAAATCCTTTTGAGTGTGAGGATTTTGGAAAGGGGCTTGAAAAAAGGTTTTGGTGGTGCGCATTATGACTATATTGCATGCAGTTGCGGCACACGAATGTCATCTGTAGAGTATTTACTGCATGTGAGTGTATCCCCTGTGTTGCTGTTAGTGTACTGTAACAATGTACCGCTCACCTATTACATTCCCACTCCTTCTCAGGCCTGAAATAGACCTGTAACATTTGTAAATGAAATAACAAGCGGACATAATTTCGAAGCATGTGGTCTCTTAATGTTGTTAACATGACTGTTTTAAAGACACAGCTTCTCTAAAAGTCATGTACTGTATGTACAGTAGTCGAAAATGTTATGCATATCATTCTTCCGTGTTTTCCAAACAGGCAGTGTAAGTTCATCAGCTTCCAACTCAGCCCTGCAATATTTTACTAGGTTATAATAATGGATGGGAAAATACTTGACGCCCGTATACTTAGGTTTAGGAGCACGTTAAAGAACCCCAAGTGGTCGAAATTTCCGGAGCCCTCTCCACCACGGCGCCTCTCATAATCATATGATGGTCTTGGGACGTTAAACCCCAACAATTATTATTGTTATTACTAGGTTATAATAAACAAAACCGCTTAGTATATAAAACCGTGCTCGACCGAACACACAGACGCGAATCATTCAACATCACACGCGCATCGCTCTTCCACCAACGTCCATGACGTAACGGAGACATCGCCCCCTGATTGAGTCCAGACACCGCTCGAACCGTTAATCATCCTCTCCTCTCGAGAATGTACGGCAACATATCTTATACACGCTTGCAAAAAGAGAAGCAGTAGCTATAGGCCGAAGCGAAAGCGTCGTCGGCGATATTCGGGCCAATGAAGAAACGGGAGTCGCGAGGCCGCCGTTGCCTCGCAACTCGACTTGAGTCGCCGCTATCAGCGGAACCGAAATCATCAGTCACCGCGAAATCAGGTCGCGACGAAAGCAGCCTTTCTCCGTCGCCTCTACGAGGGGTCTGTATTAGATTAGGCGTAAAAAAATACCGTCGCTCTACATCTACAGTAAAACAAAGGAGAACGTCGTTTAAGAAAACAAGTCGAACACGAAAGGCTGAGAAGTGTGGGCAGAGAATCTCGATGCACAAGAAGAAGAAGAAGAAGAAGAAGAAGCAGAAGAAGAGGAAGAAGAAAGGCGTCTGCCGCCGCAAAGTTCTCGGAACGGAAGAGAACGCCGGCTGGAACCGCACCACGAGAAGAACGCGGCGGAAAGACACGAACCAGACGCGCGCGCTGCGGGACCCAACGCTGCGCCGCCAGAGCTGTGCGCGCCTATCCGGCCCGCTAGCACAAACAAAAGGCGCTCGCTCGCTCGCTCGCTCGTACACGCCGGCAAGCCACGCGCCGCACGCGCTCTGCGCTGCCGGCACGTCTATAAACGGTTGTGCAGTGAAAGCACCATGCCCCCGAGCTTCGCACGTTCGCCGAAACATATATCTGCCAGCCGGCCACGCGACGAGGAACAGCATTTCTTCCAAATGGGAGGCCCTGCTGTACAGTTTGCCTTCAAATCAAACCTGGCTTGAAACGTGGCTTGAAGACTGGCTCGACACATGGCTCGAAAACCTGACTTCAGTTCAGCACAGATCAGTTTATCAGGGCTGACGCCTCACCAGACGAGAAAACTGACCATCAGCGTTCCGCGGCACCAACGCGATAGGTGCGAAAAATCGTCATTACGTGTGACGTCACATGAAGACGTCATCATGACGTGCACAGATCGCTACAGGTCACATGTCATGGCGTCACTGTGACGTCCTATGATGACGTCACCACATGACGCCGTCGCGTGATCAAAAGCGCGCCGATCACGGAGGCAATGCAAAGCCAGGTGAGGTGCAGAAAGCTAGCAATACCTCCGGTCACGGAGGCAATGCAATATCAGGTGAGGTACAGAAAGCTAGCAATACCGCCCATCACGGAGGCAATGCAAAACCAGGTGAGGTGCAGAAACCTAGCAATACCTCCGATCACGGAGGCAGCGCAAAACCACGTTAGGTGCAGAAAGCTTTCGGAGGGGGGTCGGGGGGCGAATAAATACATCGACTGAGAAGAAAAAAAAGATGGCTTTCGCCGCGTCGTCTTGGGCGAATGCATAAAAAACCTTGTCAGTATTTTCTCTTTTACTACAAAGGACCCTGACTTGAAAGCTACTTGAGACCTAGCTAAAAATAGCAAAAAAAAAAAAAAAAATGTTTCTATATTGTCTTTATACGACAATGTCTGCGCATGGCACGCGCTAACGCGGCCGAAACAAGCCCTCCCCCCCCCCCCCCCTTATACCCTCCTCCCCCGGATAGATAAAGCAACACAAACGCGTTAAGCAAGATTAAAGACGACCCGCCCGCCGGGATAACCACTCGCACGCTGCGCGGCAAAGCGGCCGTTAATCATGCGGAGCAACATCGTTCAGCGCGCTCGCACTTAATCCCCGCAACATCTCCGGCCAGCAGGAGCCACGACCCAATTACCCCCCTCGATCGCTCCCCCGAACGTATTCACGACCAGTTTGATGAATGACGGCGCGGTGGCAGTCGAGACACGCCCACCGACGGCTATATACGAGGCCACGATATATCCATAAAGCGCGGCCGCCGCGATGCCCGTATAATAAACGCCTATACGTGAGAGGTATTGCGGGCTGTTATAAATGCATGCGGCCGACACGTCATCACCAGGGACCGCGTGAAATCGAAAGAGCAGTGACACTTCGGGAACGCTTTACGTATATTAGTACGGTATTGCTTGTTTCGTCCAGATTATGCTAATAATAAGCGCTGGAGTTTTACGGCCGAAAACCTCGATATGATTCTGAGGGATGCCGTATAGTGCCATGGAGGGCTTCAGAAATTTTGAGCATATGGTGTTCTTTAAAGTGCACCTAAATCTAAGTAGACGGGCCTCTAGCACTGCGCCTTCATCGAAATGCGGTCGCCGCGCCCTGGATTTGATCTCCCAGGTCCTTTGGGTCAGCAGTCGTGTACCGTAACCGCAAGAGCGCGCGCGCGTGTGTGTGTGTCTGTGTGTGTGTGTGTGTTTGGGAGGGGGGGGGGGTGATCATGTCCTTGTGCGTGCTCTTGGAACTATGAGAACTGTGCACGCGGAATGACGACGGACGCGCGCAATATGGATCTAGTTAAACTATGAAGAATTGTGGAAATGTCAAGTCCGCGGTACAAAATGTTCGGACCCCTCTCAATACCAATCAAAAACGTCGGAATATATATACAATGTATACGGCAAACACCCACACGTTGTTTTTACCGTCGTGATGACATTCCACAGCGGCGCAGGGAAACGTGCTCGAAACTTTACACGCAGCAAACCCCACGCGACAATAGACGCCGCCCGACAGGCAACGTCAATCTCGCTTAGTTTCCAATTAGGCCACTAACGGGAGCCCGCATGCTTTCACGAGCTCCGGGCCCGCGACGGGACTGTTAATTTCCGAGCCAAGTATACCTGCGACAGGGCATTTATGAATGTCGTGCTATATGGCTATGCGAACGAGACGATCCATATACACAGAGCGTTCGCTATATATACACAGAGCGTTCGCTACGCGGACTAAACGTATATGCCTTTAGGAGCTCGCATCACATGATACCGAACAGAGCAAGCGTTTCCATGACGCTATAAGCGACTACATGATACCGGACGGCGCGGAACGCGCATGCCACTCGGTTTATATATGACTTTGATACACACGCAAGACATGAGACGATATAAATAGGAGGGATAATGCGCTACCTGATACGCCTCGCGAGCCGCGCATGCGCGCTTGTGTGTGTCAGATCGATGAGGGCAGTGTCTGCGCGTTTGCGTGCATCTGCACGCGCGCTCATTATGACAAACGCATGTCCATGGAACAACCAAGGCGCGCGTAAACAAATGGCTCGTATTGCGCGTACACGCAATAAAGGAGCGTAACGTATAAAAGGCACGTACGTTGTCGCTGCGAATTTTAGCTCCGGTGGGTTTGCGTTGATAACCCTGCTGTCGCTGAAGGCACTTCGTAGAGGACCAGAGAGTAAATTGAGAGTATATATAGACCTATATAGCTGCTGCGCACCCAAGCTCTTGCGTCCTTTCTGTACTCCCCCCGGATTTCTTCTGTGGGCGGTGAGCGGTGAGCGGTGGGCGCCATGGTAGGCGCCACCATAGCTATGGTGGGCGCCCGAAAGGCAATTTCATCGATGGTCATCCAATCCACTACTTTCGGAATGGTCTAGCTTCTATCCGTACCACTTTTTTTTTTTTGGGGGGGGGGGGGGGAGGGGGGTCAGCAAGGTTGGTTTACGTTCACGGCGGTATGCTGCTATGAGTACATTGTTGACATGGACATATATATGGCTCGAGAGCCTTCCAAATCTGTCACACGGCTAAAGCCATCAGGCTATAGCAAGCATAAACATGGTGAAAAGATTTCCCATGGACGCCTGTTTTCACTGCAAGCGCAGGCAGCGCTTCCGTGCGGCTAAAAGCTCCCTGAATGTTCTAAGGACACCAGATACAGGGCTGCATTCATGGGCAGGTATAAATTTATTGGCCACATTTCCCGGTAATTAAGGAATCCCGGTTCAGACGTGCACACATATCGGATCACGCATCCACATGTGCATGACCGAATAAACAGCGGCTGTCCATCAAGGGGGAACAAAAAATCCATTCCAGAACTGCGAAAGAAGCAACAACAACAACAAGAAATAACAAAAATAAAAAGGCTGACGTGAATGTGGAAGACAGGAACATCCGGAACTTCGCGAGGAACTACAATTTAGAACGTCTGCAGTCCGGTGGCGTTAATAGATTCCACGCACACGTGCGTGCACGAGCTCTTTTGCAGCTGGCCCCGGAAGGTAGCAGAAACAAAAACGCTCTTACGCTCATCAAACTGCATTATCAGATCGCGTGAAGAAAAGCGACGTCCATTAAGCGAAACACGATAAGCTACTTCCCCGTGCGGTGTTTCGGTCATGTGCGTGTGCACATAAACACTGAAGTCCGCAGAGCACCAAGCCCTGCGGGTTCCGCCGTTAATGCGTGGGACCCGTGAAAAAAGCTTCCGCAGAAACACGAGCTCTCGCTTTTTGAACCGCGCCACGTTATATAGCTTTTTATCTCCGAGGCCTATAATTAGACATTTCATAAAACTCGACGAGCCTTTTTCCTGTTTTCGCCCGCGTACGTTCCTGCCACGTTTCGCGCCGATGAGGAAGCCGCGACGAACGAGTGTAAACATCCATTAGAACCGTCTGGAGGACCAGGCCGTCTCAGTTTTGAAAACGCGAAGCAAATAGAAGCACGCTCGGGTATGCTTGAAAAAATGCACGGACTAATAAGTGCGTGCGTACTGCATCGCAATAGGATGGCAGATATGCAGCGATGCAGTACGTAGTGTGCAGTCGCACACGTGCGTAAGACATGCCACTAACATCAGTAAGACACGTTCAGAGGTATATCAACGTGATAGTATTGCCCTAATTATGAACAGAACAGTCAGCTGGTCATCATCATCACCTTCTTCTTCAATCAATCAATCAATCAATCAATCAGCCAGCCAGCTAGCCAGCCAGCCTGTCTATCCGTGCGAGTGCGACGTTCGTGGGCGGAACCAAAGATCAATCCAAGATAGCTGGAAAACTTTCACAAGCGACTGATGACGCAACAATAAAAAAAAAATGTTTCTGCACCCGCTTCGGCTCGAACGAATTTATTTTGCATATCAAAAGCAACCCGCATCTTCTGCGATCACACCCACTCCGAAATTCCAAGTTCGAAATCCCAAGCAACCTTTCCCGATGCGAAGCATCTGCGCAGGCTCTGAATCAAAGCACAACACAATATAAGGCCAGAAACATACTCAATCTGCCTCTTGATTGCCTTCCTTTTATTGAGGTTTTCATTATCGTGATTCGTGTACGTGCTTGTTCTGTTACGTAGAATGTTTTTGTCTCGCTTATATTCCGTCTTCCTGCTTCTGGTCACGACACGTTGCGAGCTTCACGGTTATGAGGCAAACAAGCTTCAAACCCAACGCCAATTAGCGAGTGCGTTCTCGTGTTGCGCGAAACACGGCGGTTTCGTCATAAGGCATAATTAAGGAGCTCTACGGAAAACTGCGCCGGGAACGTAGCTCAGATGTGTCGTTGCGTCGGGTATGTAGCAGGCGACAAAAACCAGCGCGTAAGTTCTTTTGTTTTTGTTTTTTCGTTCTTTGTTTCTTATACGGCGGGTGTTCACTGTTTCTCTTGGGAAACAAAACAAAGACGAGCCATTCGTGGGTCTGACGACAGGCGTTGGCGATGCACTCGGTTACCAACAGTTTAGAGAGGCGCTCAAGGGCGTCAGCTGAACTTTTTCCAGGGGGGTGCATCCGCATAAGTTTGGGGGGGGGGGGGGGGGTTCCAGCCAGATCAATCGATAGCCTGTATACGTGCGATGTTGGCTGGCAATCCTGAAAGGCCGTTTCACACAGTTATGCGAAACCTCATTGTGCTTATCAAGCTGTGTAGCTTGTTGCTACTTCATAGAAAAATATCCGATGTTCCAGGGAGGGGCGGCCGCCCCCCCCCTTCCAACCCCCCCCCCCCTCCGGACGCCCATGGAGGCGCTCAGTCGGGGATCACACTAGAAAAGCTAGAGTCCCGCGCAGCTTTCCAATGCGGAAAGCTGCACGGGACGGGTCGGTTGCGCACGGCGAGTGCGCAACCGACTTTGAAATGTGTCGCAATAATGCTAACAAGGCACATCATCAAAACGCGCCCCACTGAGCAGGAGCAGGAGAAGGAAGCGTTATTAATATTCGAGACTTCAAAAATATAACGATGCTCTCGAGAGAAAAACGAAAAAAAAGAAATTATTTAAACGAGAGGCTTATCTGGTTCGGTATCCTCAACAGGGAAAAGCTGACGAAGTGCAGAAGCAGAAGGGCAATGGCTAAAGAGAAGCCAATTTACACGCACAGTACGACAGACGCGAGGCTTCTATTATTCCGCCTATTGTGAGACCCGCTGGTTGCTTAGGGCATCCAATTTGCCTTCCCTACCTTGCTTTGCATTCCTTAGTTTTTTTGTCAAAAGGACAGGGCGTGCAAACACGTGTTTGTATGCCTCATCTTTTTAACATGAATACCCACCAACTAGCTCAGCTATGTGTTATCCTAGGCCTTACGTTTTTGCATTTTTCTCGCTTTGATACAAATTAAGAGGAGCGAAAAAAAAAAAAGCTACTATAACGAGCAAGCGACACGCACAAGTGCATAACTGCTGCTAACAGATGACTTAAACAGTAACCATAACTTAGGCATTATGTTTTGCCAGCACTGCACCGGGCGCCCGCGCGACACCCCACGCAATGCAAGTGATTAGAGCCGTTGCGTGCGCCGCACCGAAAAACTACCGACGGCGAGTGCGCAAGCGGGCATGTGCGCGTGCGTGCCTGTAAAAAATTGTGGAGGCGGGAAAAGGGGGGCGGCGCGACGTGCCGCTAACGTAAACGGTCCGTGCAGCATCGCGCCCTCCCGCTCCCTTCGCAGCCAACCAGGTAACAAATCACGCGCCAAACCAGCTGTGCGCCGGAGTCTCGGGCGTACTACAACAACGAGCCGTGCGTGCTCGCGCGCCGCCGCGCAAGTGTGCGAGCCGCGTCTCTCGGAAAAGCGGCTTAGCGCGAAAAAAAGAAAGAGAAACGTGAAACGCGCGCCGAGCTAGCCTCCGCCGCCGCAGCCGCTCACGACTCGGATCTCGGCGGCCAGCAAGCGCGGTCAAACCTGTGGCTACTTCCCAGTCGTTCCACGCCGGACCAAGGCCGAGCCTAAGCAGCATTTCCTATGCATTCAGTTCGTCATCATCGACAGCAGGCTAATGCGGGGATCACGTGAGCGGGACCGCGGGCTACTACGTCGACACACACGCCTGCGCAAACGAACCCTCGCTGAACACTTGGTCGTGCGCACCATGCCCCTTCTCTCTCTCACCCTCAGCCCTTTCCTCCTCCTCCTCTACACGCTTAGGCGAAGTTTTCGTAACCGCTGACCATCACTTACGAATGTCTCATATCCTGCGACTTACCGCAAGCCAGAACAAGTAGCAAGATTACACCGAGCAAAATGCATTCAAACTGCGTGTGTGCTTCAACTCAACTCAGCCGGTACACTTCAACCAAAAGTTTGTTCGAATCGCGCATTTATGCAGATGCTACGCTGTCCGTTTCAAGATAATAGCAGGCTATTTATTTTACGATTACGTGGTACTGGAAAGACACAGAATGAGGCGACACACGCTCTTTCGTTTCTTCGAGTGTATTATCTCAGCACATTATCATATACTATGATACTCAGTATATTATTTTGAGTATATTATCAGTATTATTTGATGATTTTAGATAGCTGTGGTAGTACTATGCGGTTGTCTATTTTTGTCAAAATATCTGGAAAAGAAAGGAAGGAAAAAGAGGGTATTTACTGCTGACCGTACAGTGCCTGTCCAGCATGAGCAGCTCACACCTGAGCGGCGTTCAGCAGTGGGTGAAGCAGGGTGAAAATAAATAAACAGGGGGAGGACGAGGAGTAACTGTTTACATATGTACATAGGAGGACGGAAACGTAGCTCACCGATATCTTCGATTGCGATCGATATGGTAGTTACAGGTGACAAGCGCATACAAGTGACCCCACGATAGCCCCTCAGAAAGTAGGACAATCGCGACGGGACAAGTGCAGTATATCCCGAAGCCCGCTCACCTGCGCGTGGCTTGAGCAAACACGAGAGACCTCTGCAAAACGCACGTTTCTTCCGCAAAAAAGAAGCTCGCACAAAAGAATCGCTAAAGAGCGCCACACGACATACGCGGAACTGGGAACGCCCGCCGAGTAGGGGAACCCGACCACACGCGAGACAAGACGGGCGCGAAGTTCCCGGACATTCCAAAATAGAGAACAGCGCAAGCAGCGACCACGATACGTTCGGGGGACAAACAATAACATCGATAAAGATCGAGAGATAGATCCGCGAATGCACGACGAACGGGAGGCTTCATTCACAACTAAGCAAGAGTTCAGAGCACTGCATCCACGTGAGCGACAACCACGCGCACGCGGGGAGCCAACCCGGCGCAGGCGCAATGCGGGGATTAGGTCGAGGAAAGGGAGGCTTACAAAAGACAGCGAAGCCGTGCGCGGGAGCGGCCGCGGAGCACGCACGCTGTCCAAGAAAGCCGGCAGCACGCGCGCACGAAGCAGCGAGCAAACTGTTTTCCAAAGAGATCATGGGCGATTTAACACGCTTCCTCGGCCGCGGCCGTGGACAGAGAGGATTAGCCGAGACGGACCACACTGCGGATTAGGGGAGCGCTCCGGAGGCCGCGTCGAAAAGAAACGTGGAAGGAGGGACAAGACGAGGGGGGGGGGGGGGGGGAACTAGGCCAAAAAGAAAGCGGACTGCATACTTTGTACCAGCGGAAGTAGGACACGGGTGCGGAGACAAAGCAAGGGAACAGTAACGCACTGACAAACGTTACATGTAGTGCCCGTCTTTCAGCCGTCTTAGGCCTGGCCATACAGCTTAAGCTACGCACGCATGCTCTGCTCGCTGACAACTGCGAGACCGCCCACCGCGCACGCGGAACACAAAAGCCGGAGCTTTCTGCGTAATACGATAAGCGGCGCGAAGGAGGAACAAATAGATCTGGATACGAAATGGGAGCTTCTCGTCCGCGTCTGGTCGTGTTTGTTCAAGACGTTTACCTTAGCTATTGGTTGCCATACCAACGAGCCTCACGGCTAGAAAGAGCAAATTGCGGTGCTCTTCGCGCGACGCGGGCGTCAGCTATGGCGGGAACCCGCCGCCACGGTGGTCTAGTGCTTGAAGGTCGCGGAATCGAATCCAGGCCGCGGTGGCAGTATTTCGATGGAGGCGAATTGCTAGATGCCCTGTGTGCTTATTTGAGGTGCACGTTACGGAACACCACATGCTGTACCTCAGCCAGCGATAGAGGAGGCACTGCCTCACCACAAATGCCACAATGTCGTCGACCTTCGGAAGAGCGAACGATACTGGCAATCGTAGTCTTCGTCCTGCCAGCCCCGACAACCGACGCCAGCCGTCCTTCTCCTGCGCTTCTCAGCGACAGAGAGCAACAATCCTGAACGGGATGTAGCGGAGAAACAATGGCACTCCGAGCACCTGCGGTGTCAACTCTCCGGACGCCTCAGATTTCCCAGAAAGGATTATCTGAGGTGTCAATCACCAACCGTCATCAACTAGACATTGACCTTTGGAGGCACAGGCGTGCTCTTCATGCTCCTACCAGTGCTGCAGGATTAGTGGAATCCGCCGCGTGGAAAGGAGAAAGTGGGGGTGGACCTCAACCTTCCAGTTTCATCCGGCGCGCCGGCGGCTGTTCACTGTGATCGGTACCATGTAAATACTGTACATAAAGTATTTTCTCTCTTCAATTTGCCCTGATGACTGCTCCGGGCAGGATGCCCACTAGTGTCCACACCGGCCACGGTGTGTTTTAGAACGCAAAACCCCAGCAATTATTATTAATAATATCTGGGGTTTTACGTCCCAAAACCACGATATGATTATGAGAGACGCCGTAGTGGAGGGCTCCGGAAATGTTGACAATCTGGTGTTCTTTAACGTGCACTGACATCGCACAGTACACGGGCCTCTACCATTTCGCCTCCATCGAAATGCGACCGCCACGGCCAGGATCGAACCCGCGACCTTCGGGTCAGCAGCCGAGCACCCTAGCCACTGATCCACCGAGGCGGACCAGCAATTATTATTATTATTATTATTATTATTATTATTATTATTATTATTATTATTATTATTATTATTATCTATGACGGGAATTCAGCATCATGCAAGCGTCTTTAAAATGAAATAAATTTTATAGATATATGGTAAGTTAGTAGATCCAGATCTCTAGTTCCCTCAATAAAATATTCATTGGAGAGTAGCGTACCATATGACAGAGCAGTACAGTACAGCATAGTAATATAATAGTATAATATAGCACAGTACTAGCGGACGTCAGCAGGAGGCTGGCTTGCAGGCCCGAATTGTTGGAGACAATACAGTGGAGTGGCCGCCAGAGCCAGCTAGAGCACACAAGAGAGCATCTGTTCGGAGAATCGTTTAAGTCGTTAGAAGAGAAAGCAAATGAAAGCAAGAAAGGACACAGTCCCGAGAAACTCGCGACGTACCGTCTCCCCCCCCCCCTCCCCCCGCAGCTCGCCTCCTCGTTCTCTTTACGTAAGGTTACCTTGGCTTCGCCATTCTACTTTCCTCTTCTTCCTGCGTTTTTTCGCAAGTGAAATACAACAATGACGGGCGCGTCGTGTTTACGCGCTCGCACGCAAATTGCGCAGGCGCCGAGCCAAAACCACCTGCGCCGAGGAAAACTAGGCTCTTCGTATACATAGTCGTGCGGTAGTCCCGCGACATGGAAGTGAATCTCCTGCTGGTCAAGGAAGTTAAGGAACTCCGTATATATGTGTTCACTAAATCAAGCTAAAGTGAAACTAAATTTCAGCAGAAAGGAAATGAACCAAGGGCTCACTTTTTTTTTTTTTTTTTCACAGCCTAATGAAGCCAGACAGACAACGAGGCCATGCCTACGAAGGGCGCCGGGTAACACTACCAGGTTTACAACTTTACACTCAGAAATGCCTAAAAAGTGGACGGGAGGATGACCGCCGTTGTAGCTCAATTGGTAGAGCAACGGAAGCGTTATCTGAAGGCCGCAGGTTCGGTCCCCATTCGCGGCAAATTGCCTTTTTGTCCACTTTAACTTCTTTACATTAATATCATAGTTACTACACTACAGTTTAAAGACTACACATAATGTCCCCTACACATTCCTTGGTTAATTGTTGGTTTTCAGTAGGTTGTATCTAATCACAACACAGTAGGCATAAAATTATTGGATAACTCTATGGTCGCTCATTTCATAAACATATGTCATTTACTGAAAGATAGAAAAAGTAGCTTCCTGTTACCCAGCGCTTCTTTGGACAACGCTTTTTTCGTTATTTAATTTCGCCCCTGAAGGTCCAGCAACAAAATGTCAGCGTAACGTCCGCGGATTTCCTACTTATTTCTTTTTTATGTTCACATTTTTTGGCCATAATGCCTAAATTAAATTTCTTTCCCGATTTCCGTCCTCCCCGAAAAAAAAAATTAGCTCTTGGCGGTTTAACTTGACGTATAAATCAGTGTGCCAGTCCTAGTCTTCCATTCTTCAGGATGTCTGAAAATAGTAGGAAGTCTGCATATAGTTCCCAGCATGATTCCCGCACGAAAACAGCCGCTTCTCCACTTGCGTGAACTACACGGACATTTCTTTCTTTCTTTCTTTCTTTCTTTCTTTCTTTCTTTCTTTCTTTCTTTCTTTCTTTCTTTCTTTCTTTCTTTCTTTCTTTCTTTCTTTCTAAGGAGGGTCATTAAAGTGTTAAGCCTGTAAGAGTGGCAGCATTAGAACGGTAATTATAGCGTCCAAGCGTCGTCCTCATCAACGATGGTGATTATGATGCTGATGATAACGATTACGATCCCATTTGAAACGGCAGGGGGGGGGGGGGGTAAATGTGACGCAGGTGATTGAGTTCTTTTCCTTTAATTACTACGTATTCAGTTTACAGCCGCCACTGTCGCAGACAATGGCTAAGAGCACTGCGGGAACAATCTCTAGCCACAGACAAAGAACAGAACAGCTGGCTTAGACGTCGCCACAGTCTCCCATTCCGTTGCTACACCCGCAATCCAAAAATAAATGGGGCTATCTTTTCCTCGAGCGTTAGTTAGGCCGACGAACGCTTATCAACGCTGCATGCAAAAATACCGCGTTCCACTGGTACTTTCACCACCATTAAGCTCCCCGTTAACTTTCCATTCGGTCTTTCTTCCTTGAGCTACAATTTATTACACAACCATTCGCTTCACCGGTCTTCCGTGGCCGGTTTATACACTCCGTCTAGGTAGTTCGGTGCAACAGCGTGAAAGCTGAGCGCCTCGGCAGATCGTCGGTTAAAGGGGCCCTGCGACGCAAATTAAGCGTGTCGTATTCATCGCTTCTTCTGGAACTGTGGATTGCAACCGATATCGCTCCGCAAGTAGCGACGCCGAAAACAAAGCTGTTATTTTATTTCAACAGAAAAACCACTTTGATTTCGGACGACAGCGACACGCAACGGCTATTTTTGAGACCGGAAGTGACGTTTAAATCACGCTGAAGTGACGACAAAGGGCGGGCGTTTTGAGTGGCTAGGTCACACTATTGTGCCCGGCTATGCCACACTATTGTGAGCCAAAAAATATACAATTACTTTTTATATTTCCTCATATAGGGAAGGACTTCTGTTATTAAATGCCAAATTTTGAGGAAAAATTGTAAAACGTTGCCAGGTGCGCTGCGCAACGGTCACCATGAGGTGATTGGAGCCAGCCAATGACATCAGTGGCAGAATGAAATGCGAAAAGGGTAACGCTTTTTTTTTTTTCTCGTCGCCTACTGGAAGTTTTAAAGTTTGAAGACTAATAACTGCAGTTCCTGTGCACCAAATCTGATAATTATTTTTGCGTTCGTCTCATTATTCAGCACTAAACGCTCTCCAGTGGTGCAGGAGGCAGACGGAAAAAAAAAAAACGTTGAAGGGCCCCTGTAACAAACATATCTACATAGGCACCCGCATCCACGCTTTGTCTGATGTCGCCCTGCGCAAGCATATGCCGTTGCAGAACTTGAGAGCCCCTGCTGCACGGAACTACACTGAGACGAAGTATGCCATAGAAACCATCGGGGCACTTTTCTCGAATGGCTGGCGTAGTGCCACGCGAGCACTGCACACGTTTGTTCATCCAGGCCAACGGCGAACGCACACTAACACGACACAAGGGCTACTCACTGTTTCCGTGGGCACTGTCGTGATGCCGACACCCTTGCTCCACTTTTTCGGTCTGCAGCGACGCTCACACAAGAGTCGGTCCTGGGAGTGAGTAAAGAACAGCGAAGAATTCGTTATACAGATGCTGACACAGACACGGGAGAAATACGTACATAGCTCAAAACTCGTTATAACGAATCCACGTCCGAAACCAATACATAATATCGCAATATCTGGAATACATGTTCGTTATCATACTATATTTGTTGAGAGCTTTATTAGTTATCATTATGTACTACACGTAAGTAAGAATTCGTTATAGATATACATTCGGCACAGATTTTTTCGATGCCCCTTATTATCGTGTTCGTTGTATCGAGATTACGCCATATTACATTACAAATGACGGGTATAGCGTCATGCAAGAGCTACAAGCTTGAGTGCGGGGATGGTGTAGAATTGCGTGGCGACGTATGAACAGGGCGAAGGTCGCGGATATAGCGAACAGCTGCGTAACAATACGCGTTAACTTGTCCACCCGGATCTCTTGTTCTCCGAAGTCTGCGTCATTTTTCGTCGACGTTTATCGATTTGCCGCAATCGAATAAGAAGCGGGTATACGTTATATCATTCTCTGTGCATTAGGCACACATGCATCACAATGCACGTCGACAGACAATGGCTCATGTTACTGGAGGGCAGGCAGCCAGGAATGCCTCGCATACGCTTGCGCCGTTTTCTCGCTGCTTATTTATAGAGTACGCTGATAGTCTCATCGGGTAGGGTGGCACAAAAGGAAGGGACACAGCCCTAACAGTGGCATCAACGACCGATTTTAAGATCTCTTTCACAATGCGAGCACACTTGTGGAACACGATGCCTGCCTTTTAGTCACTGATTTATTTTTATTGCGTCTGCAAATAAAACCATCGTTTTTCTTTTTTCTTAATAGTCCTTCTAGTCAGTATGAAGCAATCACCATCGAGCATCTGCGAATACGAAGCTGAGCAGAACATGCGGCGACAGAAAGAAAGGGGGCGGCAGTGAAAAATAAATAAATAAATAAATAAATAAATAAATAAATAAATAAATAAATAAATAAATAAATAAATAAATAAATAAATAAGCGGGCTCGCACAACTGGATTTGACATCTGGGACCTCTAGTGCTCTTAACAGTAGCTACACCACAGCCTCCAACAGGCGGAAGATCAAATTTATGAATTTCCCGCGTGCAACCGAGCGCATTCGGACGCTTGGCGCGTTTCCACAACGGTGACGCTTCGCCGCCGGTGTCATCTGGTGCATACACCGTGGCCTCCGCAATCAGCGCTTTGCCGGTGACGATCACGGAGGCCACGCATATACACCACCGAGGTGCGAGTTCTCCATCACTGGCGGAGCTGCTGAACCCTGCTCTTGCAGTCTGCAGTTGCCCGACTCTGCGCGCGGTGTCACGTCCTCCGACACAATTATTACTCGCTCACTGCTTGCCGCCTTTATTTTAAACCTTAAATTCAATGTACCCAAGGAGAAATCGGCACCTCGTGTGGGCGGCGGCGACTCCTTTGCTCCAAACACGAGGAATCAAAAGATAAAACCTAAGAGACGAACAAGGCCCTGCAAGAGCCCCTACAGAGTTTCCGCGAGTAGTTAGCTCACCGGTTGCCCCACACAAGCAGGAAACTCGCAAATGTCTGCTCTTAACGTACCAGCGCTACTGCTGCAAACCCCTTAACGTTGCATAAAACACCGGTTCAACTGCAGTTTCTTCTTCGGGTTCCAGCGTACATGTCCTTTAAGGGGGGGGGAGGGGGGGGGGGTTAATGCGCTACTCCACACACAATGCCCCTTACGTCAGCTGCTGCCAAATGACGCGAGCTCGCGATTCCGAAGAAATGCCCACGCATGACGCAACCAGAAAGTATTTGGGCAGAGATCCGGACGCTTAACTTATAGAGCCGTGTCGACAGGGCGATTCATGCGGAAGGAAAGTGCCCAACCCAATCACCGGCGGCGCGCATTAGCTTTTCCATCGCACACAGTAAATTTTCATCCCACAAAGTTTGCAAAGACGCGCGCGCCAAGGATTACCCCCTGAGAGAGAGCCACTGCGCTCTGAAACTGAATCAGCGAGAACTGGAATCGCAGCAGATAATGAAAAAGCTGGGACGCCACAATGGAAACAAACTGTTTGTTCTCTAGCAGGGGCAATAACAATAAAGCACTCGATGTTGTAACTCTTACCCGGATGGTATTGTCTATAACAGAAGAAAAGGCAAGTGAACAGCGAACTATGGGCGCGTAATAGATCGTGCCGGTAAGCGCGTCACGTCCGGAAAGGTATATATATAAGGGTCATTCTCTTCCGCGGGATGAGTGACCCGTTGAACCGTCGCGTCCCTCTTTGAAGAGAGACGTGACCTTTCGCGAAGCCACGACTGGTGAGCGACCGACCCCTGGTCGCCCTCCTGCCATAGAAGAAAGAACACCGGTAAAACGAAGCAAAAAAAAAAAGGGGGGGGGGGGGGGAGAGGAGGGGGAGTAAAGACACAAAGCCAGCTCGCGAGCGCATAAATCCAATTGGGGGCGGCACAACGACGGGCAATTTGGGAAATTTAAAAGGCTGTGGCTAGGGTTACGTCCAGACGTAACTGTTGCCACCGCTGTCGTTACGTCCAGACGTTACTAGCGCCTTTCCTTACCTGCCATCACTATAGGCTACTGCTCACTGTAATGCCAGTTTTACTAGCGCCTTTCCTTACCTGCCGTCACTGTAGGCTACTGCTCACTGTAGGCTACTGCTCACTATAAGGCCAGTTTTACTAGCGCCTTTCCTTACCTGCCGTCACTATAGGCTACTGCTCACTATAAGGCCAGTTTTACTAGCGCCTTTCCTTACCTGCCGTCACTATAGGCTACTGCTCACTATAAGGCCAGTTTTACTAGCACCTTTCCTTACCTGCAGTCACTATAGGCTACTGCTCACTATAAGGCCAGTTTTACTAGCCTTACCTGCCATCACTATAGGCTACTGCTCACTATAAGGCCAGTTTTACTAGCACCTTTCCTTACCTGCCGTCACTATAGGCTACTGCTCACTATAAGGCCAGTCAAACATTTTGCCAGCGTTTGCTCAAGTGGCTCGTGTCATTACAGCGAAAGAGTGGCAGCGACGTGGGTTGGGGCGCCCACCGCTGTCACGAAGGCGATTTCCTTCAAGAAAAAAATATATTAGCGGCGCCCGTGGAGCATTAATGCTATACTATTAGAACAGTACTTCAAAAAAAGAAAAAAAAAGTTAAAAAAAAAAGAGAAAAGAAATTTGTCGAGATTCGAACCACCGACCTCTCTGCTCCGAGCACGGCACGTTAGCCCGCTGCGCCACGGCAGCTGATCGGTTGGGTAGGTTTAACAGGCGGGATTTGTATTGTCCCGCTGGACGTAACTTTAACACTCGTTATTCTTACGTCCAGACGTAACTTTAATGGCTTCTATCGTTACGTCTAGACGTAACGCTAGACACTTCCAAATTTAAAAGCGTGGAGAGCGTGTGTGTGGGGAGAGATAGCTGAAAGGATGAACAAAAAACGAGAGGAAATGACAGCAAGAACGGCGGAGAAAACGGAACCTGACGGCAGAACGAGAAGCGTCCACTACCTTTCAAAAAAAAAGAGAAAAAAGAACAAAGAATAAAGTGAGACATGGAACCAAAAACACTGTAGCGAGATAAGAGAGAGAAAGAAAGAAAGAAAGAAAGAAAGAAAGAAAGAAAGAAAGAAAGAAAGAATGAAAGAAAGAAAGAAAGAAAGGAAGGAAGAAAGAAAGAAAGAATGAAAGAAAGAAAGAAAGAAAGAAAGAAAGAATGAAAGAAAGAAAGAAAGAAAGAAAGAAAGAAAGAAAGAAAGAAAGAAAGAAAGAAAGAAAGAAAGAAAGAAAGAAAGAAAGAACAACGGATGAACAAGAAAGAGTGGAAAAAGAGCAAGAAAGACAGAGAGAACGGAACCTGACAGCAAGGAAGAAGCATCCACTACCTTTCAATATTAAAAAAGGATGAAAGAAGTAACTACAAACTCCGAAAAGATAGAGGGAGAGAGAGATTGACGCTAGCTGCCTCGTAGGAGGCCTGGTAACCGCGCAATTCCGTTGTTCCCCCCTTATGTGGGCCCAGCGTTGCGCATTCCACTTCTTCCTCGTCGCTTTCAATTCGCTCTCCCCTCGGCGCCTCTTCATCGGCGAAATCATCCGGCGTCCATTAAAGCCACCCGCTTCGCTCCCTTCGAGAGGCCGAGCCAAAAAGCCCTCTCTCTTCGTCGCGGTGTGGAAATCGGCGGGGCCTCCGAAACGACCGCGCGTGCCTCGTCGACGGATGAACAAAAGGAGCCGAGGCGGGGAACGGCAATGGAAATAAAACAGGACGCGAAAACGTGGAGCCCTCTCATCATGGGTAGCCAACCTCACTGCAACCTCCCTATCATCCTACCTTCTTAGTTTTCTGCTAAACCGCGCGTTTCGTTAAAAAGACGCAGCGCTGTCGAAACTGCCGCGGTTCGGGCTGCGCGGCGAGATAACGAATTGGAATTTCTGAAGCTCACGTTATCACTCGTATTTCTTACATAGACACAATTTCGGTTGTACACTCAAACCTCCTTATAACAAAGCTGCATCTTACACGAAAATAAGTTCGTTATATCTGAAAATTCGTTATAAACGAATATTCATAGCACTGTATCCATTCCAAGACTGTTCTCCATTAACTTCGTTATAATCGACATTTCGTTATATCAGGGTTCGTTATACCGAGGTTTGAGTGTAAAGCACTGTCAGTCGTATTTCTTACATAGACACAATTTCGGTTGTAAAGCACGAGAGTAACATAAAGAAAAGGGGGGTTTCCCTACGAATGTTGTGAAGAGACTATGTTTCCGGAAGGTGCACGGATGACTCGCAAGGAAGTAACTCGTATTATTCTACGTTTCCAGCGAAAAACAGGTTTAGGTGTTGTACACGGTGAGAGTTACAGCATAGAAATAACCACTCAGGTGGATCAACTGTCGGCCAGGTCTACCAGGCCAACGCTTCTTGGAGGCGCTGTGGCCAGGCTAGCCCCGCCTGTGGAAAAATTACCACTGCCATCATCTTATACCTGCATGTCGCACAAAACCGTACAACCATTGAATAAAAAAAATAAAATAAAAATGAACATATGCAGGGACGCTGGTTACTAATCGGAATCGTTACTAATCCTTACTAATCGGCAGGACCAGGAGACAGGACCAGTATCAACCAACTCGCCAAAATCAAGCTTTGCCGCGTAGCCTCCACTCCATTGCGTCAACGGTGTTTATGAAAGCGACCGTGAACTTCATTAGATGAAAAGCGACATCGACTGCGCGACTCCCGGCGGTGAAATAGGCCTGTAACATGCTAATTTTGTCGTAACGTGTATCTGATAACCTACCTTGCGTTTAGCTCCTTCAATATTCGCTATAGCCACTTTTCTAACGCGACGCTCACTGCAGCAGCACGCAAAATACGCGCCGTCGGTTCGGTGAAGCATAACGCTCACTCAGATTCCAGTGATTACAAGCCCCGGGGATTGCTGCGCGCTTGACATAAACTTTGTTGAGCCACAAACCATGCGTTCGCAACACTGCACAGTTTTCTTTCTGATAACATTTTACAACGTTTCCTGCCTCGGTCTTAGCAGGATTAACGTCCCTTCGTACTGTTTCCGCGTTCCGTGTAGAGCAGATAGCATTCAGACAGGCCCAATTCCTTTCTCTTCCGAGTGGCCCCCTTTAACGCCGCCATCCCCAATTCCGTACACGCTGATACCCTCCGCTCTTCTCTTTCCTTCTTTCCCTGTCGTTTATGTTCAATCCGCTTTCGTCTACACACGAGGGGGGCAAAAAGAATCATCTCGAATCTCGGCGGTACGCATTACTTCTTGCCGCGCACCCGCCTAGTTTGGCCTCTGCGGCGTAGTTGGGAGGATGGAGGACCCGTTACGAATGTTCGGAGAGGGGTGCACGGGGCAGCGGGAAGGTCATTTCGACCCCGAAAGAAGGGAAAGTGGGAGGGGCCCGAGCGGCGTACCGGTCACAGGTACGCCTATTACGCAACGAGGGGGGGCTCTAAGAGAGAGCGATTTGCACCGACCTCTTGAGTGCAGTCGTGGTCCCGGCCCTGTAAGCGCTTCCGCCCCCCCCCGCCATTCAATCTTACGCCCTTTCCTGAAGTTCAAATTTTATCCACCGTTCTCGCAGCCTCAGCCTCTCCTCTCTCTCTCCGACCACAATCCCAGCGGCGTTAGTGGAAGCCCCTTTGTTCTTCGCAGAAACTGAAAGCATGCAATACGATGAAAATCAGTGTCTAATAGGCAAAGCAGCATTTCTATAAGCAGCCTTCGCGTGCGTCCCTTAGAAGGATGGCCGTAACGTTCAATCTTGGTTTTCGGGAGTGTGCTACGAGTTAGGGGTGAAAAAGCGCAATCATGCCCAAGGCATCGCTGTGTAAGATATTCGTACAAGATCTGTGTTAACAACAGAAAGAGCGGAGTTGATCACGACGGCTCATGAGAAAAAAAAATATTGAAGCAGAGGCTCCCTATACTGAGGATATGTCTGATAATGCGGTAGTAAGTGACTGTGTAAACATGTTTGAGATTCTGTTATTTAACCAACACGTGGCACCCGTAGCGTATATTAGCCATTATGTAGCCAGCACTAGTCCTACACTTTAAGAGTGCTGTTCCTTAGGGCTAGTTGGAAACAACATGCTGGTATTTGGACGCGCTTGATGAAAAACAAGGACACAGCAGGCTCTTCCATTTCTGTACTTCGCGTGCCTAACTGTGTCCTGGTCTTCATCAAGCGTGTAAAAATACCAGCACTACCCACACTTGCCATCACTTGTCAACACTAGACGACACTCGGTATCATTAGGTAGCATCCTACATTAGCCTCTTCGGAAGGTTACAACGCACACAGACGGGAACAAAGTGATGAAGAAACAAGACACAGCGCCAATTGTCCCCGCCTGTGATCGTTGTAACCTTCCTAAGATGCAATACCAAATAGCCCACCAAGCCATCCTCGTGAGCTACATTAGTCTTCCTGTAGCCAACACTTTCAACTTCTCACAACGCTAGGCGATAAAAGACACCACTTAGCACCACAACGAACATTAACCAGCGTTGCTTGTATACAAGTAAATACGGTAGGGCAGGTCATCAGTCGTGTGGCAAATGTAGCGGCCTACTCTCTTTCTGCGCCGACTGTTTTCTCCTTTTTTTTTTCTTCGCGTGTGTTATGCTGCCACGCTCTTACGAACCTGTACAAACATAACTTTTTGCAGGAGACGTGCTGAAACACTGCTAACGCATTGAAAAAAAAAAAAGAACAGAAAAAAAAAGAAACAGGGGTCGGTTATGATCGCTATCGCGTGAGAGACACAGAAAAATAGCACAGAAATGAAGATGCCGATAAAGTGTTACACCAATACGTTGGTCTATAGCGTTCAAGAGAGCAAAAGCCAAGCGACACACTGACCATTATTTAGAGAGAAAACAAATAAGAGGTAGAACAAAGCGAGAGAAAAGTGAAGGATGTCTACGAAGGATTGGGAAACACGAAATTTTCTGCGAATCCAGACTACTACGGCATAGCAAAACATTGTAACTGTTATATATTACGTCCCTGCAGCAAGTTCGTGACGGCATGACGGCACAGTTGCGTCATCACCCGCGCAGAGCGACAAGCACGTCTGATGACAAAATGTCTCCCGTCAAACTCAGATACCCCGTTTCTTTGACGTTAAGTGCTGCGAGTGAAAGATATCGCTTTGTCTTCTTGCCGATTGTTTTCTCGGTCGACTTAGTTTACGTGGGCGTTCCATCCTATACAAGGCTCGCTCGTACGTGCATACATACATACATACATACATACATACATACATACATACATACATACATACATACATACATACATACATACATACATACATACATACATACATACATACATACATACATACATACATACATACATACATTACATACATACATACATACATACATACATACATACATACATACATACATACATGACATCGTCGATCAAAGACGGCATAGGCGCACAGAAGCAGTCAAGAGCTGTTCGCGTGCTTTGCCATTGTTCTGTGGCTCGTCGGCGAGACTTTGTTCTATGGCTTCCAACTACCCGTGACTTTCGGCAGGGGCGCGAAAAGAGGAACGATGCTTTTTACAAAGCGAGGGGTTCACGCGCGTTCAAACGTGACGCCCGAATGTGAAGAGAAACGCACGCGGGGTTCGTCTTGCGAAACGCGTGCCAGACAGCATATCAAAGGGGGGGCGACACCCGTATCGATCGATCGCGTCAACAGTCAGCAAAAAAAAAAAAACGAAGCGGCGCCGTGCACACTATGACTAGCGCTCCAGAAGAAGCTGGATCCTCCAGCACGTGTGCCTCCACGCAGCGCGGTCCACTGGCTTTGAAAACGGATGGAAGGATTCACGGCTGTGCAGTTAGCGAGAGACAAAAGCCCGGGAACAGATTTATTGAACCGGAGTCGTTTTAGTCGTGTAAAACAGAACAATAGTGTATAGTACAGAATGCTGGTGTAATAGGCACGTCGACGTTGTTTTCAATAAAAGTCTCACGGCCACTTCTGCATTTCCCTAAGACGACTGGCAGGCGTAAGCCATCTTTTTTGTTGTTCTCGGTCGATTGTACTGATCTTGCCCGAAAGCTTTCGCACCCAACGTTGTCTTCCACTGCCTCCGAGATCAGAGGAATCAACAGCTTTCGGCACCTCACGTGGTTTTGCAGCGCCTCCGTGATTGGCACACATTTGACCAAGCGACGACGCCACGCGTCGACGTCATCATCACGTCACGATGACGTGATCGTGGCGCCACAAAATTTATGGCGACCTGTGACGTCATCGCATGATGATGTTTCTGCATCACTCGTGTAGACGCCGACAGTGATCTTTCACGTTCATTGAGGCATCGAAGGGTCTCGCCTTAATAAAAACGAGCAAGAATGGATCGTAGGAGCGAACGCCAGCAAATATCGATGTTCTCTTCTAAAGTAGAGCAGCTATTCTAACGAAAACATATGCGACTTCAGTCACTGAACCTCGAACACACGGCGTATACAAGATTTTATTTTCGGTTCATGGGCCGTCGCCATATTGGACCGATAAAAGAATGTTTTGCCTGCTTTCTAAGTCCTAATATGAAATTATCATGGTTATGAAACATTGAATGTACTGACCCAACTGTATTCGTGCGTGCGAGTTCACCATAGCACTGCTTGTATATTTGATACCGATACAAAACTGCGGTGTTATCAGTCCAAGATGGCGGCAGTTGAACGTGTCCGGAAAATGGTCTAAAGCCATGCCGGGTGGTTCATGCATGCCGGGGGGCCGCGGAGTCGTGGTCGCCTATACAGCTGGACACACGCCTTTACGAATGGGATAAACCAACTGGGACAACGCGACGCGGTGACGAAGGTAGTGAACGAGGCGCCACAGGCGACAGCGCGTGCATTCCTCGTGGGCGCGCAGCACCTAAGAGCCTTGAATAAAGCGTCGCCCTGCCAAATCTATTGGGTGTTCACAACGGCTCAGCGCGGCGCCAGAACGATGAAAGCAAAAGGGCGCGGCCCGTGTTCCACAATGAGAGAGAGAGAGAGACGATTATGAATAGAGCGCAGTGGTGTCGAACGCGAGAAAGGATGGTCCAGAATGGGCACATTCGTACGAACTGCGTCCCGCTGTCCCAATATGTACGTACACGCTTTATGCGTTCGAAAAAAAAAAAAGAACCAAAGGTGCAGGCACCCGGCTGTAGTCGCTCATCTGTCAAATGGATGCGCTGCGAATCTCCAGGACGCAGGGTCGAATGCCATCCACGGCAATTGCATTGCGAAGAATTAAATCAGCTTGCGTAAGACTGCGTGGGTTGTGGGTCATTGGGAGAGGCATTCGCCCCAGTAGTGGACACAAGACAGGCTGATGATGATGATAATGAGGATGATGATGATGAGGATAATGATGAAACGCAAGGAACAACCCGCGTGCTAGGGATCTAGGTACATGTCATAGAACTCCATGGTGGTCAAAATTTATATCGAATTCCCCCACTCTACGCCGTGCCTCATCACCATATCGTGGTTTCGACACTTTTAAATAAAAAAGTTATTTCAGGTGAGCTATGAGCACATCGTGTCGGTGTCTTGAGGGTCGTGCCGCAAACCTACGCTCTCCTCACGTAGCCGCAGAATACTCAGCAGTGCACCGAAGCCCTAGGACGGCAGCCGCACGCGCTTTTTCACCTTTTTCTCGTTTGCGCGCGTTGTGTTTCGTCGCATGCAAATAACAACAACGGCAACTGAGCACGCGTACGGTTTCTGTTCGCCGCATTCGTGAGACCTCAGCGCCTGCCATCGCTAACAAATCCGCCGCAAAGGGAACAGGCGAACCAGACTTTATTTATTTATTTTTAATGCTGCAACTCCAACAGCGCGGTTGTAACTCGTTCTTTTTTTCTCTTTTAAGCGAAGCTTCGATGAGTTACAGATTTCGGCGGCGACGGCGGCATAGTTCGCGAGGAGCCCGGCGAAGGCGAGTGTACAGAGATGCAAGTGTACTACACAAACGAGACCCTCGAAGGTGTTGCCGGCCACGTGCGTATTTATACGAGTTGTTTTCCAATAATCGATGCCCTCTCGATCGTGCACATGACGGCGAAGAGCCGTTTCTGATGTGCCAGCCTGATCTTCAATCGACGTCGCTTGTCATTTCACGTTGCCACATTTCAGTGTTACATTTCGTTGTTTCACGCATGGCCGTCGTTGTTGCCTGCAGCAACAGAAGTGCTGCGCTGCTAAGCGCTTCTGTTGCGCTTAGCAGCGCAGGAGGGAAGGAAGTTAGGAGGGAGCACTGCGCAATGCGATAGAAAGAAAGAAAGGTAGTCGGTCAGGAATACACACGCCAAGCTTAGCTTGCCCCAGTTTTTTTCGATATGGCAAATGATCCTAATTTTTTCCTTCATTGAAATGTACAGACATCACTTTTTTGCAGCAAACGAACAGAAAGCTAAGCACGGACCAGGCGTTAGGGTACACAAACGCTTTGCGCGCCCGTTTCGTCACAGAAGTGCTGCCGATTCAACTCGAATTTTCCAATAACAAGCGCCATCGACTCTTCTTGTCATCAACGAGCCTTCGATCTGCATCTACACAGCATCTTCGCAAGAACACAAGTTCCCCGCGAAGGTGTGACACGTAAAACATCGTCGTTCTCCTCTGCGGTAGCGTTCGTCGTGGCCTCCGGGCATCCGTTAAAGCCAGAGATCTCGGAGTCTGCGCATAGCCACGTCATAACAGGCCGTTGCCAAAAGGACCCTGAGTTCGAACCCAAACAACGATGGTGCATAAGCAATCATTTGCTTTTTTTTGTCTTCACTACGTCGAGAGGATGAAGCTGACGATGAGGAAGTGTTCCAACGATGACGCGTAATGAGAAGCTTTTAACTTTTGACTGTAGTCACAAAAGACAAAAAATTCGCAGCCTTTACAGAAACTGAACATATAAGCTAGAGGCATTCAGAGATGATAAGAATGCCGGGTCGTTTGAAGCCGCGCCGAAGAACGGTCAGGTAGAATGCGCACTACCCAAATGGAAGCGTAAACGTTTGTCCACGAGCTCGGGACGTTTCTAGGCCGCCTGACTTGCGAGTGCTTGGAAGTGCTTTCGCGAAACTTTGACACTGAGTACGGAAGACATCAATCGGCACGTTTCCGCAGGTGTCATTAAACGAGTTACAGTTACACTTCGCGGCGAGCCTGAAAAAAAAAAAAAAAAAAGCTTGCGAGCGCGAGCTTTAAAAGCATTTCCCCCGCGAGCTACTTCAAATGATAAAAGCACTCGCAGACTCCGAGGTGCATGGGCGAAATGACAAAGAAAGAAAGAAAGAAAGAAAGAAAGAAAGAAAGAAAGAAAGAAAGAAAGAAAGAAAGAAAGAAAGAAAGAAAGAAAACGTGAGGAGAAACCTACGAAGGACGGCGCCCGGCAGCGCTGGGACAGTTGCCCCGTTCCCTCTCGCTCCCCCTGTTCCTTTTCAGAGATGACAATCGCCACGAAACGAGCCTGAACCGATTTCATCGTCCGGCCTCCCCGTCACACTTAGGCCTTTGTCCGTCGGCGCACCGAACGATCACCCCGCCGACCCACAAAACCACTCGCCCCAGGCCACAAACACGCCCGCGCCGCCGCTGTCCATCTCCGTTTTCCCTTCCCCATCGTCGAACCCCAAACAAAAACACGACACACGTGCAAGCGTCTCAAGAAGAACGTGCGGCGAAGAGCTGCCCCTTGAAAGCAATGGCGACGCGTAGTACGTTGCTTACTCCGAAAAGCGCCAGCAGAACAGAAACAGCCTAGGCCAACGGAGAAGCCGTGCTCAGAGAGAGTGGAGAAGAAAGAAAGAAAGAAAGAAAGAAAGAAAGAAAGAAAGAAAGAAAGAAAGAAAGAAAGAAAGAAAGAAAGAAAGAAAGAAAGAAAGTGCTCTGACCATCGTTCACCCTAAAAGCCAGCCCCAGGCTGCCTTTTTTCCCAAGCAACGCGACAGTACATCCCCCCCCCCCCCCCCCGCCCTACCACCACCACCCCCAATATCCCTACTTTTTTCTACTCCACTTTCCATTTCTTCTGGACTTCAAGACTGCTGTCGTCCCAGTAGTACGTCGAAAGCTATCCGGCCTATTCGCATTCGGCGCGAAAGGAAACGGAACCCCCCCACGGCGAGGACCATCACTTTTTTCTTTTTCCAGCTGCCCCAAGGAACGCATCCCCAAAGAGGCGCGTCCCGGACGCTAGAGGGCGTATTCCTGACGCCTCGATGCACGTCCCCGTGCAGTTCCGTGCAACCCGCGAGGAAGCTACGTCCACTCGCACAGCCTGATAGGTATACAAGCAAGCGCAGGGGACAAGTGGCCACAACGAGTTCGATTTACGTCCCATGTATGTCATTGCTTCTTGTCTGAGACACTTGCTTAAAACGTAAAAGGCGATTCGCCTAACATGCACAGACGATCGCCTCAAGGTTGCACACTTAACCCATCTGCGTAAACTGCTGTATTGCACGGAAACAGAAGACGGCCCGGACTAGGGACATCACAATGTACGTAGCAAAGTGAAGGGAATCCCAGATAGATTTCCCGAGCAACCCCAGATCGACAGGTGTCTGCTTCCAGCAGAGGGTCCCGCTTCCTGCTGTGCACAAGCTCTGACTGGAACAATAACAGTTTAACCCTTTCGGCCCTGGTGTCGTCAATTGACGACGCTACACAAAATTTCTCCTAGCACCTCGAAAACGAAACCAAATCTGCTAATTCTTGGGGAAGTATTTCTTCAACGATCCCCACTGCGATGGACACCAACGTTGTGGAATTTTTGCGTTGTTTGGAGCAGTGAAGAAGAATAAACTTGACCGAAGTCATGGGTGACGCCGAGGCTGGCAAGCTGAGGCGGGAAGGCCGCGTTTTCGAGATGAAGTCCTGAAGTTGTTTTAAGAGCTTCCACAATGCCAAATACTACGTTGGTTCAGATTTTGTTTACTCTAGTGAGCAGGAGGAATAAATTAGCCATTTTTGGAATTTCTTGACCCCAGGGCCAGGATGACCTAATTTGATGTCATGTCTGTAAATCCATAAATACTTGCACCACTGGCTCAATTTTTTGTTTGTGGCCTTCTGAGGTCCTAACTATTAGACAAATATGTACTAAAAATGTCTCCGACAAAAATAAAAAAATCCAGGGCTGAAAGGGTTAAAAAAAAACACAACAAGTATTAAAACGAGTTTTTTCTTTACTGTAGGACCTCGGTTAGCCTCGTGAATCGGCCTCCGACGGAAAGGCAAAGCAGGCCGGCTTCCGGCCCCTTGCGGCCAGGAGGCGCACATGGCGGGGAGTCCTACGAGCACAGCTTGCTCCAGGAAGGGAGTGCCAATGGAAGTCCACTGGAGGTCCCCGCTGATAAAGGCTACGATCCGCGTTTACCCTACGCGTGGCTGGACAAGACTCGGTGACCGCTCAGCCTTCCTTCCTTCCTTCCTTCGCACGCGCATACGACATCCGGGCGGCATTTTTGAACAGGCAACAAACGCGCACCCGCTTTGAAACGGACATCGATGCTGCGCTGTGCCTCCCCCCTGCGGTGACGAAAATCGATGAGCACCCCGAAAGCACCGTAAAAAGAGTGTACCAATAGATATACGTTCCTAAACTGTCACACTCTCGCGTGAAAGGATAGAACGACACTGAGACACCGCCCGCTGCGATGCCAGCTTAGAAATGGGAGCACTAGGGTTTCTTCAAGAGAGGCAGAGGGATAAAACGCCGCATCCCACGGAATGCAGTTTTCACCTTCACCTCCTTAGGTGGTCGCATTCCGGAGCCTACGGCTTAAACAGCTGACCAAAGAAAGCAGGTCAGAGGAACAGCTTGAAGGGCTTACTTTCACTTTCGTAAATGGGCGTTGGGACCTTCCAATAATAGGGGTTACGAACTCTGGTGAGAAATATACGATCCTAGTTAAAAGCATCGACCTGCAAAGCCACAGCATGGCTTTGTTCTATTGAAAATGCGCAAAAAAAAAAAAAAAAAGAAAAGAAAAGATGGTACTGCGCATCCCCTACATCGGCACTTTTACATTAGCTCTCTGGTTACATATGCTCTCTGGTTCACCTACTTTCTATACGTTTTCCTAGTAACATTACAAGTACCTTTACAACCAAGAGAGAGAGAATAAGCATCTTTTTTTTTTCTTTTTTTTTTTTTTTTTCGAGGATGCAGGCGTCCCTATTATAGGATGTCCCGACAGCGCTGGTCTTGAGCTCGGACCGCGTCCCGAGCCATAGCGACCAGCCTTAGCTGATTAACGAGGTCGGATATCTCAAAGCCTTTCTTACAAAGCGTGGTGTGAGAGAGACTGGAAAGTTTTTAGAAACATCTTATGTTCACACACTGGTTCCTCTATCCACGCTGTCATGGTCCACACCGCCACGGTATTAAACTGTCGCGAAAACTTCCAAGCCGACAGACCCGGCGCTCGCATTTTAGCACCTTTTCTAAATATGATGCCTAATTGTTGTGCTTGTTGTTTCTCTTGTGGTTTTCGTACAAGGAAAGAGCGGCTGCCTTGTCGCGGCAAAGGCGCGGGTTGTTTCTCCTAGTTAACTTAATACCTCTCTTAAGCAAGTTTCAGTGTTGCTGGGACACCTGGACAAACAAACAAGCAAAGTAAAACCAATCAGAAGGATTAGGCTGTAAGTATCAATTTGTAAAAGATGGCTGCGCGACAATGTAAGCGAAAAAGCGCTTATGCATTCGCCTAAGACGACTCGAAGGCGAAAGCCTTCTTTTTCTTCTTCTTCTTCTTCTTTTTTCAGTCGATTACATTGATCCATCAGCCCTATCCCGAAAGCTTTCTGCGCCTTAACGTGGTTTTGCACTGGCTCCGTGATTGAAGGCATCGCAGCATTCTGCACCCCAAATGGTTTTGCAGCAGTGACTCCGAGATCAGCCCACGATTCACCAAGGGACTATGTCGTGTGATGATTTCTTGCAACACTGCGTGTTGACGCTGACAGTCACTTTACGAGTTTAATGATGAGAAGTCTAAGGCTCCCGCCTTAAAGAACAGCAAGGAACGAACATTAATTGATTTTAATCATAACTTCATTGTGATAACATATACGTGAAAGGGTTTATCAATATTGCACTTCTATTATGAAATTGTGCTTGAAAGTGGCATGAATCTTCCATGACTTCTTTACATTGATGCTATTGAATTGTGTTGTTCTGGATGTTTTTCGCTTACCTCACTGCTGTCCTTGTTTTGTTTCCGGTATGTCGGCCTAGTCTGGAAACAGTTAACGTCTGTCTCCTTTTGCCTCATCTCGGTGGCATGTAACTGCCTGGTACCCACATGCCAGAATAAAGTATTATTAATGAAGCAACAATCTCGGTATAACGACGCGACCTACAGAAGCCCGAAGCTGTACCCCCAGCATGGTACTGCTATGAGGTATACCAGCACCACGGTAAACGTGCCACCTACACCAGTACTGTACGAGGGCCTAAGTGCGTCGTTTTGTTCTCGCACGACGCATAAAACAGGGCACGTAGGCAAGATAGGAAAGGGGGGAGGGGGGGGGGGGGGGGGGTGGAGAGAGACGGAAGCCAAGAAATATACGACGGAGAATCACGCAAGCGATCGATCGAAGTGCAGCCCGCCGCGAGATGAGGCCAGTCCCCATTTGGTGTATAAGGTCGTTCCGGGCAACGAAAAATCGAAACCCACGCGAATGCATATTCGCACGACAGAAAGAAAAAAAAAAAAAGAAAAGAAAAGCCGGCGACTGACAAACCGCACGTGAACATGCGACCGTTCGAATCGTTCGAAAGCTTCACATGTACATCTGAATGGTGTACGAGAATGCTATATTCAAGGCGCCGCGCGTAGAGGCAGACACGCGATAAAGCTTTATTAGGACTTCTATTCGCGGAATATTCTATACATATAACACGCGTAAATTTATGTGTACCTGTAGATATATCCTTAATATATAATAATTTGCAGGGGTTTTTACGTGCTAAAACCAACGTATGATTGTAAGGAGAGCCGCAGTGGGGGAGACTCCGGGCTAAATTTCGTAACCACCTGGGGTTCTTTCACGTGCACCTAAATCTAGGTAACTGGTGTTTTTTGCCTTTCGCCCCTATCGAAACGCGGCCGCCGTGTCAGGGAATCGAACCCACGCCCTAACCGCACGTGCTAAGCTACCACGGCGAGTCTTGTAGATAGTGCTGGTGAATGCAAGTATACACACATACGGCAATTCAGGTTCACCACTCCGCGCGGATAACAACGGCAGTACGATAAGACATGCGCTCGAATATGCGAAAATTGTAACACCTGCTTGTTTATTTGTCTTTTTCTCCTCTAAAGACTGGCTTTTCGACAAACCCCAACCTTCCAACTGTGGTCCACCGAGATACCTGGCGTGCCCGCCACTATGTGCCGAGATTCGAGTTACCTCGTCTCTCGAGGCTTTCAACTTTCTATTTTCATTTCGTTCTTTCTTCGTCTCACTGCCCGCCTTATAACCGACGCCACAGGAAGATAAGCCACAACCGAGGGGGGCGCTGGCTCCCCGTCGTCTTTTACCTTGGCCAACCGGCCAGCTAGCGCACCGTTCCTCCATGCACGCAGCTTCGGCTATGGCTTCGGCTTCACGCATGCATACACACGGAGTAGGGGCAGCGGCACAGCTTGAGCGCATTCACAACGGTACAGTGTAACAACGGGCATCGCCCCGCAAGCAACAACAAAAACAAGCAACAAACGCGTCCTATCGGTCGCAGCCACGCACTCCCTTTTCCAGACCAGGCGCCGAGCTGCCCCGTTTGACAGACAAGCATACACTGCGCTTGTGTCGGGAGAAAAGGCGAGCTTTTTGAGAGAAGCGGGCGAGCGTCGTATACAGTCTTGTTTACGGACAGCGATAGGGATAAGGATTGAAAAAAGCCGGCGCCGCGGCGACGCGCTTTCGCTTTCTAAAGGCACTTTCCATCACCCCTTGCTCGCCCTATATTTATTTATTTATTTATTGATAGCAGCGTAAGGCTTTGAGGCGATACCTTCGCAGCACCCGTTGTTATGGCAGGCATGAGAGAGGCGTCCGATTTGGAAGGAAGCGGCGGGCCTCTTGGGCGCCACAAAACGTGCAGAACAACACAGACGTGTCGTCGATAGGAAAATTATTATCATTCTTTTTATTGTTTGAAAACACGCATATATGCGCGCTTTCACATATACAAAGGGTAATGAAAGGAAGTAGGAAGGGAGCAGGCTGACAGTTGCCACCGGAAGGATCACAACGTCGGCAATCTTCTTCTTCCTTCAGGAACCAGTTCACAGAAATGAAAAACGAAAAAAAAATAACTCTTGACCACGGGGAGTTGGAGCCGACGTTTCGGAGAGCGCTCTTGTCTTCTTGAAGGCAAGGCAGCAACTGCCAGAAGACAAGGCCACTTGTCGAAACGTCGGCAGTAGCGACACTCCCGTTTTCAAATTTTTTTTTTTATCTCTTCCAAGCTTACATCTTACCCGGAACTTCTACTTCATGCAAATGGCATGAAGACAGGAAAGCAGTACAGGGGAAAGAAAACAAATTATATTCCTTGTAAAGAAAAAAAAATACTTTCTGCTTCGGTTCATTACTAGAACCGCAAGAAGCCAGTAGGAGGGGCCTTGCTGGTATCAGGATGGTCCATGTATACTTAAAATGTAAGAAAACCTGCCCAAAAATGTCGTGCATTTGTAGCCTTGTTTATAACACCCTTCTGATGAGGGTGTAAATGGGGTGTTGCAAGAGTGTTTCAAGGGTGTTTTACTTACGAACACCCAAATTGTAAAAATGAAGGGTGTAATAAGGGTGTGTTCATAAGGGTGCTTTTAACGCAGACATCCGTATTACACCCTTAAGGGTGTAAAATTGTTTACTTTGTACGGTCCCACATACGGACACGGTTATTAGGGAGTGACCGCCATAAGTATAAGGCCTGCGCACAATCTCTCTCCAATAACAACGCCAGTACCGATACGTTTGTTTGGCAGTATACAACAACGTTTGTTTCGCGGTATACAACAAGATGGCGCGCTTTTCTCTGTATACCTCAAAGCGAGAGAACGCGCGTCGCATACGTGAAACGAGGTACGCGCTATATATATACCTCGAGTTCCGCGAATAGACACCGAAGAACTGCTCGACTCTGATCGACGGAAGAGCGAATGCAATCGAATCGATCGAGCAAAAAAACAAAGAATATCAAGATATGACGTATAATACTCGATGCCTTCAATATCCCGCCCTCCGTCTCTCACTTTTCGCAGCTCGCTGCTATCCACCGCACTACAAAGAAACGATCTTCCTGAAGCGCGAAGTGCCGGCTCTTACCAGTTACACGAATGGGGGTCCCGCGATTCTAGCAAGCACGACGTACCGCAATACAGAGAGCCGCAATAACATGTAAACGTAATTCAATACGTCGATGAACAGAAGTCGCCCGCTCGTAAGTAGCATCTTACTTACTGACGTTACATTAGCCATTGTCTTTTAGGTCAGCAGAACCCAATGTTGTTATTAAAGATTGGCACGTTCATTTTCATAAATGAGTCGCCAACACAGACGGACAAGCGCTGCATCACGGAAGCCCTAAAAAACCCGCACTATAGACAGTGTCTATTTCGTAATCTGGGAACGCGAAAAAAATCAGTAACTATGCGTTACACCAAACGGAAACGACAGCCGCATGGCAAAGAGAGGATTGAATCAAAAGCGACGATGCAAATTAAAGCGCCCATATGAATGACATTGTTTTTCTTTGATGACGCAAGGGACTGACTACATAATGCACGAAAACAGCGGTCAACCCAGCGTCAAAAGTAAGCAAGGTTATTATGGATGCAAATAAAGAGCCTGCAGGAACGGTCCCTTGAACACACTGCCTCTTCTCTCTATCACTCTCTCGCTCAGCTGAAAACAGCATTAACAGTATGAGCTGGTATAGTTATGCAACTGCGATAATGCGACGACGAGGAAACACACATCGACAGGGAGGGCGCCATGAACAACAGAGTACCGCTAAACGACAGATAAAACCCTGCGCACATACCGTTTCATGAATACCATTTTCCAGGAAACGGAATCCGGGGCCTAATCACGGCGGATAACGAATTTATAACGACAACTGACTTAACCTAACGCCGACGACAACGCGCTCGTAAGGGCAACATTAGATTCTTTCCAACGCACGCCCACTCAGTGAATACCATACGCCTCTATACAGCGAGCGATTACAAAGGGCGCACGACGTTTTTGGTTGTTTCTCCTCTTTATCGCCTTTTTTTTTTTTCGTTTTTTTCGGAGTGTTAGTACAACCTTTTGTTCCTCCCACACGCAAAACCTCATAACCTTGCGGTCGGTTTGCACTCCGCCCACGCTTTCCAACGCAAACGAACCCCCCCCCCCCCCCGCAGCTACCCCTCCCCCCTTAGACCACCCTCACGAACTGTGAAAACGACGTTTGAAAGAGAAAAAAAAAAACGAACCACGTTTTAAAAGCCCGAAAAAGTATATGCAAAAAAAAAATGAAAAGAGAGCCCAGCTCTCCGTAATAGAGGAACATGCTACTCAGATACGGACGCAACAAGCTACAAGCAAATTGAAAAAGCGCGAAGGCGAAGGGGAAGGGTGGGGAGGGGTAGCCACTTGGCTTTCAGACAAGAGCGATGCACCTGACATGACGAATGTCGCGGATGTTTTCCCCGTTCCCGCCAAAAACCTGTCCTCCACTCCACTCTCTCTCACTCCACTTTCCAGCCAGCGCTATGCTCGCCTCAAGTACCTCAAGATAGCATTCCCCGTTAGAACCTCCCTGCATGCTCACCCATCCTCCTGCGCACATTTCTTTTTTTTTTTTTACCCCGTCATCTATCTCCCGGCACGAGGCCCCCCCACCCCACGTAGCCCCCCCAACACAGCCCCCCCCCCCTCCCCTTCGAAAAAAGCACGCACGAACTACTCTCCTCTCCATTTCCATGGCGCCCGTTCCTGGACTTGCATGCATCCCCAACACCACCACCACCACCACCGGCCAGAGAGCTTGCAAGTGCCGAATCGTGACTGCGAAGAGCCAGACCCCCCACCGCAACCAACACCGCTTCAGAGCTGGAGCGCGGTATACCGTACATGAGCGTCTGAGAAAGGGGACTATTTTTTTAAAATAAAGCGAAACGAAACGAGGCTGCAAACACCTGCAGCTTCGGCAACGTCCATCTCGTCACGCGTGCGTGGCGCGCAACGCAATGAATCTGGCGATGGTGGTGGCGTTCCGTTTCCCGAGAAGCAAGGTGCACGCAGAGTAGCTCGATCTCGCCGAGCAGATAGTAAACGGAGCCAGTGCCGGTACGTTCCCAGAATAGTGCTGCTTCCCATACAAACCAGTGTTAAAAATATAGCTTAGAAGAATGCGTTGCTGGGCTAGTTGGTTCATAATCTTAAAACTTGGAAGCGCAAAATCGACGAGGACTACGAAGGAACACAGCGCCTGTCCTGTGTATATGTGTTCCTTCGTAGATTGCGCCTGTCCTGTGTATCTGTGTCCCTTCATAGATTGCGCCTGTCCTGTGTATCTGTGTCCCTTCGTAGATTGCGCCTGTCCTGTGTATCTGTGTCCCTTCGTAGATTGCGCCTGTCCTGTGCATCTGTGTCCCTTCGTAGATTGCGCGTGTCCTGTGTATCTGTGTCCCTTCGTAGATTGCGCCTGTCCATGTGTATCTGTGTTCCTTCGTAGATTGCGCCTGTCCTGTGTATATGTGTCCCTTCGTAGATTGCGCGTGTCCTGTGTATCTGTGTCCCTTCGTAGATTGCGCCTGTCATGTGTATCTGTGTTCCTTCGTAGATTGCGCCTGTCCTGTGCATCTGTGTCCCTTCGTAGATTGCGCGTGTCCTGTGTATCTGTGTTCCCTTCGTAGATTGCGCCTGTCCATGTGTATCTGTGTTCCTTCGTAGATTGCGCCTGTCCTGTGTATCTGTGTCCCTTCGTAGTCCTCGTCGATTTTGCGCTTCCAAGTTTTAAAACAGTGTTAAAAAGCACGCGCGGACCAGAGCTCCCGAGGACCACGGCGTCGCGAAGTGCAGTAGATGTCTCGGGCTTGCCCATACGGCAGTACAACCGCGATGTAAAGGTAAACATATTTGACAGAAATCTGTCTGGCTGGGTAAAATTATAAGAATAAAAAGAATTCATAGAATCTTGGCATATTCAAACGACACCTTGGAAACATTTACCGGTCAACGGGGGGACCCTGTCGAGCGTGTATGTACACGGTCTCCGGAATCAATGGCGAACACAGCGCATTAACAAGAGCGGCGGGCAAAAAGACGGTGGAGAGGGAGACAACCACTAAAAAGGGGGAGACAACCACAACCGGCTTTTGTTAAACCAGAATGTTACTGCAGTAGCAGCTAATTAGCAAGCAATTATGAATTAGCAGCTAATTATCACAGCACAGTGATTCCCCCTCGCGCCTGCGGAGGCCTTCGTATGAGCAGTTATACCACAAATCGCAGCACTATTTCCTCGAACCAGGCCAGGCTGAAATTTCATCTTCGGCATCACGTGGTAAAAAAACCGAGCGCGCAGCACACGTACACGCGTGAGTGATGCTTTCTGAACGCCTCGTTTCGCGCTCTCGCATTACAGTGGCGGCGAAGGCTCTTTTTTTTTTTCCCCTCTTAAAACAAGACCATATACGGGCAACAAAAACAAAAAAAGTGGGAAACCAATGAAGAATCGCCACTTCAGGAGCAGCTATAAAGCCGTAGATATGCTGTAGAATCGCATCGTGCTGCATGCCGAAGGGCGAGGTTAACAACGCATCGCGCGCGGATTCGCCGAAAAAACGGCCATTCCTTCTTTTGCAACGGATCCTCGAGCACGAGCGCAATAAAGCGCAAGGACGCGGCGAGAAAGCAGGAATGCGGTGCGGGCTGAAGTGTGGCTGAAGTAATCGCGCCCTCCGAAGAGGGACCAGATGAGTTGGCGCCGCAAACAACCGATCCAGTTTCCATGGTGACGCAGGCACGCGCCTTCCAACTGATGCGCAAGCATTACAGCGGTACGACTTCACGATGAAGCGTGCAGGTGTTCGAAGACGTGCAAAGCTGCTCTCTCTCTCTCTCTCTCTCTCTCTCTCTCTCTCTATATATATATATATATATATATATATATATATATATATATATATATATATATATATATATATATATATATATATATATATATATATATATATATATATATATATATATATATATATATATATATATATATATATATATATATATATATATATATATATCGAAGTAGAGGACGTGCAAAACGAAAACTTCGTTTATTTTTCCAACGTTTCAGCCGGGGCCCGGCCTTCATCAGGGAAAACAGAATACAGCAATGCGTTCTTCTTAAGTAGACAAGGGATATCAGGATGCCTAACACGTGGGTATTATCACTATCACACACACTATTCACTGCAGTATCGCTACTAATGCCCGGTGACAAGAACTTCGGGAGGCCTTAAAGAAACAAAAATATCCACCTGAAATCATTAACGATGCTATTAAACGGGCTGATGACGTTGACCGCAAGGAACTTTTTATTCGAAAGAAGAATGTTGCGCCCTCAAACACCAACCTGGTTTTAACACACTCCGCATCGGCGCCAAACGTCAATAGCATTCTTCAGAAGCATCACAACTTACTATTGCAGAGTGATCACCTTAAAAGTATCTTTCCTGATCCCCCCGCGTGCGGTATATCGCAGATCGAGGAACTTACGCGACTTACTAACATCGTCGAAGATTTCTCCTGCAACTTATTCTGGTTGTCACCCTTGCAACAAACCCCGTTGCAAGGTATGCAACCACATGACGAACACAACTTCTGTTAAAAGCACAGCTTCAAACTTTCATCTCAAAATAAAAGGTGATTTTGACTGTGGCACAAGCAACGTTGTTTACATGCTTGAATGCTCGGTGTGCAAACTCCAATATATCGGGCAAACAGAAACCCCTTTTAGACTGCGTTTTAATAACCATAAGTCACATGCCACAAGCCTACCCAATCTACCTCTGTCTAGGCACGTTCACATTCCTGGTCACTCTTTTGACAAACTAACAGCTACTATACTGGAATCAGGTTTCGCGTCACACCATGATAGGGAAATCCGTGAGTCATTCCTCATACACAAGTTCAAAGCTGTCTCATCTGGCATAAATGAAAATCCAGGCAAGCTCACGTTTCTTTCGGCGCAGAACTGAGCTCTAGCATCATGACAGCCTAATCATAATCACTGTATGCGCAGATGCTCGCTACATGCTCTCGCGGGATCGCTTTTCTTTAATCGGTGCTGTCGAACTTCGTAACCCTTGAAATTGTCGGTAACGCATCTTGTCCCGTTGAAGTGGTTTTTGATTTTGTCGTTTTTGTGATTAGCTATATTTTTTATTTTTATTTCTTTGAATTTTTCGTGATTTGCTCTATGCGTTTGCAAGTATTTTCTTGGTATGTCGGTCTTGTCGCTTTTTGCTATTCGCGCGATCTGCTTTATGGAAGCTCCAGTGATATGAATTTACAAAATCCAGGCAAGCTCACGTTTCTTTCGGCGCAGAACTGAGCTCTAGCATCATGACAGCCTAATCATAATCACTGTATGCGCAGATGCTCGCTACATGCTCTCGCGGGATCGCTTTTCTTTAATCGGTGCTGTCGAACTTCGTAACCCTTGAAATTGTCGGTAACGCATCTTGTCCCGTTGAAGTGGTTTTTGATTTTGTCGTTTTTGTGATTAGCTATATTTTTTATTTTTATTTCTTTGAATTTTTCGTGATTTGCTCTATGCGTTTGCAAGTATTTTCTTGGTATGTCGGTCTTGTCGCTTTTTGCTATTCGCGCGATCTGCTTTATGGAAGCTCCAGTGATATGAATTTACAAAATCCAGGCAAGCTCACGTTTCTTTCGGCGCAGAACTGAGCTCTAGCATCATGACAGCCTAATCATAATCACTGTATGCGCAGATGCTCGCTACATGCTCTCGCGGGATCGCTTTTCTTTAATCGGTGCTGTCGAACTTCGTAACCCTTGAAATTGTCGGTAACGCATCTTGTCCCGTTGAAGTGGTTTTTGATTTTGTCGTTTTTGTGATTAGCTATATTTTTTATTTTTATTTCTTTGAATTTTTCGTGATTTGCTCTATGCGTTTGCAAGTATTTTCTTGGTATGTCGGTCTTGTCGCTTTTTGCTATTCGCGCGATCTGCTTTATGGAAGCTCCAGTGATATGAATTTACAAAATCCAGGCAAGCTCACGTTTCTTTCGGCGCAGAACTGAGCTCTAGCATCATGACAGCCTAATCATAATCACTGTATGCGCAGATGCTCGCTACATGCTCTCGCGGGATCGCTTTTCTTTAATCGGTGCTGTCGAACTTCGTAACCCTTGAAATTGTCGGTAACGCATCTTGTCCCGTTGAAGTGGTTTTTGATTTTGTCGTTTTTGTGATTAGCTATATTTTTTTATTTTTATTTCTTTGAATTTTTCGTGATTTGCTCTATGCGTTTGCAAGTATTTTCTTGGTATGTCGGTCTTGTCGCTTTTTGCTATTCGCGCGATCTGCTTTATGGAAGCTCCAGTGATATGAATTTACAAAATCCAGGCAAGCTCACGTTTCTTTCGGCGCAGAACTGAGTTCTAGCATCATGACAGCCTAATCATAATCACTGTATGCGCAGATGCTCGCTACATGCTCTCGCTGGATCGCTTTTCTTTAATCTGTGCTGTCGAACTTCGTAACCCTTGAAATTGTCGGTAACGCATCTTGTCCCGTTGAAGTGGTTTTTGATTTTGTCGTTTTTGTGATTAGCTATATTTTTTATTTTTATTTCTTTGAATTTTTCGTGATTTGCTCTATGCGTTTGCAAGTATTTTCTTGGTATGTCGGTCTTGTCGCTTTTTGCTATTCGCGCGATCTGCTTTATGGAAGCTCCAGTGATATGAATTTACAAAATCCAGGCAAGCTCACGTTTCTTTCGGCGCAGAACTGAGCTCTAGCATCATGACAGCCTAATCATAATCACTGTATGCGCAGATGCTCGCTACATGCTCTCGCGGGATCGCTTTTCTTTAATCGGTGCTGTCGAACTTCGTAACCCTTGAAATTGTCGGTAACGCATCTTGTCCCGTTGAAGTGGTTTTTGATTTTGTCGTTTTTGTGATTAGCTATATTTTTTATTTTTATTTCTTTGAATTTTTCGTGATTTGCTCTATGCGTTTGCAAGTATTTTCTTGGTATGTCGGTCTTGTCGCTTTTTGCTATTCGCGCGATCTGCTTTATGGAAGCTCCAGTGATATGAATTTACAAAATCCAGGCAAGCTCACGTTTCTTTCGGCGCAGAACTGAGCTCTAGCATCATGACAGCCTAATCATAATCACTGTATGCGCAGATGCTCGCTACATGCTCTCGCGGGATCGCTTTTCTTTAATCGGTGCTGTCGAACTTCGTAACCCTTGAAATTGTCGGTAACGCATCTTGTCCCGTTGAAGTGGTTTTTGATTTTGTCGTTTTTGTGATTAGCTATATTTTTTATTTTTATTTCTTTGAATTTTTCGTGATTTGCTCTATGCGTTTGCAAGTATTTTCTTGGTATGTCGGTCTTGTCGCTTTTTGCTATTCGCGCGATCTGCTTTATGGAAGCTCCAGTGATATGAATTTACAAAATCCAGGCAAGCTCACGTTTCTTTCGGCGCAGAACTGAGTTCTAGCATCATGACAGCCTAATCATAATCACTGTATGCGCAGATGCTCGCTACATGCTCTCGCTGGATCGCTTTTCTTTAATCTGTGCTGTCGAACTTCGTAACCCTTGAAATTGTCGGTAACGCATCTTGTCACGTTGAAGTGCTTTTTGCTTTTGTCGTTTTTGTGATTAGCTATATTTTTTATTATTTCTTTGAATTTTTCGTGATTTGCTCTATGCGTTTCTTGGTCTTTCAATCTTGTCGTTTTTTTTTTTTTTTTTTTTTTTTTTTTTTTTTTTTTTTTTTTTTTATTATTATTCGCGCGATTTGCTTTATGGAAGCTCCATTGATATGTTTACATGACTTTGCAGTGACATGCTCTTGTCACCGGGCATTAGTAGCGACACTGCAGTGAATAGTGTGTGTGATAGTGATAATACCCACGTGTTAGGCATCCTGATATCCCTTGTCTACTTAAGAAGAACGCATTGCTGTATTCTGTTTTCCCTGATGAAGGCCGGGCCCCGGCTGAAACGTTGGAAAAATAAACGAAGTTTTCGTTTTGCACGTCCTCTACTTCGAAATATTGCATTTGCTGGATCCAAGGACACCTTCTTCTTCATATATATATATATATATATATATATATATATATATATATATATATATATATATATATATATATATCAGGCAAGTATTTTCAGTGGATCCAGTGTTTAATAAAAATTGGCTTGAGCGGACGAACGTACAAAAACTTTTATTAGTTCCAACGTTTCGGCCGGGGTCCGGCCTTCGTCAGGGAATTCCTGACGCAGGCCGGACCCCGGCCGAAACGTTGGAACTAATAAAAGTTTTTGTACGGTCGTCCGCTCAAGCCAATTTATATATATATATATATATATATATATATATAGGTCGGCAACAATTTTGGAGCTCCCTCAGACTCACTCATGAAATACATTTTGCGCTTAGGACTCACTTGGACTCAGATTCACCAAAATTTTCTGAGCCGGACTCACTCGATCGGACTCACACTCACGAAAATTTTCTTCAACCGGACTCACTCGGACTCAAACTCACCACAACATAACTCACCCGGACTCACTCAGACTCAGGCTCACGGCTCAATCTGAGTCTGAGTCCGAGTGAGTCGACTGATGAGTGAGTTCGCCGACATATGTACATATATATATATATATATATATATATATATATATATATATATATATATATATATATATATATATATATATATACACGCGCATATCCATGAAGTGAATGCTGATGATGGGGCGAAGCAGTGTGCATCGGATCGTGAATCGTGACCTTTTATTTTGTTCTTGTTAACCTTTTGTTCTGTCATATGCTTTCATTGATGGGTGGTTAAATGTCGGTGTTTTTAAGGTGTCGTGGCCGTTTATTTTGTTTGTTCTGGTTAACACCCTTTTGATAACCTCTTTGTTGTTCACAGGTGTTTCGGTTTGTTCACATGCACCTATGTGCTACATGTGCAGTAGACGCCGGACGGCGGTTTACGGACATTGTGGGGTCTTAAGGTGCTTCGCCCTAAATATCAGTAAACAGTTAGTAAACGTATATCCTTATTAAGTGTCGAGCGTATTTCACAACCTTCCAACATCTTTTTACTAGCCAGCAGCTAGTAAATTTTGACGTTGCTAGCCAGAGAGGCTTTCTTAGTATTGTTAACTAGGTACCTACAAAGCCATCTATGTTCCGTGTGTGCTTCAGTGTGTGTTTTCGTTTGTGGTCCGTTCATGCCTCTAGGTACGGTGCTGTGATGTGTACTTACCATTCGGCGAAGTAACCGGCGTTGATTACTCATCAACGCGGTTAGTGGCGGTTACAACTTGGTAATGCACTACCCGTTCAAGTGAGCGCGATTCACTTATTAACAAAGTAGCGAATTTCACTAACCTGCATTTTACTGCTTTGACTTACTAAGAGGTTAGACTTATTTGTGATCAGTAAAAGGTTAGTATTTAGTTAGCAGTGAATATGCCGACTTTTTCATCCGTTTGACAAGAAAGTACAGCTCACAGGTCAAAGAGTGATCACGTGACCTGCCGGCACAGGCAATGGCGTTTCAACGAATGCCTCGCGGCACGCGAGGCATTCGTTGAAAGTACCACCAAGTTCACCTAAAGTACCACCAGGTTCACCTAAAGTGCCACCAGGTTCACCTAAAGTACCACCAGGTTCACCTAAAGTACCACCAGGTTCACGTGTTTACATCTTAACTTTGAGAAAAATATTTAAATTAAATGCTCTCTGCAAGTGTCCTGCATTTAAATTGTGTTACCATCGTCGGTACAACGCATTCATATGCTCGCGCAATTAAATTAATATTCTGCAAGCGTGGGATTACAGCGCAGTGATTATGACACTTTCCATCGGTACTTGAGGGCCCTTCTTCAAACCACGCTTCGCCGAGGAAATTTTATTTGGTTTTATCTATATCTCTTTATTCCCGTGACTAGCGAACCGCCAACGCTGCCAACGCCGGCGCAGCGCCAAGTGAGACAGCTTCGATGTACAACACGAGATTTACTCGATAATTCAAGGAAATAATCTGGCCCCGCTCACGCAGCAGTGCACCACAGCGCCACGTCTTAACACATCGTACAAGAAAATGTGCTTAGCGTCGCAAGTCGGCGACGTTAAGTGCGCTGGACGACCGTGTCGACATGGACAGATTAAACGAAGCGATACTTTCGCTAATACATCTTCATTCACTGCAGGTACAGAGGACGACGGAGTGCGCGGCTTGCGAAAGTGATGGGCTCCGACTCGGGTAGCACGAAGCTGTTCGGAAGATTAAATATTGCGCGCATGAATTGAATAAAAGAAAAGGAAGGAAATGAAGATAAGATACGCACGAAGTGTTATCCGTAACTCAACTGCCTTGTTGAACCATATTCAATGTACAAAATTTGAGTATGAATAAACGCCCTTCCTCTAATCTGCATGCAAATTACTTGCTCAAGTGATAATAGAGCATTCTTTTCTTTTCTTACCTGCACACTTCCTCAAGTAGTCTAATATTGTTCTTTCTTTTTATTTCTTGGAGTTGCTGCAGCTCATAGTGTAGTATCTTTTTACGCACAGTTGATCCTGCTTATTTATTTATTTATTTATTTATTTGTTTGTTTGTTTGTTTGCTTGTTTGCTTGTTTGCTTGTTTGTTTGTTTGTTTGTTTGTTTGTTTGTTTGTCTGTTTGTTTGTTTGTTTGTTTGCACAAGATTTAATTACTCAACCGTCCACTGCGGTTGCGATTTCTCTAGGCTGTTAGGAGTAGTAGAATTTATTATTAAGGAGTAGTAGACCTTTATCCTGAAACGCCATAGAATCACGTACATTGCTTCGAATAATAAACTTCTTAAAGTTCTTAATCTTGTTCGCCTATTGAACTGTGGCTCAGACACAATATGGTAGATTGGCAAAGTTGTACTGCCAACCACACTTTAACTGTCTGGCCTTCACTACGCTACTTGAAGATTAGGTTGCCCTAACTTCATGCCACGTTATCCAGACAGAAAGAGACAGACGGACACAAAGAGACTTCTGAAATGATAAGATGGTGTAATTCACCGCATTGCAAAAGATCCAGAAACGTACTCAAGGGACATTAGGAAATCACGAACTCCAAATTGGCCTCACGCGTTATACAAAGACTGCGTTGTACGGGTGTTCATGTTAATCTTTGGGCATTCTTAAAGGCTTATTTATCTTCTTAATAATACACATAGCTATTACAGAGATACAGAGAGCACCGCCGGCTAGAAATTAAGCGCGTTCCCTCATCAACCCACAGCAAAATAAGATTAGCCCAATTAAAAAAAAATTATTGCCTCGGGTAAGATCTTTCCTTGGCTGCCCGCTAATATGGAACCATCAAATAAACGCAGGGACATTAAGTTGCGCATGACAGTAAAAAAGAAGTAGTTATTGATAAATTAAGTGAAATTAAATGAAAGAGGAGCGACGCAATAATGAAATCTGGAACTTGTTTTGCTAGATTTGATTCAAACGCAGGAACAATTCATAAAAAAAAAAGAGGACTAGGCGAATAAAAATGGCACAAATTATGTAATCACGATTACTCGGAATCCAATGGAAACGCTCTTACAGTAATTTAGCTGATTGGGCCTACCGCCCAGCCTCACTCCAACGCACAACGAATCGATCCAGATAATCGCGACTGCTAAGGACGTAATCATACCGGTAACTTTATTACAGAGTCGGGAGGCGTTGAAATAATCAAAATAAATGGCGATTTAGAACAGAAATTAACCCGGAATGATAATCCACAAAACGTGACGGTCGTGAAGTTGACCAGCTAGCGCTCATCGATTAATCAATTAACGCCATCGATCGCGAATTCAATATCTGCCAGGGCCAATCGAGTCTTCAATCGCGGCTTTGCGAGAGGCTATTGTCGCATAGTCCTGCAGTTTATCGAGGTTTGTGCCAATCGAAATGTCGAACGCCGCGGAGAAGACGCGCTTCGAACATGCGCGTAAACCAACGTAATCATCCAGTTTTCTGACTATCTTTAACCAGTGGCTACAACTGGAGCAGGCAAAAAGGGGTATAGAAACAGAAAACAAGTGATGCGTGTGAACACCAAAAAGCATGCATGCCCGTAATCACATACGTTTTTATAAAGTGAACAAGATAGGCAAACTGGTGAACTGGTATGTATGTATGTATGTATGTATGTATGTATGTATGTATGTATGTATGTATGTATGTATGTATGTATGTATGTATGTATGTATGTATGTATGTATGTGAGTGTGAGTGAGGAGTGAGTGAGTGAGTGAGTGAGTGAGTGAGTGAGTGAGTGAGTGAGTGAGTGAGTGAGTGAGTGAGTGAGTGAGTGAGTGAGTGAGTGAGTGAGTGAGTGAGTGAGCGAGCGAGCGAGCGAGCGAGCGAGCGAGCGAGCGAGCGAAAGAACGAACGAACGAACGAACGAACGAACGAACGAACGAACGAACGACTATGTTTTTATGAAGAAGACAGGCAGTGACTGCAAGTTAGCGATTCGTCGACTCACCACTGAACCTGTGAACCGTACACGATAAAAAAAAAAAACACTTCCTATCCATCTGCTTGTTAACGTCAGTCTCGGCCGGTTAATGAGATTTTTCAAGCGTCTTCGCAAACACTAGCTAGCGAATGGCCTGAAAGGGCCATTAAACCATCCCCGGGGTAAACGAAGGCATCACTTGAGTGTCTCCGACGAGCTGCCACTAAATTACTCGGAAATGAACGACGTCCTGACAGACGCCGCTGGCACAGCCACAGACAAACAGCAGCGCCACACGACGAGCACACAACACAACAAGCATATCATGCCCTAACTGTAGCAGCACCCGCATCCATCTCTTCCCATTGCGCGCACGTAAGGGATGCCAAAAGCAACGCAGTTACCGGAAATATATATATATATATATATATATATATATATATATATATATATATATATATATATATATATATATATATATATATATATAATAGTGTGTGTGTGTGTGTGTGTGTGCGTGTGCGTGTGTGTGTGTGTGTGTGTGTGTGTGTGTGTGTGTGTGTGTGTGTGTGTGTGTGTGTGTGTGTGTGTCGTCATGACAACGCGGAAGGGGGGTGATGGCTTGCGGCTGCCAGCCAGCCAAGGAGCAGAGCCTACTCCGTCCAGCGCGAAGCGGTGGCTGCAAAACCGCGCTGTTGCTGTCATCTCACTCCTTGACAGTCGCGGGAGGGTGGGTAATTAAGCCTCGTTGAAGAAGCCGAGTGAGTGTCGTTTCAAAGCGAACTGCATAATTTACAGGGTGCGCGTAAAAGCAGCTATATGTCGTCTTAGCAGTAAATGAACAACAAACAGAGCAACGAAACCGAGGAACGTAGCTTCCACCCCCCCCCCCCAATATACTATAACTCATTACAACGTTTGAAGATTGCTATGAATTCTACAATAACTGCGGGCGTCGCACAAAACAGTGAACTCGAGCCCGTGGGTTCAGCGAGAAATTTCTTCAGAGGAAGGCAGGGGGGGGTTCAACCAACATTTTGCATGTGTTTGTATATGTATGTGTTCGTGTACATAAGCACATGCAAAATTGAACCAGTACAAGTGGGGTGGGGAGGAGGGGGGACAACGACAATATCTCAGTACGCTAACGCCGTTCCGTGCTTAATTCGCATTTCTTTTAAGCGCGAATCACCTTTATCACCAGAACATAACTTATCAGAGGGCTTTGATAGGCTACAAGAGGAAGTGGAATGGAAACAAAAAGTAATTTAAGAGACACATTCCGTATGAATGCTGAAGAACAAGCGTGGTCTATTACTGACGTCATTTCCGTGACGGAAATGGTAAGGGTACATTCTTGGTGGAGCTCGGCAAAAAGCACGTTTGCGTTGAATGAGAGATGACGCCGCTCCGTTGGCGACGGGGAACATAGCGCGCCTCACGAAGACAATATGTTATAGCTTCGTTTGCCTCAAGCGATATTCCTTTCATTCAGACGTCGCCAATAAAACCTCCTCAGAGATAAAACAAAACATCAAAAAAGAAATAGAGAAACTCCAATACGTCCTCGTTTTTCCCCGGGGAAACGACACATCGCGTACAGCAGCTTTCCCTAACCGTTTGGGACAAAGACAATAGGACCCTCATTTGGGAGGGCCTTGCGACACGCACATCGTCGATCGCCTCCGCCGTGTACATTACCAGTTCATTGTCCTCTCCCTTCAAATGAGGCGTAAACACATTTCGTCCGTCCCGGCGGGACAACGTCGGCTTCAACGTAGCAGCCAAAAAATTCTTCCTCTGCACATCGCCAAAGCGAAGCGCCGGCCGTCGACTAGGTGATTTATCGCAGAGATCTGCAGCTCCCAAGCAAGCAAATCGAAGAGCAGTTTTTTTTCTTTCTATACACACAGAGGACAGTTAACCGTTCACCGGGCACCTTTGAGTGTGGCAGACGCATATTGTGAAACGTGGACCATGACCACACACACACAAAAAAAAAAAGACAAATAAAAATTTTAAAACTCATTCCCGATTTTCAGGCAAATACATTGCGCCAAGCATTTGTTTAGTTTTGTAGATCATACCGCAGTTATTTTCACTTCTCTGGCGTAACTTTCATACTTCCCTCTCCAACTTGACATTTTGTTTCAAGTCGCCACGCGAATTCCGCTTGCAGACCATCACGTGACTTCCGGGAGCCATTTAGGTTTCAGGTTCATTTCCGAGTCCCACTTCCGGTCTTCACCACCTCTCGTTGACCACTTCATGTTATAGTCTACTACCTTCCGGTTGATACTTTTTTTCTGTCACTACAAAAAAAAAAAGGTATACCGGACAAAAACGGGGGTGGGAGCAGGGGCAAGCCTCAAAGAGTTTTCTTTTTCGTAGAGTTATCTTAAGCCACTACACAAACACAGGCGCTGATGACCATCCCATCAAAGTATCAATCCAACCAATCCAAAATTCAAAGCTAGTTCGTTGCGCGCCGTTGTTTTTTAAATATAGAGTATAGACCTTTTCACAGACGGCTCCCTGGGCGCTGCCATAATCCTCTCTGGGCTGCGCTCAATAGGCGTAAGCCCCCCCCACCCCCCCCAAAAAAAAGCACTGCGAGGCTGTGACGTGTGCCTTTGTACTACAGCGCTCAGCACTACATGGCGGCGTATTTTTTTTTCTTTCCTCTTGTCAAAAGGTCTATACGACACAACGACATGGAATTGTAGTTCGTGTGTGAGTAACATGACAGAATAAAGCTAACCGGCTTTATATTCTTGCCATATGCGGAATCACCGTCTGCAGAATGACGTAGACTGCAATCTCACCACAGTAATGCCATTTGCCGTCTTCTGCAAATTGCCGCTTACGAAATGCAGGAGGTAAAAATGCCGTCAGTTGAGCACGTTGAGCATGCGGCGCTTTTTTGCAACTCCGGAGTTCAACCACAGTGCATAAAACTAGTACAGCAATGACCGGCTACGTAACTGCGTCAACGTGTAGAACCATATATAGTAATGCGCAATTGTAAAGCATACGGGTAGCGTGAAGAATTCGGTAGCAACATGCTCATGCAGGTATTTTCAAAGCGTGTTTATACACAGCGAGGTGGTTAAACAAATCCCCACAATATGTCGCACACAGCGCTGTCGCTGCCAGTACCACGCCTCCGATATTCCGCGAACTGCAATATGTATATGGTAGACAAGAAAATCTCTCCGTTCCTTGACATATGAATATCCCATGCTCCGGTTTCTAACGGTTGAGCAAACGCAAAACTGCAGCAACCGCAGTAGACTGCAACGTAATGCTATAAAAACACCCTGAGAATACCGATATGCGCGGATGCACTGGAAAGCTCGATGGATTTGCATACATATAAAGCCATCGATCAAGCCGTTCGTGGTCGCCCATAGAGCTCCGCACTGCTGCACCCAAACGTCATATACGGCCAGACCCAGCGAGCATATACGGCTATATACGCCAACACAAGGCACGTCCCGACCATTTGTACATTAATATATACATATATATATATATATATATATATATATATATATATATATATATATATATATATATATATATATATTAGGTAGCACCTGGCTGGACGTTTGAGAAATGCCAGTTTCGGCGATTCGCAACCATACTGACCTACGAGCGAAGTTTAAGCATGGGCTGATAAATGACTATCTATCTATCTATCTATCTATCTATCTATCTATCTATCTATCTATCTTAGTATGTATGTATGTATGTATGTATGTATGTATGTATGTATGTATGTATGTATGTATGTATGTATGTATGTATGTATGTCTACACGTCACAGCTGCAATTCCACTGGATGTGGAGTGTGGATATAATCAGCAGGAGACCGAAAGATGAACGGACGGACGGACGGACGGACGGACGGACGGACGGACGGACGGACGGATGGATGGATGGATGGATGGATGGATGGATGGATGGATGGATGGATGGATGGATGGATGGATGGATGGATGGATGGATGGATGGATGGATTCTTCTTTTCAGATTTTATTGGCAATGTAGAAGGATAATCTCGTTAACATTACAACTGAAATAACGTCGCTTTCTCGAGCACAAATCGCTCAATACCTTCGCAGCTCTGTTTCCGGTCTTGGGTGAAAAAATTTCCATCCCATGACAGCGAGTGACGTCACACCGGCCGACGACGTTTTCCCCGTCTGTCGGCAAAATGACAGTTGTCTCAAAACGCCAGGTGGCCACTATAAAACTATTCGAATGGCGCATGCGGCGCACCGTACGGCGCACCAAACGAAAGCCCAGGTCGATGACAGGTTGCTATATTGGAGCCATTCGTGGGGACGTACGCGAGAAAAACATATCGATGGACACCACCCGCCCTGCGCGCACACTTCCCACAACACACTTATGACACCGGTTGACGCAAAGACCGATCTTAAGGCCTGACCACACGTACCCGTTGCAGCGCGTCACCGCGTGGCTTTTTGACGCGACGCCGCGCCCTATCTCTCTCTCCATAAAGGCCTGACCACACGCACCCGTTGCAGCGCGTCAGCGCGTGCCTTTTTGACACGGCGTCGCGCCCTCACCCTATGGAGAGAGGGCTCACCCTATGGAGAAGCCCCGCGCTGACGCGTTGCAACGCGTACGTGCGGTCAGGCCTTTAGAGAACGACGCATGAAAAGAACCGTGTTACGTAAACTCACTTTTTTTCGTTGCGCAGCTTAGGCCCCAGACTTCTTTCAAACTGATACCTGAAAAAAATGAGACAGAATTAATTTCAATATATCGTGCATGTGTCTTGGCCTATCTATAGAAAAATAATATACAATAGAACGCGACAGGAGAAGTGAGATAACGATGACACAAGAAAAATGCCCTATGAAATAGTAAGGTCTACTTCACAAGATAATTCAGTTCCATCCGAATACCGTCACGTCACACCGAGCGGAATCGAACTGCTTGTACTGATCTTATTCCATATTGTTGTACATTGTTCATTGGTCGATCGAATTTTCAGCCCATCCCCAAAAGACGTAAGTTTCTACATTCCCTTTCGACAACGGACGGCATCCCGGACGACCTATTCCCGACATTATAACTGTTTAATTTCAATCATTCGCATCCCGTATGCGTGTTGCTATCAAATGCACCTTTCTTTCTTTCTTTCTTTTTTTTTTTTTTGTACGCGCGTCTTTCGGCTCTTTCTATGTCTATTTGTTCCTGTCTTTCCACCTTTTTCTGTTTTTCTTTCCTTTCTCTCGCTCTTTCTTTCTTTCTTTCTTTCTTTCTCTCTCTCTCTCTCTTTACACACGTTGTCCTCTCCCCCTTTCCTCCTCATCACCCTATCATATGTCATCCTCAACCTCACTTCCTATTTCCCGCCTCCTTGCTATAATATACTATACAGGGCTATCCTATGCTATGCTAGCATGCCTGGATTGCCCAGTCGTTACGACGCTCGCCTTCAGATCGTGGCGACGCGGGTTCGAGTCCCGATTTTTTTCGCTAAGAATTTCTTCCTCTCTCTCTCTCTCTCTCTGCACTCTTTCTCTCGCCTGCCAGAGTTATTGAATCTCACGCTTGACAAAAATCGGCACATGTGTTCCGGGAGCGAAGTTGAAGAGGAAGGTGACGAAGAAGAAGACGAAGAGGGCGCGTGCCGGTTCATGCCCATGATGATTTTTCTATCTGCGACACACGGCAAACCTCGTCCATAATAGCTCTTCTGTGGTAACTGTTGGGGTTTAACGTCCCAAAACCGCGATATGATTATGACGGACGCCGTAGTGTGGGGTTCCGAAAATTTCAACCACTTGGTGGTACTTTAATGTGCACCTAAATTTATGCACAGGGGCCTCTAGCACTTCGCCGTCATCGAAAGCGGCATCTGCGGCAGGGGTTCGATCCCGCGACCTTCGGGTCAGCAGTCAAGCCCCGTAACTTTACCTAGACTACCGCGGAAAGTAAGAAAGCTAAAGAGATCGAAATAGGATACATAGGGAGAAGGCACGAATGTTAACCAAAAAAAGCAGTCCGGTTGACTACCCTACGCTTTCGAGAAAGGGAGAAGGTTCAAAGCGAAAAATAAAAGGAAAGAGGGAAACACGATGAATGAGTGCTCCTACGCGGACGTAAGCCTCCGCACAGTCAAGGGCACTCGCAGAAAACGTTCGTCTTTTAGGGAAGAAAAATCGCAAAAGTGTTTTTCACTACCTTGTAGGCGGACGATCGGTGGGTATGGTGTTCCAGTAATGTAAGGGTGAGGGGGGAGAGGCAGTGTCAGCGGGGAGAAAAGTACGAATGAAAAAGAAAGGATGCCAGGAAATGGGAGAGGAGGGGAAGGCATGGAGGATGACGACGATAGAGGGTGAACATGATGGAAGATGCAAAAGAACCATCACGGGAAGGCGGTAAGGGGAGGTAGGAAAAGAGAGGGGGGAGTAGAGAGAGAGAGAGACAAGGAAAAACGTTAAGGCTTTTACCGTCACGCAAGTATATACGCGCAAGCAAAGAGCGAAACAATCTAGCGACGGAGGCAGAGAGCGAGTAGAGGCACAGACGAACGACAGCGCGACATATTCTCCCTTCTATGTACGTCACTACTTTGCCCATCTGTGTACCTCTACCGCGTTGTTGTGCCATGCCCCTGCGATCGATCGCCGCCGAGACTGCACTGTCGCCCGCCACCCAGAGGGGAACAAAAATAGACTGTCGCCGGCGGCGGCAGCGGCTGCAGCGGTGCGTCAAATTGGAGCGCCGCCGATCGGGCACGTGTCCATGCGCCGAGGGTCTTTTTTCTCCATTAGTGCGGTGCAGCGGCGCCAAAGCGACGGTTCCCTCTTGACACGCAACCCGGAAAGTGCACGGAAATTGTTCCGCCGCGCGTTCTCGGCATGTGCTGGCGATGAGATGAAGGAAATTGAAACAGTACGTAATTAATGAAACGTAAATTCGGCGTAATGCGCGAAAAGTGTTTAGAAAAGCAGCGTCAGAATATTCTCCGTAGACTACCGCAGCGCAGCCAAATTACATAAGGAGAAGCTCGAGAAGAAAAGCAGAGAGGTTAACAATATTAACAGTCCGGTTGGCGAATCGCCACAGAGTTGGGTTAAGGGAAAAACAAAAAACCAAAAAAATATTACACAATAAAACAAAAACATGTAGTGTAGCGCTCAGTTTGTGTCCCGAGACAGCATGACAGCGGCGACACCGGAAACGTTCGTGAATTAATGTTCTTCTGTTCTGATTACCGCAACGTTAATGTAAGAAATATGGAGCGTTGAGATATCAAACACGACGCCAACCTAACACAAAACATTTAATTTTTGACAAGTAAGTGGCGGGTCGCAGCACACGTTAACGAGACGTGAAAATGTCGTTTCTCTCTCTGTCTCTTAGCCGGTATACACTGGCCACTTCTCTCGCTCAAGAAAGAGAGAGAGAGAAAGCAAGAAGCAAGAGAAATGGCGAGTGTAGACCTGCGTTCGTCCAATCAGTATTCCTTTTTTGAATCGTACAACCGTGTGCCGCTAGCGCGAATAAGTGTCACCTATCCCAATTCTTTAACAACGCGGGTATGGACCGCATTGCAGATACACATTGAACCCGATAGTATGTTCTTTACATGCAATCTGCAACGCTTGCAACTGTACAGATCTGCGGATTGTTGTACGGAGATATAGGTACGGGAAGGCGCAGACTTTAAGGCGCATGTGACGATAGGCACCGTGAACGGGAAGTGCTTACCACGAGGAAAGACAATTTCATAAGCGGTGGTCTGCCGACAGCAGAAAAAGAAAAAAAAAAACACGATAGAAAGCTTGCTTTTTTCTTTTAATGCGGTGGCGTTAGGATGAGAAAGACTACAAAACCAAAAAAAAAAATCAAATAAAAAAATGAACGAGTGTAATTGTCTAGAGCAAGCTGCGCGAAAGCCTACCATATTCACTGACATAATACCATTAACAGAAAATTTGGCTGACAATGGCTAATGTTAGATCACCGTTGGGTATATAGTTTAACTATCGGATAGTCTTGGTTATCAAGATAATTGAATGTAATAAATAGTAATGCTAACACGCTCCTCTCACATTCATCCACTCTTTTGTTTTATTTGAAAGTACACTAAGATCGAGATACACTACAGCGACAGTATAGTGGCGATGGTGATGGAGATAGCGCAATCATTTTACGACTACGGGATTGCATAACGCCGTTGATGGCGCTCTCGTCTGGAGGACCTATCACAAGACACTCGAAACGACGTACGAAGAAAGAAGAGACAGTCTCTAGATGTGGCCGCTACTCGAGGGAAGAGACATTTCTTTTTCGCATTTCACTCCCGAACTCTGCAGTGATGCCTGGAGCTGTCTCAACGAGATCTTCTGTGGACTCATCCGACCCACCGTCCCCCCGTCAAGTTACGTCGCGTAACTGTCTCAAGTGTGAGACGACACTTACAGGCACTCAGCTGGATCTCCCCGAAAAAAGAACTTACGTAACCGCGTAAACTGCCAGCTGTTCTGTTAGTTAAGACATCTGTCCCACTTCACAACACTCCCCGCACGCCGAGTGGGGTAACAGTCGGCGTGCCCGGACGCGCCTTCTGAAAACCATACTGCTTGGTCACGCGCAGCTTCGCAACTGATGCGACACGTACAGCCGGTGACAATACGATACACGGCATTCAGGTACAAAAAGAAAGCTTGAAGAAAAGTTCGTGTTGGAGAACTTAAAGGCGACAGGGAGTGGTACGGCGAAAACGTGCCGGGGCAAACATGGGTAAGTGCTTGGGTAATGCGACTGTATGAAGAGTCGCACAGTCGCTTCCGTGGTACATTAGTCGCGAGGTGTTGCTAGATGTCGCTATACCGAGCGTCCTAAACTGAAATACCGGACACTATAAGAGTTCTCGGCCACTGCAGACTGTTTGTTACTTTAAATGTCCTTGAAATCCCCATCTGCGCACGGTGCATCGAGTTGCCTATGCATGCGCAAAACGAAGTAACAATAAAGTTTTAGTTATGTCCGCAATCTGTTTAGCGTTGGAGGGTTACCAGTTTGCTCTAGCCAGAATCGTAGACGGCCAGATGGGTGGCGACACCTGGCGGCGCAGAGATCAACCAGGCAAAGACTGAACTATCACCGCAGTTTTTAGACGTTATTAAACTGCGCGAAAAGACGAGGACACCAGTAAGAAAAATACAGAACACCACGAGCGCGGTAACGAAGCAGCAGTAGTGAACAGCTATATTCTTCTGAAACAACTTTATACGACAGTAACTACGTGTACTACGCTTCACAGCTGGTGTACTAAGCTTAGGCAAAAACCAGTTCAAAAAGACGGCGGACAAGGGATCGAAGTACCACTTCTATCCCTTGTCCGCCGTCTTCTTGACTGGTTTTTTCCTAAGCGTCATGTACCAACTGACCCAGACTTCAACCTTATTGGTGTACTACGGTGGCAGCTGGTGTAAATTTCCGGCAGCGGCGTAATCGCTGACATGTCGGATTCTTAAAAAGCGTCACAGGATGTGGATACCATCGTCTTGTAAATCCCGCATCCCGTTAAGGCTTTTCCACATGCCGTCTACTGGACACATGAAGGCTACGGTAACGGTGCGCTAAAACGCTTTTACAGGCGCCAGCGCCGAAACCAGCATCACCGATTTGAACTCGGAGCTCTTCACACGAATAGAAAGCACCCACGCCGGCCAGCGGGGCGATACAGAGTATATCTGCGGCCAAGATTCAATGGCGGTGGTCCGGATTTAGCCGGTTTCAACCGAAACTAATAGCCGCTACAAATAACTCCGCCCGTACCCGGTCATCCCTACAAGAAAACGTGAGAAATATACGCAAAGAAGAAGGAATTCAGTGCAAGGCGGAAAACAAACAAAGAAAAAAAGTACCATGTTATAAAACCAAAAAACGCGGGCCCCACGCCAAACGCAACTCCGGTGGTTGGTGGAGGCAGCAATGGAACCGTTCCAAGAAATGTGAGCCGGTCTTGCAGAAGCAGCAACGAGAAAACAAACCGAAGGGCACGAAATTTGTGCGTGTAGACACTTACAGATAGTCGCGGCGCGTGTTTGTAACCGAATGCCACGGCCACCTATTCACGTACTACATCCACCTCGTTAGGACGCCAACGCCTGTTCTGACACAGACACTGTGACTTGACCAGGTGGCGCTGCATAGCTTTCGCTTATAGTGTGCCTCGATGCGTGCGCCCCCCATTTCCAACATTGTACTTCGTGCATGGTTGTAATAAAACTTGACCTGATTCAACTGCTAATTAGAGAGTTCAAAGAATTCGTCAATATTTAAAAAGGGGTTCAAGCACAAAAACAAACCGACATGTTTATGAAGCATTTGGTCTCCACTGAAATGCGGTCGGACCTAGCACCTCGTGGTCAGCACTGTAACGCCACAAGCCTACGCGACCGATCAAACATGTGAGAGCCAGCACGCTGACTTACGCCTGGCTCTGTTGTTTCCCGTAAACTAACCGCCTGCCAGTACACACACACACACACACACACACACACACACACACACACACACACACACACACACACACACACACACACACACACACACACACACACACACACACACAAACACACACACACACACACACACACACACACACACACACACGCACACACACACACACACACCGACCGATGAAAGGATTACCGTATAGAAACTCCAGCTCGCCTAGCTAAGAAACTTTAAAACCGCAAAACGCCCACATCTATATAAATGTTATCGCGATTAAAAGCCCAGACATAGCGGGCTTCGTGGCGGCTCGTTTTTCATGTATTAGGTAAAGAACACTGCTTTCTGCGAGGTCAAATTTATTCGTGATGCTTCTTCTGCAGCGAGCGTGATGCCACCGCAAACACATTATGCACCAGAGGTACCGGCACAGAGACATCGCCCAAATTGGACCGCGCTATCTGATCCCGGCAGGACCAACCGAACCAGGCCGCACCTTCGCCACAGCGACGCCGCAGTGTGAGCGACCGGTTAAACGGCGCAGTTAAGAGCGCGGCGCACGGCACACGCCAGTACATGTATATGCAGACACAACGACGACAAGAATAGACGCTAGTGTAGGGGTACCACAGACAGATACAGGCAGCCTAGACTATAATAACTATAGAACAAACATGCATGCCGATATTAGGGGGGAACCACGAAAAACCAGCCGCTGGGAGGGACAGAAAGAAAGAAAGAAAGAAAGAAAGAAAGAAAGAAAGAAAGAAAGAAAGAAAGAAAGAAAGAAAGAAAGAAAGAAAGAAAGAAAGACAACCACCAGCGCATCCAGCGGTGGCCGCTCACGACGGCGCCAGACATAGCAAGCGTGTCGCCGCCCCATTCGCAGGCACAAAAGCGCATTGACAGGCTATTAGGGGCACACGCCAAACGATCGCTCGCAATAAAGAAGCAACGCAGTTGGCAGCCACGTCAGTAGGATAGATTCATTCTCGGGCGATCTGGTAATAGTGTGACGCCTAATGGAGCACACTTCGGCGCGTGCGATGAGAAACGCTGCAGTCGAGGCTGGGGATTAGTTTTGACCATCTACACATATACAAAGCACTTGGCCACACAAAAACACCCAACAGCGAGAGAGAAAGAGGAAAAGGCAGAGAGGATGACCAGAACAAGTACGGTTCGCTACCCCTACGTTTCACAGGACGGACGCACGGACGGACGGACGGACGGATGGCGCTACCAGCGATGGATGGATGAAAAAAACTTTATTTCAATAGATGGCAAATGCGGACGATTCCGTGTTAGATGGCTATCAGCCCAAGGTTGACGGCGACATGTGTGGCCCACTCCACGACCCTTGTCTGGAGAATACGCGAAAGCGTACAATTACGTGCGATCATATACAACTTGATTTTGACATAAGCGAAGAGTCGATCTTTAAAGAAATAGAGAACCAAGTTATACTATCAGGACCAGAACCTTTAATTCTGTTTGCAATGCCTATTGCGTGGAAGAGACCTGAGATAACACACGAGAACGAAAGGCAAGAAACCTGCCTGATCATATAAGGCCTCACCACACGTACGCGTTGCAGCGTGTCAGCGCGTGGCTTTTCGACGCGGCGCCGCGCCACGAAGCTGCGCGCCCTCTCTACATAGGGAGATGGCGCGGCGCCGCGTCAAGAAGCCACGCGCTGACACGCTGCAACGCGTACGTGTGGTCAGGCCTTTAATTAAGGTGTGTCTGAGCACGCGTGTACGTCTCTCTCACACTGGTAGATGGAAGGGAGGGGCTGCGTAAAGGTGGTAGGTAGCCAGACTGGATACGCCTGGTCTGCCGGTTTCTTGCGATTCCTCCCCGCCGTTAATGCGGCAATTAGGACAACAGCACTAACTCCCCTTCGCGTCTAACAAGCCACCCATGGCGGGATCGCGAGGACAACGACCTCTCCTTTCCGAGACGATCACCGAAACCGGCGGGGACAGGAGCAGGGCCCCTCAACGCCAACTGCACCCGCGGCTACCGCACAAGCGGCTCGCGTGCTCCCCGACACAAGCAAGTACACGCGCCGTCGTCGTCAAGGAGCCGACGACAACACGAGAGAGATGCCCACGGTCACGAAAACGGCAAGGGCCGCTTATCGGGCGTCGGCCGCGTACAGCAGGAGCGTCCGAAGACCTCTCGCAGTGCAATAAGAGACACGGTACGGGATGGATGAGCTACGCCAGGGCTCGCATTCCAGAAGGAGAAGCGCGCAGCGAGCATCCCAACACCGCCACTTTGACACAGTGATAGTTTGCGCGTGACAACGTGGACGCAGGATGTTAACGTACTGGTACACCAACACCAGAAGGTGTTGATCAGGAAGATGAAGACGGCGATGAAAGAAAAGCTTGTCCAGTTCAGTCTCGCGAAATAAAGTTGTTTAGAGCTTTGAGAATATTGCGTCAACTACGAGGATCAGGCTAAGGTCCCAACAGCCCCTTTTCCGAAAAAATGTTGATCTGCAAGTTTCAACAAGAGGGCCGTCAGCGATTTCAAGGCTTCGCGAGCGGACAGCTGCGTTGACACCAGATCGACGCCACTCGACGAAACACCGCAGGTCAGCTGCGCAAGTCCGCAGGATGCATGCAATGTGTCATTGCGCACGAGTGCATGAGTAGTCTGCCCTGCCACCAACTCGCTTGCAACTGACCACTACAAGAGTTGGGAACCGACACCTCTGGGGTTTTTCAAGGTTTATCGTCCGCGGCCTGAAGTGTCACGGTCAACTCTTTTATCTGGTCGTCGTATAGGACTTGTCAACCACTGCAGGGCCACTCAAGAAATACGAGAGGAAGACTGATACGCTACTGATAGGTCTATTTCCGGCGCACGTCGGCTCTCCTAACAAGCGGACACGGAGGAAAGAAAAACAAAACGTACACGACCGACAGCACGGACACCAAGGGCGTAGGGACTGGTCAGATGCAGTAAGGTACGCATTTGAGCAGGTTGGTTCATGATTACGAGTGAAAAACAGCGCTAAAAAGACGGGACAAGAAAGGACACGGGACCACGGCGCTGACTATAACAACCAAATGCGTTTATTCCTTCAGTCAGCATATATATACTGCACCACTATCACAATGAAATGACAGAAAGTTGAATACTCAGCCTCGTAGCCTCTGCGCAGGCTGAGTATTCAACTTTCTGTCATTTCATTGTGATAGTGGTGAAGTATATATATGCTGACTTAGGGAATAAACACATTTGGTTGTTAGTCAGCGCCGCGGTCCCGTGTCCTTTCTTGTCCCGTCTTTTTAGCGCTCTTTTTCACTCGTGGTCAGATGCTGCATGCATTGGATACCGCATCCCGATTTAACCCGCAGACACTTGTTACACTAAACCCGTCACTCAAAGTGTTATCGAATCTGCATGCGATGAGTGCTGCTCTGGGTGCGCGTTGAAATTTGGTTCTTTTAAAAACAGAAAAGCGGAAATAATAATTGTCGTGGTTTTAAGTACCGAACTCACGATATGATCATGAGAGACGCCGCAGTGGAGGGCTCCTGAAATCCATCTGGTGTTCTTTAACGCGCGCCTAAATCTAAGCGCACGGGCCTATAGCATTTTGCCTCTGTCGAAATGCGGCCGCCGCGGCCGGGATTCGACCCCGCGACCTGCGGGTCAGCAGTCAAGCTCCATTTCCTTTCTATGGTTCGCTGCGTAGTCCTCAATTTAAGTTGAACTCCCTTCGTAAGCATCCAGGTTTCTGCTCCGTCGGCAAGTACCGGTAAGATGTGAGGTCGTAAGCGGCGTAAGCGCAATGAATTTCTCAATTCCTTCAGGTTTATTCACTTCCGCCGCCACAGCAATGTTATCTGCGCAGTCGCGAAAAGAATTTGCCGAGCCGCGGAGGCAGGTATCAAGAAAACAATAAAGCGAAAAATCGTAAGCAAAGCGTAATCGCGCGGACCAGACAGGCGCCGGAAAACGACACCTCTTGGCGGTTAGTCCAAACAAATGACAGCGCGCTGACAAACACGTAAGGACCTTTCTCAAACCTTGCAAACTTCCGCAGAACCGATCAGCTTCCACACAGAGCGTTAAAGCATCGTCAACAATGATATCGCATGCGCCGAGCCGCAAGTGTGAGTGGGTACACGCGCCAACACGGGAAGTTCCACAAGAGGCAGAATGAGATTACCGCGTGGGCGTGGCGACTTCTGAAAAAGAGAGGAGCGGTTTTCCATACTCGAAGCTGAGCCCGCAGACTTGTGCCCCTCCCCTCTACCCTCCCTTGCCATGTTCCGGTCCACGTGCGCATGCGCATCGACTTCTCCCCTCTCCACTGCTGCCAGGCTCATTGCCTTATACCAGATGTCAAGGTCAGCGGACGCCATTTGATAAGGCAGGTCAAGGAACTAGATTTGAAAGTGGCTAAGAGAGAAAGAGAGGGAGAGAAGTCAGTGACTGGGTGTATTCGAGCAACGTTTACTGGCTTTCTGCTGCCCTTAATGGGTCTTTCGTACAGATTTTTCTCAAACACCGTTAACCAAGCACTAACTCTGGCGCCGAGGTAGCAGTGCCATGCACTGACCCCGAATGTCATGTATGACCTTCGATCACTGTTACGACCTGATCTATGTACCTGTAGCACTCGTTTCTACACTAATGCACTATCCGTCATAGTTGATATGCTATGCACTATCCGTCATAGTTGATATGCTGCTGCTTTTCATCGCAGACTACCCAGCTTCTCGTGGGCCAACGATGCCTACATCCAACTCAATGTACAGTATTTGTCAAAACTTTCCGACCCCGCAGTTACCACAGCTGTCTTCTAGACTTGAGTGATAAAAGGCCGCTGTCAACGCTCTATTCGACAGCACCTGAAAAGCTCAAAACTCGCATGAAGCCTTAAGCCATGACAGGAAATTAAGGCCTGATAGGCATATAAAATAATAGTTCTGACAGGGTTTACAGCGGAACAGCGCAAGAAAGGACAAAATATCAGAGATAAGAAAGAGACACAAACAAGCGCTGAATGTCTTGCGCAGTCTGTATGTTTTCTTGGCCTTTTGTTCCTTATTGGCTTGTTCTCAGGAATAAATCTTAAGTTGTTAGCGTTTGTTTCTCGTCTCTGGTGTGTCGTCCTTTCTTGTGCTGTTCCGCATTGAACCATAGCCGACTGGCCCAGCTTATCACGATTCTAAAGGCCTGACCACACGTACCCGTTGCAGCGCGCCAGCGCGTGGCTTTTTGACGCGGCGCCGCGCCCTCTCCCTATAAAGAGAGAGGGCGCACAGCTCCGCGCAGCCACGCGCCTTCTCTCTCCATAGGGGGAGGGCCCGGCGCCGCGTCAAAAAACCGCACGCTGACGCGCTGCAACGGGTACGTGTGGTCAGGCCTTAACGGTGTTCGACGAGTGGAAACTCTCGGCGTTTCTCTTTACTGCCTCCCGTTTGAAAGCGTAGAAGAGCAAACCGACGGTTGTAAACGTTCAATTTTTATACAGCCGGCAGCAGCTGTCAAAGGAACGACCCTCTTATCTCCACTTGAAATTGCGGTCGCGTTTGTCAGCTGAAGTCCCGCCGGCGGCAGGCGGCAAACAAGGGTCGTACACGCGTTTCGATAACACTTCGAGGGCCCCGTCCCGGATAAGGATTCGAGACGAGGAAAAAAAGAAAGGAAGCAACGAAGGTGTGACGGCGGCGTTTCAAGTGCAACTTTCTCTACAACTGATACGGGGGAGGAATACTCTCTCGCGGAGTCGAAGGATGTGAATCAACACAGGAGCGAGCAGCAGCTGGCTGAAAGCGTACGAACTAAGAGGGCGGGGTTCCCTCCTCGAGAGACCGTCAACCCTGCGCCGGGGAGCGAAGAAGGGTGGAGCGCCACGGCAAACACTGGCATATCCCGTCTTGCAAGTGGAAGCAGATGCCAGCGCCACTCACACACACACACACACACACACGCACACACTTCACCACGGTCGCGACGCTGCTGCTGCTGATGCTGCTGCTGCAACGTCGTTCCTGTCGTCCTATCAGCCGTGGCTGGCGCCGCGCGGCGTGTTTACACTGCTTGGATCGCCGGTTGTACACCGCAGTCATTCGAGTGAGAAGAGAGAGTCGGAGGCGACGCGACGGCGAGACGAAACCGAGACGAGACTAAACGAAATAGCGGTAAAAAAGGAAGTTGCAAACGCAGATAGGGTGGTATGTATACAGCGTGTAATGTGTGCGTTATACAAGGGCAGGACCGGAACTCGGGTTCCTCGCGCTCGCTTTGAAAGCAAGCCGTGACTCGGTGTCGCGCGGTCACTGATCCCGCACGGCGTTTCTGTTGGCGTGGCAAGGCTTTCGAATGTACAGACGGCTCCACTATTAAAGGGAACACCTTTGTGCAGGGCATGTGCGGATGTCGCTCTTTTTCAAAAGCACAGTGGCTCCTCAGATTTGCGTAAGATTACTAACGGCTGAGAGTTCTCACTCCTTTTGATAGAGTAGTACCACGCACAAGCAATGTTTCCACGTCCACTCACAGTTAGACGGCCCGGCAATATGACAGGGGCTGATTCGAGTGTTCCCTTTAACAGTGGGCCGTACCTTACACCAGTGGTAGTCATGTGTAATTCGCCTGTCCCGGACTGTACAGGGTTGCCTGAGAAACGGTGCATACGCAACGCTCGCTGGCTGAACGCACTAGCTCGGGGCAGTCCCGGAGTGTCCGGCATAGATAATCGAAGAGGTCCAGTTTAGCATGTTGATCGCAAGACTTGCGGTGAATTTTGCTTAGGTCGAGTGGTCATGTCTTCCTCCGGCACGCCGGTCTGAAGCTAACTTTCTAGACGCTTGTTTAACGTGTCTGTGAAGCATGCGTTCGCCGAACGCTTTTCCATTGTAGATGTCATACTGCATACGTCAACAGTGTCATCTGTAATAGGCAGAAGGCGTATAAAAGGGCGGAGCGGGGAGGAGGGGGGGGGGGGCTGTAGCAGAGTACGTTCCATAACGTATGCAACGCACCGACAGTAGCTCGTATTTAAATTTATTAAATTTACTTTATTTCACTTACAGCATACTGCGGTTGAAAGGCCAAGCGCGCGGGGGGGGGGGGGGGCATAACAAAAACTAATTGACAAAAATAAATTCAATCAAATAATGGAAGCACTACAAACATGATGGGACACGCAGTATAACAAACAAATATAGTAAAATGGCAGCAAGATAATGCAAACCTTAACTAGAGAAAGGTATGCAATATGAGACAGTCTCAATAGTTTGCGTTTTCTGGTTATGAACAGAAAGATACATACTTATCAAAGCCAGGATTATCATTATCACAAAACGCTTCAAGAGCTAACGTGTTCAAATCATTGATGGTCCGAGGAAAAGAAAGAGTTCATCAAAAGATTAGTACGTGCGAAGTAAGGTTCAAGAGTGTAAGAATGTGCATGTGTAGTTTGTTTTGAAATTCGGTGCTTTCAGTAAGTTTCTATTGAAAAATTTACTAAAATAAGGCGAGTGTAGAAAAATTTCAGCCTAGCAACTGCTCTTCGGTATTGTAAAGTACGGATGTTATTAATGACCATTAGCGGTAACAGCCAGTGTATAATATAGATGAAGAAACGCACAAAAACTCATAAAGCGCATAAAAACCACAGTTCACATTTTCGCTGACAAACGACAGTATTCGCCGCTGTTCTTGTAGCGGGTGTTTTTAGTTTTGCTGGGCACAAGTACCGCCATTCATTCCCGCCACAACAACGTTACAGTACAATACAAGTACAAGGAAAACAAAACGCGAACCTTCTTCGTTCTGTATAACGTAATAATCCTGGGCTTACTTTTTTTAATCGTCGCCCGCTAAATTTACGTCATGCCTAGAAAGGAAGTTTCCATAAAGCCCTGTAACGTAAACGTCGAAAGAAAAAGTTTAGAAAGCGAGAAACAAATTCACTACAGCGTTCCTTAGCAACTAATCCTTGCAAAGTTGTAGACTCGGCGGATAAGCCGCCGAGTTAGTTCGCAACGACCCGCTTCCCTAGCGTCGTACCCGGTCAAGCCAAGCCAACGCAAGTCAGGCGCCTAAACTGAGTTACAGGAACATCTCCTCCCACCCCATGCGATCCGATGTTCCGTACGGGAGAGGCAAGGTCTAATTTGCAGGACGACAGTATACAACTCTCCAACCCCCCCACCTCTCCACCCTTCGAAGTGCACACGCACGCACGCACGCACGCACGCACGCACGCACACAGCCAAGCAAGCCAGGCATCTTCCTTCCGGGACTCTCGGCGAATCGGCTTAGCGAGATCAGCTCACGGCTAATAGCGAGGAAGCTAAAACACTGAGAGCTTCACTAATTGCAACAGGACGTAAAGTCTCGCTCGACCGCGCACCCAGACTTACAAGGACAGGCACCGCCTGTCGATACGGGTGGGAGGAAACACCACAGTCCCAAAGATGAAGATCGGATACGCAGCGAACGAGGCCCGGACATGGTGCAATCAAGCGATGATAAACAGCTGAAGAATCTCGCGCCGCGCCGCCAATTATAGCGTCTGATGACTGACTGACCTTGAAGCGAGAGAGAGAAATACATGAAAAGGAAAATGCAGGGAGGTTAACCTGGTACAGTAACCGGTTTGCTACCCTACCCAAGGGTGGGGAAATAGGGGTTGTAAAGAGGACAGAGAGAGATAAAATAAAAAAACGAAAAAAAAAAAACACAAACACACACATCATTGACTGACCTTGAAAGGTTGTAGATAAAGCTGGGACCTCGTCGATAGGACCCAAAACTGACCCTTATGCAATCACCTCACACCACTGGAAGGCGAAAGTCATATTCTTCTTTTTTAGCCGAGTTGATGCACTGATTCCCCCCGTCCCTTCCTCCTCTCCTTCGAAAGTTTTCTGCCCCTAACCTGGTTTAGCACTGCGTCCGTGATCGGTCCCCCCGTTTGCCCAGGCGGCGGTGTCATGTGATGACGCCAACGTGTGACGTCATAGTGGCGTTATGACGATATTTTGCATCACTCGTGCTGACGCCGCCGACTCCGACAGTCAATTTTCGTATCTGACGAGGCACTAAGGCTTTCGCCTTAATAATTATTTCGTTGCATCTAGAACAACATTGACAGCTCTCTACAAATTATGTTGTTTTACATCGCTTTCATCGCTTACTGGCATAAATATTACGTCATCGAATGATACTGATTGGGTAGCATGGTGCACCGGTTGATCTTCCGCGCAAATTTAAGCTGACTAAATGCTTACAGATACTGGTCAGATGCGTCGATTCGGGGGCGGGGTGGGGCTGTTTCCGGGCGGGAGTAACGACACCCCCCCCCCCCCCCTCCAAAGGCCGCATACATTAAGGGTACTTAAATAGCGGCTACATTTGTGGAATCCAAGGCTTAGATGCCACATCAAAAGCAAAATTTGACCGTCGGCGACCCGCGTCGGTGCCGTCTCGCGTCCCAGCGGCGTGGGGGACGCGTGATGCAAGAAAACATCATCACGTGATCACGTCACGATGACGTCACAGATCGCCACCTTTTGTGACGTCATCACATCGTGCCATAGTTTTGTCAAAGGTAGGTCCGATCACGGAGGCAATGCAAAACCAGGTGAGGTGCCTCCGAATCTTGGAGGCAGAGCAAAACCACGTTATGTGCAGAAAGCTTTCGAAGGGTGGCGGGGCAGCATCAATACATCGGTTGAGAGGAAAAAGAAGATGGTTTTCACCTTCGAGTCATCTTAGGTGAATGCATAAGGGAGTCTGCGAGTTCTTGTTCTAGAAACGCAGAATACTGTTGGAATGAACCATGTTTAAGCACACTTCCTAGTTCCAAAGGTTGCTCGCAACAACGGCAGTCTTATTTTGCGTACTTCCCGCAATGCGCACTTAGTCCAGCTTCAGTCCGCCACATTATTCTTCGGGAATGTTTACGTTCGCAGAGCTCTTAGCGTTTCGTCCGGCACTTAACGACACTTGAAAGAGCACCAAAAGATTAACGTTAACGAGCTCTAATTAAGAGCGAACCGATGCCCGAGCTGCTATTTCAAGCGCACCTTTATTGCATTATCCTAGCGGGGGCCCCGTCGCATTCACCGAGTCCTTGCTGCTAATCTTTTATGCGTCTCGCTCAGAACAGGCAAACAAACTAGATTAAAAGAATGACTCGGTTCGTAAGGGTTTTGTTGTCGAATTAGGTACATAATGAAGCTCACATTAAAGGCGAGCAGCGGCGTAAGAGATCAAAGGGACACAGTGAAAGAAACGAGAAATACAGAAAGTGTAAAGCTGAGGAAGGAAAAATGGCGGACAACCACGTGGGAAACAAGACGATAAAAAGCAAGCAAAAGTGTCGGTGATAAAATTAAAGATTCACTACACAGTGCAAGATCTGGGCTTTCTTAGCAAACATCTGCACGACTTATTTTAAGGCACGTCGCTGCAGAAGGTGAAAGACAAAAGGTGGAAAGGATGGAATACCGAAACTATGGAGCGGTGTAAGGAAAGATGGCGGAGGACAACGTGAGAGCGAGAAGCGAAGAGGTGAATGGTGTGTAGGCTGATGAAAATAAAGCGCTTTGCCTGCACCGGAGTAATCAGACGTGGCTTCCGTAATGAGCCTCGAAGAGGCACGAGCAAATGCAAACGTGGTAAGTCTGTGCCTGGCAGCTTTGCAGGTACGCAAGTACCACATTTTCTCGATTGCAGAAGGCGCATTCGGGTTTGTGCACGCGATCCCTAATCGACTGCACCAGAGAAGCCTTGTAACAGTGAAACTGGGACGATTGTGAAGACTACTCTAAATGCTTCTAGGTTGTTTCTAGGCCTTATATAGCTAGGTGAAAGCGTTCCGCCGAAAAGGAAGAGCGAAGCAATAAAACGTGCACTGCGCCGGCGGAGGTGAGGACAAAAGTTTCCCGCGATACCACGCGTCACTAACAACGTTTCTAGATGCGCTCGTACACGGTTGGTCTAGTTAGCGCTAACAAACGCTGAAGCGAACGAGCCTCGCTGATGAACTAAGATGAGACAAGCACGGAACATAAAACAACGCGCACATTGGCGCTACACTAACGTAACGCCGCGCTACGTTCTTTCCCTTCGCATTCGTTCCAATGCTTCTGCGCTATTCAGTTTCTGAGAGCCTCTCTCTCTCTCTCTCTCTCTCTCTCTCTCTCTCTCTCTCTCTCTCTCTCTCTCTCTCTCTCTCTCACACTCTCTCTCTCTCTCACTCTCTCTCTCACTCACTCACTCACTCACTCACTCACTCACTCACAAACACACAAACACACACACACACACACACACACTGACTGACTGACTGACTGACTGACTGACTGACTGACTCACCCACCCACCGACTCACTCACTCACTCACTCACACACAAACACACACACACACACACACACACACACACACACACACACACACACACACACACACACACACACGCGCGCGCGCGCGCGCGCTCGCACGCACGCTCGCACGCACGCACTGACTGACTGACTGACTGACTCACCCACCCACTCACTCACTCACTCACTCACTCACTCACTCACTCACTCACTCACTCACTCACTCACTCACTCACCCACCCACCCACCTACCTACCTAATCACTCACTCACTCACTCAAGGTCCGTCCCACGCAATCTCCCACATTGCCCACCCTTCAAAGGGAATTCTTTTCCTCGCACGCAGCGTCAGCAAGTCGTGATGCGCCGCTTACTTCGCAGCACACTTACGATACACACGTCAGCCGGCCATTATGCGTTACCTGCCATTTTGCCTTCTCGGCAAAAGCATCGGGAAACGTACGGCCAAAACTAGATCAAAGGCTGCCGCTCCCTCGCCGAAGGAAAGGTGCGAACCGTACGTAACAGGCGGCGGCATTTGCCTGCGCCGCTGCGCGGGAAGCGCTCAATATACGAAAGAGTGCTGTACAACAGCGTAGGCCCAACTGCCTTTGAAAGGGCATCGCATCGCCGAACGCAGCATTCCGGGAGATTTCTTCACACTTTTGTTTTTTTCCTTATGAATGAGCTCCGCGGCCTGTGGCATTCGAGAAACACTTCGAAGAATCTTTGGCTGTAATATCGTTTCCGAACAACGGCGCGCATGCACTACGGGAATACCCCCAAGAAAAAAGGCGGTTTTATATTTGCTGCGTGTTTCCGCTTTATCGACTTACTTATTCATTTGCATGTACAGCCACCTATTTGTTTTTAAGCCTGAACGCGCGAGCGTCAATGGCCCAGTCGGTAAGCGCCGTATAACGAAGCACGGCGGCGAAATGAACGAGAATACGCGCATATGTGCCTGATGAACAGTCCTGTGCAGCTGGCTCCTGCCAAGCTGTTCGGGGAACCAAACACCAGGACGCCGGGAATCGGCGCTTATTGACTCGGTGGTCGATTCTCGCATGTTCGGGGTAAAAAAAAAATGGGCGGCTGTACACATTGTGACTGCGCCATTGGTTAGTGTGTTTGTATGATCGGATACTAACATAACGATATTATGGTGTTTTCATATGCTTTCCTTTATCATTCCTTTCCGCCCTCTTTCCACTTCCTAACTGGAGGGTAGTCAACTGCAGATCTCTCTCTCTCTCTCTCTCTCTCTCTCTCTCTCTCTCTCTCTCTCTCTCTCCTGTATTGAAACAGTTATTCTCGAAAATTTGAAACTCACAGCCTCACGAACTATCATTTGTTATGACGTTCTTATTAAGAACACCCCACTCGCAAAACAAAATCGTGATTCGATTGGGCAAACCTTTCGTCATTTTTTTTCTACTAAATAAAAAAAATTAGCGCGGTTTGCAATTGGTTTAGAAAGTGTGCAAAATGATATAGTTTTTAAACAAAATATCATGATGTTAATGCAGCAATAAGTTCGCACGTTCGCAGCAACCGTCTTGATGCGAATCAGAAACCTCGGTAAGTGTTCGGAATTTGCATAGAAAGCTAAAGCGTCAAGAGCAACCATCAGCTGCTACCAGCCAGAAAGTTAGACAGTTTCATGCATTGCGCCCGTCACTTCGGTGCTAGCTGAACAACTGCAATGCACGAACAACTGCAATGCCGGAGCGCCGCCTCCGCGATCGGCTCCGGCAGCGCGACGTTCTGTCGCAGCCGATCTCGGAGGCCGTGGCCGGAGTTGCGCCTAGCAATTTTCTCCTTGGGCATATTCTAGCAGCACTCCGTGGCTGATTACGGCGAACATTTCTGACCAAATTCAGCAACCGCATTTGCTGGCGCACAACCACCATTGTCTAGCACTGGTTCATATTGGCTTGTGCTTCCTAATTGTCAGCTAAACGATGGCTGATGATGTATACGTCAACAAGTAGCGCAACAAGCGAGGAGACAAGAAGGAATTATAAGACCAGATCTTTGGGTCCTTGTGTTTTTTTTTTTTTTTTTTTTTTTTTTTTTTTTTTTTTTTTTTTTTTGCACTTCTTGCTAAAGTGTGCATTCCCTACAAACTCAGCCCGAATTTCACTTCCTGTAGGCTGATGATGGCTGACAGGTTGGTAATTTTGACTAACTATTCGGCAAGTGTCGGCTAGTGATGGTTAGTAGTAACTATCCGCTGTTACAAAAACAATGTCGCCTTATTCAGCCTCAGTCAAATTAACAGTTATTTACATTGTTTCTTTTATAGAATGCTCCTGCAAGGCGGGCCACAGGCATGGCCTCCGATACCTTCTATACCAGTGGAGGTCTGAAGACCTTGGCCTCCGAAATGTGGGATGAGCATGCACCAAACGGCCGGACAGACAAGCGAGGTCAGTTCAGGCGCTGCAATAACAGCGGCGCGCACGAAGACTCTCTCTGGTACGCGCAGCCAAGTCGCCCGGCGTGAAACGCTCGAAAGACCTGCTCGCACGTCGCACTCACGTACAGAAGAGGAAGTAATTTTTACATTCTCCCACGGACGCGTCTGTTTCACACGGGAGAACTTAACCGTCCCCGAGCAGCAGGCGTCGCGACGCCTTGTGCACATTTAGGCAGCGTTTATATAGAAGTACGCGCAACGCGTGCCAACTGGAGAGGAAATATGTATGCGATTCCATAAAACCGTGCACCAAGGTTGGAGAAAGTGTATAGCTGAGCTACGAGGACTATGCATGTAATCGAGCACAGTCTTCTCTTACCAACCAACCAACGAACCAACAACAACAACAACAAATAAACGAAAAGAAGCTTTAGACGATCAGCGGAACAACTTACGCAGACCGTATCTAGATATGTTTATTTTTTTCTTCTTTTCTCTGTGCACAAAAAGTGAACCATCATCAAATCAATTGACGATTAAAGTTGTTAGGCGAACAGTTCATACAGTCTATACGTCTATAAACGATTGAACCTGTAAACACCTTACGTGTTGTACAGCCTCTGCAGAATAGACCTATTCCATGTTTGTAAACAGTGGTAGGCGCCGTCGACATAATAACTGAGGCGCTTGTAGCGACGTCGCGGCGGGTAGGCTCCGCCCAGCCCAAAGCTCGCCACCGCCCTCCATGATCACGCGACAACTGGCACAGCAGCTGCAAAGCCGCCTCCGAGCACAGGCTCCCCGACGCGCTGTGCTCGGAGGCAGCTCAGCTGCTGTGCCAGTTGTCACGTGATCATGGAGGGCGGTGGCGAGCTTTGGGCTGGGCGGCAGCCTACGCGCCGCGACGTCGCTACAAGCGCCTCAGCATATCGACGGCGTCTACCCCTGTTTACAAACATGGAATAGGTCTATAGTTCGCTATGCGCCGTTATTACATCGCCTCTCCACGTGATCAGAAATCGTCAAACAGGGAATGACACTGGACACAACGTTTCGGCAAGAAGTCAGCTTGTCGGAATCGTCGGCAAATCTTTCATCGCTTCAAGCCTCCATTTCCCATGAAACATGTCTCTTGTTTGGATCGCCTCTCTTGCGTCTCATCTTTCTTTACAGATGTATCAAAGGTTCGATGCTTGATTACCAAGGACGTTCCTACTTGCGCCCGTTCAAATACCACGAACTCTTCTTTCGCACCTACCAAATGTTCACAGAAAGTCATCGCGATCTAGCGAAGCACATGGTGTACCACGTTATGAACAACTGATTATGTATACAGGCGTAGTTCTGGCAAAGGAGAATGCGAGGACGTGTATCCACTACAGTTATCAGAAGTGTTCGAACACCGTACCCTGCTCAATCACTTCAGAGCACTGCAAGTTTTTATCTGATTTCGAACTAGCACGTTCATCTTCACATATATTTACGTGGGAAGAGTCGTCTGCTTATCGTTATCAGATAAAAAAAAACACGAAGACGAGGGTGCTCGCAGCATACATATTATAAAGCGTCAAATAAAAGACAACGCATACATACGCCTTTCTGATCGTTTGCAAGCAGGAATATAGCTATAAAGTAACCCTCCCGGTCAGCCAATGCTGCACGGATTTAGCGCGACAACGCGACGCAGGGACGGCGCGCGCGAGGATGTGGGAACCGAGACGACGCAAATGGGCACCGCTGGCGCCACTGGCATATATCTTCCAACTCTGTTTTCGTCCACCGAAGGTCGTTCCGTCTCGGCTCTTTATTGTACTGTCGTTTTCGTCCGTATGCTTTCTTTCGCTAGCGCACGACAGTGCACAGCAACAAGCCACGAGTTCCATTTATAAAAGTAAGACGGAAGGTGTGTGCGCGCGCATGTGTGTGTGCGTGTGTGTGTGTGTGCGTGTGATAGAGAGAGAGAGAGCGAAGGAGGAGGAAGGCACGTACGAGATTAGCGTAATAAATTCGCGTTAAGCGCTGACCAACTTGGCACGCGCAGCTACAGCACACATTGTACGAAACCGAACGACGTCGACGCTGCGTAACTGTACACGATGCCGTCGTTCGAGACCGTCTCACCGTGACCCACTTGCTCTTTGTTCCAGACAACTAGTACATGGATATTCATGATCCAGACGTTGTATGACGTCAGCATTACGAAGTGATAATTATTACGACACCGTTTAGCATAATGCAGCGCTGGTTCTTTCGACGTTGCTTAATAAAGGATGCGGTAAAGAGACAACACCAAGGTAGCTCTATCTGTGATTGTTGTTCTGAACCAAGTACTACATAATGCGTTCTCCGTGACATAATTTACAATTACCGCACTTACCGCACGCCTAAATAGCTTCTCATTGTCCAAACTATCCGCATGAGAAATGGTGCGGTAGCAACACGACGTACAAGCCGCAATTAGGAACACTGTCCCCGTAGTAATTGCGGGCGAGCGAGCGAGCGAGCGCGCGCACGCACGCACGCGCTCAGACACACAAACACACACACACACACACACACACACACACACACACACACACACACACACACACACACACGCACACACACACACACACACACACACACAAAGCCGACTGATAAAACTCGCCGAGAAACTTCCGAGGTACCAAAAATGGTACACCGATAACAATGGATGGGGTGCCACCTATAGACTGGGGTGGATAACTATAAAATCATGCATGAAGACGTAACCTAACAGTTAGATCTAAGACCGGGTTGAAACACAAGTAAAAAGACATCTTCCTTTCTTTCTTTCTTTCTTTCTTTCTTTCTTTCTTTCTTTCTTTCTTTCTTTCTTTCTTTCTTTCTTTCTTTACCATCCAGATATAAAAATTAAGCAAATTGAAGCAGACGCTGTGCACTATACTACTGAGATATCCAACTTTTCGCGCTAACTTCGCGGCGCGCGCAGTTAACGAAGATTAATGAGGCGGCGACGAGAACACAATCATCACCCAGTTATCAAAGAAAAACAAAAGAAACTACAAATAAATGGATTCGAAGGTAAAAATGGAACGGACGCCAACGGAGCGGGGGCTCGTACAGACGAAAAGACGGTACACTGGTCCGAACGCGTCTTGAAGCTCCATCATCCTAATAGGATCGACCGGTCGGTCGTCTCTTACGCGACCGAGCATAACAGTCGCGCCATCGTCGTAAAAGAAAGTCTTCGACAGCGCTGCGCAGTTGAGGTGCGTGCCTCTACATACCTACGTGCGTCGGGCGGATGGAGGACGGCAGTAGATGCGAGACGGTGGGCCATCAGGATTATTACCGTAGGCTTGCGAGGCAACACTGCACGGACTGCGTGCGAGTGCTTACGCGATGCATGCGAGCTCTCACGAAGGCGGTGTTTTTTTATCATCTCCCGACCGTTCGATAGACCAGCAATGGCAGGAGCCTCCACTGCCGGGGAGGTAAACCGCCCCTTCGGTCCCTCAAAGGGACACTGAAATGAAACACTCAATTGGTCTATAGATTGCTACAACCTTCACCATTTACTGGTGAAGGTTGTACTCGCAGTTCCCACGCTTTACACCTAACGCCTTTCTTTGCTCGCACTAATGACTTTAAATACAGTTTTTTTCCACGTGCGTTAGCGCTTTGGAATTCCCTGCCTGGCAACGTTCGCGGCTTGCCACTAAAAGACTTCACTGTTGCAATTGATGAACATCTTTCTAATGTGTAATCAACTTCATTTTCAATATTGCTTTGTTACGTGTGTTCTTGCTTTGCCATTTGTGTTATTTTTTCTTGCATTTTTTCCTGTTTTTAGTATGGCACAATGTCCCATTCCTGATATAGCCCAGTATAGGGCTGCAGTATGTATAAATAAAATAAATAAATAAATAAATAAATTGTACTTTGAGAACTCTGATGTCGTTAATTTCACGTGAACATCACAGGTTTTATTAATAATGGAGAAAATCAAGCTCTAACTTTCATTTTTAAATATCGCGCCAATTCTCCGCGCGTGACATCTCGGAATTTCAAGCGTGCATTTTCTCGTATTTCGGCGACATTAGGCTCAAAGAAATTTCCTGAAACTTGGTATGTTAAGGCACTGCGCCCCCCCCCCTCCCCCCCACCCCTCGCGCAGAAGGAAAATCGACTTCATGTTAACCGATTAGGAACTACGTAGGCGCTAGAGGACGCCGTCAAAATCTATGACGTCACGGCGATTAGTGCGGGAATTTCACGGTGGCGTCGCCACCAGCCTTTACTTTCTGCGGGTTTTCTCACTTACCAAGCGTCTACTCGCGGCAAGCGAGGCGATTTTGAACTCTTAATTTACTGATACAAGAAAAAAATCGTTTTTCTCTTTATAGTGTCCCTTTAAACGGGGTGCTGGCGCCCAATTTTCGAAGGTGAGTTTACCGTGCCATACGTCCGCCGCGGTGGTGTAGCGGTTACGGTGCTCAGCTGCTGACCCGCAGGTAGCGGGTTCGATCCCGGCCGCGGCGGTCGCATTTCGGTGGAGACGAAATGGTAGAGGCCCGTGTGCGATGTCAGTGCACGTTAAAAAACACCAGATGGTGCAAATTTCCGGAGCCCTCCACTACGGCGTCTCTCATAATCATAACCTGGTTTTGGGACGTTAAACCCCAGATATTATTATTATTATTACCGTGCCATACAAAGTTCCTGTATAGAGAAAACGGCTTCAAGCAAGGGTGAAGGTCAGTAAACGCTGATAAGATATTTTATCTTGACGTTAAAGTCGATCTGCGCACCGCGCACCTAGTGACGTCGACACTATCGTGAACGTCAGGCTATCAATTCTGGTGACCTCACGCGCCAGTATCGCTAGCTGTGATGACGTCAGGTACCAAAACATTCAAAATGGCCGTCTGTGCGTCACCAACGGAACCGCGGAGCTAGCGAAGCGGCAGTGGAAACGTCACTATATCTTGCGCGAGCCCGCGACGAGAAGCTCATACCGTGTTGTGACGTCAGGGTACAGCAGGAACCGAAACTAGATTTTGAAAAACATGCTGTAATTACTTTTTCATGACGCACTCACGCTTACCAGTGCATTGTCCAGGCTCTTTAGGGCATGGCCTTTCAGTTGACGCAAAGAAAAAAAAACTGAAAATTTTCATGTCAGGTACCCCTTCAAAGGCACAACAAGGTGAAACACTAAATTAATTTAATTTGGACTGACGAATTATTAAGGCGAAAGCATCTCGTGAAAAAAAATCATCAAACGCTAAAAGTGACCATGCATGGGCTAGGTCAAAGGTGTGCCGATCTGGGAGGCAATGCAAAACCACGTCAGGAGCAGAACGCCTCCGATCCCGGAGGGAGTGCAAATTATGTTAGGCCCACGGTGCAGCAAAGCTTTCGGGGCTGGGTTGGGGTCAATACAATTGGCTGAGAACAAAAAGAAGCAGGTGGCTTCCGCCTAAAACCAGGCTACATTTCTTTTCTCGCTCGACAAGAGGGACATACTTCCACGCGTCAGGACTCGACTATTGGGCATTAACACAGCTGAACTTAAGGACGCTTAATTTTGCACTTGCATAATTTAAATCCTACGAGTCCCCCTACAAAACCGAGAACTCCCAATTAAGCTAAGAAGAGCTGCAATAGAGCACTACGCCCTCGCTACCGAGAACATTTCCAAAGAGCATAGCTATTTCCCAGTATAGACGTTCTCCTTAGTCCAAGCGTAGTGCTACATGCCTTCGGACCATTACATGACCTATCGGATTGTACGCTGCAATCCGCCAGGACAGGATCGCACCAAGATCGGTTGCTAATTAGACGCGACTATTGGTAGTAGCCAACTGGTGTCGTGTGGAGCACCCGATGGTCGACGAGCTCCCTTCGAAGACCTTCGGGCATTCACTCCGTGCCCTACCCGGAACCGTGAAGGCGCCGAGCCAACATGGGACCACAACGTCCAGCGACAACAATGCTCAGGGTTGCTGTCTCCCATCACAAGAGCCGGACACTTTTGGCGCCTCGTCTCTTAGCTGGTTGTGTATGTAAGGTTATTCGACACCTTTATACTTCACGAAGCAGATACTAAGTGCTGAAGGCGAACATTCTCTGCGGTGGCGTTTCTGTGTGCATGCCAGACTTGGCTCGGTGTTCCTTACCTCAGAGCAAGGTGTAGGTTCGAATCCCAGCTACCAGGCTGGCATTCAAACGAGACCGGTCAGAAAGGGAGAATGCTGGTATATTGGAATCTGAAGTAGTTCTGAGGATTAACTTCTAAGCTAGCAGTACCTCATTGGCAATAACAGCATGTCCTTCCGCTATTCTCCCCATGTCCTGGACTGTCGTATATAGTTCTTTCACTGTTCTCTCAAAACGCTATAGCATCATCAACGTCGCCATCTAGTGATGATTACTAGAACAAGAAAGGAAGGTCAAAGATTCATTCTTTTTAAATTTCGCGCCGAAACCTGAGCACGCGAACGTCAGAGTGACGTCACGAATTTCGAAGTATTTTCTGCGTATTTTGGCCAGACTGACTCAAACAAATTTCCCGAAACATACTGCGTTAAGACTTTGGGTCACTCAGAACACAATGCACGCAATTTTTGCCGATAAACGAACGGAGGCCCCTGCAGACGCCGCCAAAATATATGACATCGCGACAAGCTGGTGCGGCAAAATCAAGGTGGCGTCGCCACCTACGTTTTCATTTTGCGCTTTCCTTCTTATCGATGTAATAGTCTTGCTATCGCTTGGTTCCGCCAAGCCACCCCAAAGTCTCGCCAGGTTATCGGTTTACCGTAAAAAGCGAGCCTGGTAGATGTAACACTCGAATAACAGATGGGTGGGCAAGTTAGTTCGGGTTCGTAATGATGCAGAAGAAAGAACACAGCGCATGTCCTTGTCCTATTGTCGTCCTTCGTATTCCCGTTCTAGCACTGCCTTTTAAAGGTTAACACTCGGAATCTGCGAATATGTAGCCACACTGGTAAACACTTACGTACCGGCAATGGGTAGCACACATCAAATTCGCAGAATGGAACTTTCTTTTTTTTTTCTTTTTTTTTTTTTTCAGTAGTCAACCCCTTGCGCGATACCAGGAAAGTAGAGCTATTCGAGAAAATTTGATCAGCTTATTGGCTAACATGGCGTTTGCATTTGTTCACAATAGTCAGGATGTTGTTCGTGCTTTCTATAGGAACTACAAATACGAGGTATTAAAAAAAAAAAGATTCCATCCACAATGCGCGTGGCGCTGGCATACAAGCACGTCATTGTGCAGCCATTAGCGATACTCAAGGTTGCATATACAGGAACCATTCACGCTCTGCCTATATACACAAAGCCTGTCTTTTTATTCATAACTAGCACGTGTTTCAGTACAGGCCCACAAGAAAGCGCACGGTTTGAAAGAGACACCCATATGCGAAGTAGTTGGTACCATATAACGTAAATAATGCAAGAACCTTTCAAACAAGAACGTTTCATTTCAGAACCTGCGTTCTTATAAAGCGAGCGATCACGCTTGAATAGGCGTCACAAAACGGTGCCATTATCGACAAAACCTACGCGCACGCACTGCTTTCCCGTCCTGGCGGACACAATAGCATTAACGAACCACGGCCGCGCCAGAACGCCAGCAGCTATAGTGTTCAAGCGCGCCGCCGCGAACGAAATCGCGAACGGCGAAAAGCGCGCAGCCGACGCGATAAAAATTCGCGCGCCAGTGAAATATACGATACTGCGAGGCACGCACAAAAAGCGACGACGACAGCTCGCGACGCTCGACAAAAGGGTCAAATTAAGAAGACGTATATAACGACACTGGAAAGTTGGGTTATCGGCAGGACGAGATGGCGCAAAGAATGTAGAAGCATGAATGGAACGTTGCTGCAATGCATTCCCTTACCATTTAAACGACGATCATTACTATTAGTAATATTGTTACGGGAAAACGTATATTGGCAGATATTTACAAGCAGAGACGGTGACTGGTACAATGGCGGACTGGAAACTGTCTCGTAACCCTCGGAGCTGTCTGTCCCGAGACCGGTACCCTCTACAACCTTGTGGCACACACCCACTACTGCCTTGTTACAATATCATTAACGAAGGTATATAGTAAGGATGTTGTACAGTCCGCGGCCACTGTTAGATGCAACACTCGAATGAGCACCTTTCTTATTGCTGGCCCCCCTAACTGCAAGTGGATGGGGAAACATTGAACGTGCGCTTTACTATAGTTTGTCGGAAAGACTCTTAGCTGTCCAACCACCAGTAGCCTTATGCAAATCTAAACCCTTGTTTTTATGCAAGAAAATGAAATCTAGACATGCTCTGCGTGCAAGTGTTGCATCTAACAGTGGCCGCGACCGTACAATAAAAAGAGGGAGCACGGCAGGTCCCTAGTACGGCACGCTCATGGCAATCGTAAACACGCACTCATATGACCCCTGTGAACAAGAGAGTTGGACAATTAAATTAACACTAATTATGTCTATAACCAAATCACTCCCGTTACTTTATTTTCACAAATCCGGAGATAAGGCTTCCCACGCCAGTTTGACTCCTCGCGGTGTAATACTTGTGCCACACTGTCACGTTTGATCACGATCAGGGCTGACCGGGATCAAATTTCTGGATCGTGATTGGCTGCTTTGAGCAAGCTGCAGAGGGAAGCCAATCACTACTGAGGAATTCAATCCTGATCGCGTTTAATCGCCATCAGCAGTGTGTCGTGTGACACCGGTATAACTTAATATATGCGAGAATCAGCTGCGGGTCGTTATGACGTCAGCGAGGGGGAGAGAGGGGGGTGTCGACAATGACTCGGGCACATTATATGCAGCACGCCTGTCCGCGCGTGAACACCGTGCGACTTGGAAACACCGCTAACTATAACAGTCTCCCTTACGTCGTGAATTACACGGTATAGAGGCGACCTACACGAAAAGCCGCGACTGCGCCGCGCCTGCCCAGATTAACACATCGCTCGAGAGACGCGTAAAAGACAGGTGACGCCCCTCCGTTTTTTTTTTTCCCGGTCGCGAAGAACGACAAGGCGTGACACGAGCAGCGACAAGCACGGCGCATGCGCGTGTGCGATCGCTTACGCAACGCGCACGCTCCACAGCGTGCTGCAACCGCGACGCCAGCGGCAAAAGACGCAGAACGCGGCGCGCCAAGAAGAAAGATGTTCAGCCGGGGTCGAACGGGGTGCTTCAGAGGCAGGCCTTATTCGTCTCGCCCTTCAAGCTGCTTCACATTCTTTCTTCGCTGACACTTTTTTTTAAAGCTACTAGAATAGATGACACAAGGGGCGCGCTAACGCGCGGAGACTTGCAAAACTGAAAACTAGACCAAGTAAAAACGAGTAGCCTTTAAAATTTCACAGGGACGTGTCTTCTTTTGTTTGTTTATCTCCTTCTACCTGCTTATCTACTTCTTGTTAGCTTGCTTCGTTTGCTTTACGTGATTGATTTCTTTCTCTAGCTCTATCTCAGCGTCACTTCTTTACTTTACGTCAGTCAACCAGTCGACAGTCTCCCAGATGATTGATGACCACCAAAGAAGAAGCCGACATGGTTCCAACCACTGATGAGATGCAAAAAAAAAAATTGAAAAAAAAAATTTGCAAACTTTGGCGGGCGCTCCACCATGCTCCTTCTTTCCCGTCACAGAAGCTACACGGGAGGGAACTCCCAAGGAGAGAATCAATCGTGAAATGGCGATGCGGTCGTTCAAATTTTCTGCGAAACTGGCAGGTTGAAGATAAAAACGGATCAGAGATCTAAATGCAGTCAGGACCACGTACGTACGGGTTGTCTTCCAGAGGGTCCAAGCGCATCACAAGCGCGTGCACACGCACCGTCAGTGTACCTTCGCAACAGTGTCGCGTGCAAGAGACGCCCACCAAGAAGAGTGTGCACTGCGCACACTCGACACCTCTCCGCGGGCAAACGGGATCGCGCAATACAGCTAACGGGTGTTTAGCAGGAAGAAGGCACGAGCCGTATTTATCTTCTCCGCCTGATTCGTTTCCACCTTCTTTCGTTCCTAGTACTTCAACACGCTCAGTTGTTGTAAAACTTTGTTATTCCTTTTTCGAAGTGCTCCAGAACCTGTTGCAATTCACTGAGTTGCTTCACACTGCGACCAGACTTGCTTTGCATCACCACGACCGGTAGATGCAAACGGACAGGCGCAC